>OY754985.1:22735014-23055014 GCA_963576475.1 Molanna angustata
GTGGTAAAGGAGCATGATTGTGTATGTAAATATATCGACATTATCATATTGATAGTGTAGTCTGTTGTATTGTCTGAGTGACCGTGGTAAAGGAGCATGGAAGGAGCGTGGTAAAGGAGCATGATTGTGTATGTAAATATATCGACATTATCATATTGATAATGTAGTCTGTTGTATTGTCTGAGTGACCGTGGTAGAGGAGCATGTAAGCCCAGGTTTGTATTGTAATGCGAGATGTTAAAGATGTTTCGCAATCTGGAGCATGTTCTTATGGGTATATTTATCTTAACAAGTTCGAGCAAATTGGGGGCACTTAAGTCACAGTGAATAATTTTGTGAATTGTGATTAAATCTGTCATGTTCCTCCTATATGATAGTGATTGCATTTCGAAATAATTTAATCTATCATTGTACGTTTCGAGTTGATCTGAGACTCCAGTACGATAGGCAAGGATTCGTGTGAATCTTCTCTGTATGCTTTCAACTCTTCCTGAGTGTATCTGATAGTTAGGGCACCAAACCACTGAGCAGTGTTCGAGAGTACTTCTGACAAACGTTTTGTACAAGGAGATCGATAGGATAGGGGACTGAAATTCTTTCGATGACCTCAGTATAACAAGCAATAATTCATTTACAAATAAAACATATTACAATACCACTCCTCTCTGAAAGCTTATTAGGCTTGAGTAGAGAGTTGTGTTAGTCATAGTCATATTATCTTAATTTTTTTTTATTTCATATAAGTACAAATACATACATATGTATATACCTACATGCATAAAGATATACATATATACACCAACACACACATAGATACACATACACACCAACATATTCAGACATATACACTATCACAAACAAAAGAAAAGTATTAATAAAATAGAAATAAATCCAAATCTTGTCCTCAAATATATCGAAAAACTTGATATGACTAAAGGAGCTGGCCCGGATCGCATCCCTCCTTTCCTTATACATAAATGCGCATATCACTTGTCTTTCCCATTAACAATCTTGTTTCATCGCTCTTTAACTGAGGGTAATATGCCTAGTATTTGGAAACAAGCCTACGTAAGTCCTATATTTAAAAAGGGCAGTAAATCAGATGTCGAAAACTACCGACCTATCTCTAAACTATGTATCTTTAGTAAAATTCTCGAAAAAATTATATACGACCAAACAATCTCTGTTCTAAGACCAGCACTTAACTTAAACCAACATGGATTTATAAAAAATCGATCCACAACGTCTAACCTTATTTCCTTTATAGAATATCTGCACGACAACATGGACCATAAAATACAGGTTGACGCAATTTACACCGACTATAGTAAAGCATTCGACAAGGTAGTACATTCCACACTCATTCTTAAACTTCAGCAAATTGGCATCCACGGCGACTTACTGAGATGGATCTCCTCATATATATCAAACCGGAGCCAAGCTGTTGTGGCTAGCGGTTTTAAATCCAATTGGATTCGGGTCACTTCGGGGGTCCCTCAAGGTTCCTTGTTGGGACCACTTCTGTTTAATATCTACATTAACGATATCACTAACTGTTTTACTTACGCAAAAGTCTCACTGTTCGCAGACGACATGAAGATTTACTGCCCAGTTAAATGTATTGAGGACTGTGAAAATATTCAAACTGACCTCAATCGTCTCGACCTATACTGCAAACAACACAACCTTCAAATTAACCCAAACAAATGTCACTGCCTAAAATTTACACGGAACAAGAACATCATAAGCTTCAACTATTGCCTAAATAATCAACCACTGCGTAATGTAAATGAAACAAAAGACCTTGGTATCATCCTTGACTCAAAACTGTTATTTGACAAACACATTGACTACATTGTTTCCAAAGCGTCTAGGATCCTAGGCTTTATTCTCCGTACATGCAAGCAATTTAACAATATACTCACACTGAAAATTTTATACTTTACATATGTGCGCAGCATTTTGGAATACTCATCACAAGTCTGGAATCCTAGATACTCTACCTACATACACAGAATTGAAAAAATCCAGAATAGATTCCTTAAGTACCTTGATTTTCGCTCCTTTCGAACTCATCTAAATTACTCAGATTCTGCCGAGTTCTTTAAAATTAGCACATTAGAAAACCGTAGAAATATCTCCGACGCCGTCTTTCTATTTAAAATCGCCAACTCTATCGTGGATTGCCCGGAACTGCTTGAACGAATAGCTCTTCGGGTTCCCACCCGAGCAACCCGATTCCAACATTCATTAAACCTTTCACACTGTAACACGAACGCCAAACAACACTCATTCATATACCGTGCATCACACTTCTTCAATACGCACCTAAACGAATTAGATATATTCAACTCATCAATAAATGTTATCAAATCAAAACTTATCAATCATTAAATATTCATATATATTCATCCCAACACATATCCCTCTTCATCTGCACTCTATCTTTCCTCTCTATTCCCAACTCTCTCCTACATATTCTCTATAATTTTTGTATAAACTTATATAGGTACTTATTGTTTTTTACTTATGTGGAAACACATTATTGGCATAATTGTAATAACTTTACTGTCCATACCATAAACATTGTAACGCTGTTTGTTTCCCAAATATAAATAAAATAAAATAAAATAAAATAAAACAAAATACAAGTGATTTAAATATCTGTTTTAAAATGTTGTTGTTATTTTATTTATGAGTTGTCTAGAGTCAGTTGTTTTTCTTATATCTAGAGGAAGGTCATTAAAACACTTTTCTCCCAGGAATGAGTAGTGATGCTGCGCAAAAGTTGTCTTCCTTCTATCTTGGAAAAATAAAAATCTATATCAGGTCCGATTTTCAATTCAATATATAAGTTTTAGTGTTGTATTAATGAGGCCGAAAAGTAAATTTTAAAATGTAAATAAATAAATTAAATATGTATTTGGTTTGACATATTTAGCCAGGTCCAGGGTTCTTAATCGGAGAGGGATAGTGTGGTGTATAAGAATACGTGGTATTGCCCCCTTCCCCTATAAAGGATATAAATACGGTAGAGACGCGATTTGCGGCGTCTCGTCCTACGTAGGCGAACCAAAGCGAATGCGAAGCGGCGCGGCGCGGCGCGAATATAACAAACAGTCGGTAACAATGGAAGTGTCCTACGTTACCGACCGCGAGTATTTTTCGATGCGGCGCGGCGCGATGTGAAGCGAACGCGATCAGTTGGTTTCATATTTTCGCGCGAATTGAAAGCGGTGCCATTGTTTGTTGACATGTCAGAAATAGAAATTTTAATTTCTGTCCATGAACGTCCCATATTATGGGACAAAAGAATCATTATTATCGAACCGCGAATTTTAGGATTTGGCAAAAATAAATGGGACTACAAGTAAACACATTTATTTATTATTGCTATTTTACAATAGGATGTTGTTCAAAACACACAAAGTTTTCTCTCGCTTGCACGAATGTCAAATTTTGATATGTTTCCCGGAAAGATGTAAATTCCGTCTCATTTATTAAAGCTGATTGGTAACCAGATGGGTTACCAATCAACAGTAGTTAGTAACCAGAGTGGTTACTATTAAATATATGTGGTAACCAGAGGGGTTACCAGTAAAGAGAGTTTACTATATCCCAAGTGGATATGATTTGAAATAAGAACACAAGGACAGTGGTTTAGAGAGAAGAAGAAAGAATGGTCAAAAGTAACAATGAGTATATTGATCACAATTAATAGTTTGCTTAAGGGTAAATTTACAATTGATGAAATAACTTACATAGGAACTTTCTCACGATGAGTAGGTATAACGAGCGAGTTAGCGGGTGTGTTCGAAGTGTCCGAATCTTCGCATGGTGAAATACCATCGTGCTCGCGAGGTCGAGAGTTGACCGGTGGTCGAGAGATGAAGTGTCGGCGAGACGGCGTGATCGAGAACGGCGGCGTGATGTGACGAATCGAAGTGACGGAAATACGGAAATGAAGTGACGACGTGTGGAGGTGTAGACTCCCTTAAATAGTGCTGCGCTGGGGGTAGCAAGTTCAATGTCCTCGAACTTTCTAGACTTAATTATTTGAAGTGTCATACCCAGTTGAGGAGTATTGTCACTTGTTTGACGTTGCGGGCGATGAACTTGGCCTAGCGATAAACAAATGTACTTGCCGTCGCTAGGCGCGCGCTCGAAAGAAATTTCGAGATGTGGTCTTCCACAAATTCAAGATCAAGTAATTATTCATACAAATCGTGATATCCCCCATAAATATGCCTCTCTAAGTACACAATATTAGTTTCACTTCTCTGCCATACATACTTCTTGAGTATTTTATATACGTACATCCATCACAGTACATAGCTGGCGGCAGAGGGAACGATTCGCGCACACGTAGGACAGAGCCGCCGCGTCGCACCGCATCGCATTGAATTCGCTTTTATCCGCACCGCATCGCTTCGCAATCACGTTCGCTTTGAATCGCCTACGTAGGACGTAGCGTTATCGCTTCCGCGCGCTTTACAGATAGCTAGATATGTAACAGTGTAGGTACTTGTTCGGCCAAGAGCTCTGCTACGTAATAAACCAAGTATAAAGTTACATAATAGGCCCAATTCAGATTCGACTAAAAATTTTATACGGAATTTTAGTATATGAGAAATGTCAAAAAGTTGACCAAATTTATACGGGATTAAATTGGTATTCAGATTCTCTAATTTTATCTCATGACGTCACACCGCGCGGATAAAATCCTTTTATCCACGGTTTCCCGTTGATTTGGACGTTTTCGTATTCCGACTCGCATCTTAGACGTTCGATCTTTTAAAATATGACTTAAATTTATGCGGGTCGTTTGACATCCGTCTACAATTTTGTACGCTAGATAAGGGCTCCATTATTTGTTGGTCTTTACTTTATTAAATTATTATTAATAATTATTTGGTGAAATTGTTTAAAGTGGAGTATTTTTTTACTCACGTCTAAAGAAAAATAAACGTGATAACTTTTTAACTGTACAAATTTATGACAAACAATAATCATCACGTATTTATAGGTACAGGTTACTTGACTTTCGTTGATATTTTTCGAGACCACACAAATAATGGAATTTTATTATCTTTGCCTAGATAATGGATAAAGAAGGTAAAGTTGTAAATTTTATTGGTTTTTGTAGCTTTTAACTAATGATGTGACACGAATTTTATTAAAAGTAATTGTTAGAGATTCCACTTGTCAAAAAACGTACTTACAAATTATATATCTATCATAATAATGAAAATCTACCAAGAATGGTCATTCTTCATCAATTTTAATATGAAGTATTCTTACAAGTAGCTAAATTTATATTCAATGTTCTACTAAAGTTTGGGGTTTCAGTCAAAATCTCACATACAAGTTGTCTGTCATTTGAGGTTAGGTTATTATATAAACCATTATGTTCATTTTAAAACTTAGGTAACTCTGGATTAAATAATTATTACCATGGGTAATAACGCCCCAGATGAACCGACAGGATACTAAAAACAGGAATTCTTAGAATAATAATTTGTATACTATAAATAAATAAATTTTGTTCATTGCAGATGAAGACATTATTGAAATAGATATTGGCAATAGCGACAGACTTACTTATGATCATACTTACATTTTTTTTCCACGTTGCAAGGACTAGAAGTAATTTAATAAGAAGACACATCACTTTAAAAAAAATCATATATATATTTACTTATATTAAATTTGTCACATTTTCTATGTATGTATAAAATAAATAATCGTAATATAAATACATGTGTATTAAATTTGTTGTATCTAATTTGTAGAACCTTTTAAGCAGTAGACAGAATGACAAGGAAAAATAAAACAAGTACTTATGTAAATTGTTATAAAAATAATATATATTTTTTTTCATTAATTCTGTATATTATAAAAAAGAATTACAATAATATTTTCCGCCAAACTGCATAATAGTTTTTTGGCAAGGCAGATTCTCTTTTTCACATAACTAATGTATCTAATTAAAACATTTTATTTAACAGATCCATAGGTAGGTATGATAAAACCTGAATAGGTAGCTATTTACATTCAAATAATAATTATATGCAAAAAGGTTATTATACTATATCAAAACACCAAAAAAATTCAATAATTATTGAAAAAAATAATTCAGTCCCTTGATAGAGAAACATCATTAAACTCTGGATTGTTAGAAATCGCCAAATCTGAATTTCTCTGATATTCTGGATCCACAATCTTTCAACTCTGGTGTCACTAGAATTCCCTGTAAAACAAATAATAACATTGTATTACATGAATTATTAAATGGTCTTAATCATTTTCATAAAAGAAGCCGTCAGTCTAACATAATAAACACGAGTTTGAGTAATGACTGCCATATGAGTAGAAAATGAAAACTAATTTGAATTCAAATGAAAGATACAGTTTGGAATGTTACTTGTTATTACCCTGATGTACCTATGTAATAACAAGTGATGCGTCATAAATACGGCTCACTTTTCTTCCAGTTATCACTAGATATGCTCGACATATTTAACCTATAAAATTTCAAGGCAAAACTTTATATTGACATATCTAACTTACCTTCATAAATTTACTATCTTTCCATTTCTCATTACACTATTCCTTGATACTAAGTCAATCATCAACTCCATCTGCTTCTTTGTACTCTTAATTTTGGATTTATCCTTAGGTATCCATAGCAAATAGCGCCGTACAAATTAGAAATGTTTCGGTTTTGGAGGTAAACTTTGTTTTAACCATAGAATACACTAACTAGTTTTGACAATAAAATCTCTTTTCTATGGTTTTGACGTTTTTAGGCTGTTGAATATTGCTAGAGAAATAAATTTTCGAATGTCTTGAATATATTATTTTTTGTGTCGCGGCAACACCGAAAATGTTTTTATTCACGGTGACTAAAATTTTTCGGGCGAATTCATTTTAGTCGGCCATTGTTTAAGACGAAATCAGAATACGAGTTTACGACGCTTGCGACTAAAATTTTATTCGGGACGTATAAAAACTAATTTTAGTCGGAAAATCTGAATCGGACATAATATGTGTTTAACATATTAACCCCACACCAGGACAAGACATATATCTTATCTAAGACGAAGCATTTAGATGTTAAAAATTTGTCAAAAAAAATCATGGACTGTTGACAGGGAAAAATATAAAAATATTCATTGTACATAAACATTGGTACAAGCAAGTAAGCAAGCAAAAAATGGACTTATATTTCTGGTGCGGTTCAGGGGTGACATCTGTGCGAAAGCCCTCTCACCTCATGTATATTTTTTTTTAACGACAAACTTTTAACATCTCAATAGAGACGAAGTTGGGATATTGTAAAAGAACCAGGAACTCACGGCACCTACAGGGCTTTCGACCTGTCATCGGCCGGCTTACGTGATCACTTTATGCGCTTGCGCAACGTTCACCAATTATGCCTTTTTATTGAGTTCCCTTATCAATTATTTTTTGAAAGTTCTATATATTAGGTACTTACATATGAAATTGGCGTGTTGCCGTACTGGCAACTTTGATCTCAAATATCTTCTCTTTGGTTAGGAATTCGAAATTCAAATTTATACAGCTATTTACTCATATATTTGTGTTTTGAAAATTATAATTCATTTGTTTTTTCCTCAATTGTTTTTTACCTTTACGTCACTCAGTTTGTAAAATGGAAAACTTGAAATATCGCGTTATTTACGAATATGAGTTCCACCGTGGCACCAGTGCTGCAGAAATGGCTCTAAGGATTAATGATGTGTATGGCGACGGTGCCGCAAAAGAAAACACAGTGCGTTTTTGGTTCCTTCGTTTTCGTTCTGGAAATTTCGACCTGCAGAACAAGCCCCGTGGACGGCCGGAGACCAAAATTGATAATGAAGAATTGAAGGCTATTGGGGAAGCGGATCCATCGCAAACCACGTCCGAGTTAGCTGCAGGCTGCGGTGTTAGTGATAAAACTGTTTTTATCCACTTGAAGCAAATTGGGAAGGTGAAAAAGCTTGGAAGGTGGGTACCTCACGAATTGAGTGAAGCAAATCAACAAACGTGCGTTGACTGCTGCGTTGCATTACTCAACCGGCACAATAATGAAGGGATTTTAAATCAAATCATTACCTGTGATAAAAAGTGGATCCTGTACGATAAACGGAAGCGCTCATCGCAATGGCTGAACCCTGCCGAACCAGCCAAACCATGCCCCAAGCGAAAATTGACTCCAAAAAAGATACTTGTGAGCGTTTGGTGGACTAGTGCTGGTGTCGTTCACTACAGCTTTCTTAAATCTGACAAGACGATCACGGCAGATGTCTTTTGTCAGCAACTGCAAACCATGATGGAAAAGCTAACTGCTAAACAACTGAGGCTGGTTAATCGCTCTAGGCCACTGCTGCTTCATGATAACGCTAAACCACACACTGCACAACAGACGGCTACCAAATTAGAGGAGCTTCAATTGGAATGTCTAAGACATCCACCGTACTCTCCGGACCTTGCCCCAACAGATTACCATTTTTTACGAAATTTGGATAACTTCTTGCAAGGGAAAAAATTCAACTCCGATGGGGCAGTCCAAACCGCCTTCAAAGATTTTATTGATTCCCGTCCGAATGGTTTTTTTTAGTAAAGAGATCGATGAAATACCTATGAGATGGCAAAAGTGCATAGATAGCAATGGTTCATAGTTTGATTAAATAAATATATTATATTTTAAAAAAATCGACTTCATGTTCCTCCCATACAAAACAACAATTTCATATGTAAGGACCTAATATTTGAATAATGTGTAACAATTCACCTGAAAATAAGGAATTATACTATTGCCATCTTTGAAGTAACGAAGAAACTTTTTGTTGTAACGCCATCCATTGAGACATTACTTTATTTGTAAACAATGAAAGCAACAGAATTTGTTTAGAAGTACCTACTTAGTATTTTCCAAGTATATATGAAAAAATTACTTATGCACCAAGCATTAATATATTTATACCTAATTCTTCCTCAAAAGAAATTTCCATTTTATATGACTGCAAAATACCCCCATGGCGTTGTTAAAATTATTGTCCTACTTAATTCTATCATTATGGATAATAGGGTCTTTACAATTACAAAAAAATAAATTGGCCTGGGATTATTTTGGGTGAGATGCCCGCCTGCGTAAATACAAACTCTAATGCAGTTTAATTTTTTCAACTAATTATTATTAAATCGAATATTTTTGTAATTGCATATACGCAAACATTGGATTTTTTTCCCTGTCGGGAGTCAAATGATATTTTTTTATGTTTTTTTTTTGCACAGTTCAAGGGTGACATCTGAACACCGTCACCTCATTTATAAGGACTGTTGCTTTCATTGTTTACAAAAAAACCAATTTCTCAATAGATGGCGTTGCAAAAAGGTTTCTTCGTTACTTAATCAATGGCAATAGTAATAATGTCCTATTTTCTGGTGATGTGTTACTCATTATTCAAATATATAGAAAAAAATGCTGATAAAGGAACTCAATAAGAAGGCATAATTGGTGAACGATGCGCAAGCGCATAAAGCGTTCAAGAAAAACCAGTCAATAACAGGGCGTAAGTCCTGTAGGTGGCATAAGTTCTTGGTTCTTCTATAATATTCAATCTTCGTCTCTATTAAGATGTTAAAAAATTTGTCAAAAAAAGTTTAATTATTAATTTTATTTATTTATTGTTAATACACAAATATTTGTACATATTTAGGTTAAGTAAGTAACGTTCCACTATGCTTAACCTGTTCTGGGACTGTTAAGTTTTTACAATAGGGCATACAAATTATTTACACATAGAGGATAAACAATATATAAAGTACACAGATGTTAAAAAAAAAGATCAAGAAGTAAAGTTTAATTGTAACGTTTTTATTTATTTTTTAGAACTCCATTAAATTATCTTCTTCTTGTGTTGGTTGAAGGCCTCTTAGGCCTGTTTGTGCAGAGTTTACAGCGTTTTGTGTTATTGAACCCCCTAGATGTCTTTCCATCTTTTGGGGGATCTTACGAAAATTCTTCTTTCTTCTGGTTAGTGTAGTGTAAGGCAAGGTATAGTAGTCTTTCGGAGTCTATTCTATCTGCAAGGTCTATCCAACGCCTCGTATATAAATCAAGAAAAGTGTAATATTTTGTTTCGATTGAAGTTATTTTATTTGGCTAATTTATCACTGGGACATTATTCAGAGTATAACGATGTAAGTTTTTGATATTTGTGGGTTTGGATGTGGTTTCGATACCGAGTCCGACCTTAATACTAAATTCTAAATAGGTACTAACCATGTTTTCATTGCGCAGTCGATCACTATATTTAGGAGATCACGTGGCTTCCAACTTAAGGATGCAACGAATTTTTTGTATGAGCATTGCATTGCAGAGACATAATATATATCTAAATACTTATCGCATGCGCGTCGGCGTAAACTAACATTTGCGAACTGTAAAAAAGTAAGGTTGATAGCGAGGAACCTTACCAGTAGTTTAATACTAAAATACGAGATGATTTCGGTGGACAATGATTAAATCAACTTCGTTGAATAGGCATTTGTATATTTTGTCAAATCAAATCTCATTCAGAGTAATCAGGGAGTATTCAATTTTTACAAATATTGTAAAATATATTTCCTTTTGTTTTGTAAAGAAAATTAAATTATTTAGTTGGGGTGTTTCGGCGTTAATCACATAAACACATAAACTTGTAATAATAATAACATTTTTCCAAATTTTTTTTTCGAGAAACCCTGGAACTTTTCCATAAAATAAGTTTCAGACATTGTATTCGCCTATACATGATAAACAAATTTCAAGGGATTCAAACTTCTATACATAATTATTAAAATATGTGTTTTTTAAAATCAAAAATGAAAATTTAATAACCCCGACTGGAACAGAATTTTGAGTACCTATTAAAGATTTGTTAGCCTAAATTTTTGTATTCTTTTTAGTTTTGGGCTAGTGCATCAAGCGGATAAAAGTTATAAGGGGGAGACATATACACACATACACACACAGACATACATACAGAAACACACACACACAATAAGATTTTCAACTTCAACTTCTGAGTTCATAGATATATACATTATACATATAAAACATATAATCTGCGAAGCCTCTAAGCTGGCGTTTTTTGAAGTCATAAAGTCCATTACTCTTTATAATTCTCTGACATGGAACTTAGGTTAATACTGTCGATTTATTAAGAGATACAAATTCTCTTGAACAAATCGGCAGTTGGAATGCGGTCCACAGAGGATCGTCAATATTTGAAATTTTTATGTGATATGGAGTTTGCTTTTACGTATCCTTTTAATGGGAATTTGACGAAATAAAAATGACAAGTACTTAATTATCCTGCCGTTTAAATCAGCATCAGGGGAATTGTATAATTATTCCTGTTGCCAGTACAAAGAAAATAAAAATGATATAAAACGCCTTTCGTATATTTATATTAAAAAAAAAATATCGTTTTGTTATTTGAAACACGCGAGAAAATAATAAAATAAGCAGGAAATAATAACAACAGCAACATTTAATTAAATTGAAATAATTAAATAAAATTATAATTAATCATTATTCTATTACACACCCAAGAGAGATGTGATATTATATTTCATTAGATATAAAATTTTGTTGAGAAAATATATTTTAATTTAAAATGTTAAAGATAATTAATTAAAATTGTGAATTATGATCGATGATTTTTGAAATTTGATGACTGGGATGGGTTATTTCTTAGACAAAAGCGTTTGAAATCCATCGCAATAGAATTAATCCTGTCTGTACTTATAAAGTTCTATATTTCAAATATAACAGATTGGCGCAGAAAAAAAAATATGAGACACGCAAAAAAAGTTATCGAATATTTTATACATTGAATTAAAAAAATGTATATAATTTTACGTTCTATTTATAACGATGCTCGGCGTTAAGCGATGCCGGTGAATGGAAGTCACATTAAGTAGAACGTAAAATTATATGTTTTTTTTTCCTTCATAATTCTATGTGATTATGGAGTTTTATCATAATGTGACAGCTTCAAACATTAAAAAAAATATACGACTGCTACGCGAATATTAGTTATTGAGCAGTTCTTGAATGAGATAAGTTAGTCTTACGTATGTGTCCTCTAAAGTTATTGAGCGATGTATCATAGGGAGTCCGCAGGGGTCTGTTCTGTGTCCTTTCCTTTGGAATGCTCTTATTGATAACCTTCTGCGCCTCCCTCTTCTTAACGTTTATAACATAAATGCTAACGCTGATAATACACTGCTCTTTGTGCCCGAGAAAACCAGAGTAGATGTTAAAGTAAAGTCATGCTTGTCTCTTGAAATAATTGTAGAATGAGGCGTTAGAAATAGGCTTACCTTTTCTCCGTCGAAGTCTGTTGGCATGTTTTTGAGGGATGTCTTGGGCAGAAGGAGAATCATTAAGTATCTGCGTATAACTATTGACCGTTCTTGACCATGCGAAACTTTCTTGACCACGCCAAGCAGGTTAAGGGAAAAAATCATATTGAGAAGGATGAATAAGTTCGACTGGGGCTTTGTTCAGCATCCATTGGTCTGGTGTATCGAGCGACATACGTTTCACAAGTAACGTAAACCAACGTAACGTAACGTAGCGGTGTCAACGTTTGGAGGTTGAATTGATCACCATGAGAGTGATGGGTGTGGAGAGAATTCTTCATTTGATCGTAACAGGTGCATAGCGCGCCGTATCTACTGACACGTTACAAGTGACTGCTGAAGTTCAGGTAATATTTATTTCGGTTTGGCCATATTTATAGCCCGTGGAGTGTCTGTGGGAAGGGGGCTCAGAACGCGATGCATATTCTATGGTATTGCGATCTGCTTGATGAAGAGCGTGAGCTATTGCTGCTTTCCCTTGAGGACCAGCAGAGACAAGTTTGCGTGGCTGAGTTCATCGGCTTCCCCGATAGCTTTCAAGGGAATTAGTATATTTTTGGATAGACAAATGGAATAGGAGGATTTGAGAGGGGAAATTTCCATGCTCTCCAGTGTCTTGAGTGTGCAATGCGTTTCGGTTTGTGTAGGAACTGAACTGGTTTTGTTTGCATGTGTTGCCTATTATTCTCGGGATTGTCTGTGGTGTTTTCTTTCATATTTCATCAACCAAGGACTTTTGATGGAGTGAATAATTTTATATAGTACCTGCACGTAGCCTTTATGAATGCATTTTAATACACCCGAAGGTAAACGTGCACCAACACCTAATACATAAATAATACACGTTATCTGACATATGTCCGAACTCGAAAAGGATACCTCATCTACTAGAGCGATTTCGGGTGGACTGGACAGTCCCCTAGACGTTCTTGATTGTATGTAGTGTGGATTTAAGTTATGCAGATCCTCAAATGCACTTTATGGTCTACTCGCTCTTGATTACAGTCAACCAGTGCAGCTCGTTAGGGAGGGATGTTATATTTCATTTTTATTAGCTCCATAGATAAGCCTCGCAGGCGCGTTTAACATCAACTACAATTTATTAATCTAATACCGACGTAACCAGAGACATATGTGCAATTCATTATCAAAGGAAGCAAAACACATGCATGTATCCTCACACAACTATCATGTATCACTCTAGCAACGTTTTAAACCTCATTGCTGAACTATTTGAGATGTTGTTTTGCCTGATGTATTTTTGATAACTCGGCTCTTACGGTACACCCGAAAGCGATGATAATAGGAAAAAGAGGAAGCATTATTTTACGCAGTACCTCAAAAAACAGCAATTAAATTTTTAAAATAATTAGATATACTTACTCTTTTTTTGCAGAAGCCGTTTCTTTGACTCGTGTTAAAACTTTTCTTCGTAATACTTAGAACCTCGTTATTAAAATTTCCTTTAGAAACATATTTTCTTAATGACTTGGAAAGCTGTCGATTTTGGCCAGCGATAAAGCAATTTATAATTAAACTATATTGATTTATACTGATCGAGGCAGTGGGCCCATTCCACTTTTCGACCCAAAACGAATGATTGAATGTTTTCTAAGACGCCGAAGAAATTGAAATAAGTTATTTTCCCTAAAAAAGCAGGATTCAATTATTTGTGGTAGTGAGATTAAGGCTATGAACCCACAGGGGGCTGAGAGGAAAAATTCGTTAGCGTATTGGATAAAATTTAGTTTTAAATTCATTGTTAATTTATAGGAAAATACAAGAGGCAAGATAAATAGTTAAGCAATAAGGTTCATGACCTACTCTGAATATTGCCTTTTCAGATGTGTTAGAAGAGACTGTTGTGTGGAGATACGCGTGTGTGTTGTGTTTCCTTTTATAATGCACATCCATCGCTTGTAACCCCATATTTTGGGATGTATCATGATGTTATGTTTATAATATATTATATTTTTATCAGCTATAGAGATAGCCGTTGATGTTGAACTCAACTGCGAGACATACATATCTATGGACTTATATAAAATGTCACATAACACCAAGCTGCACTGGTTGAGGTTTCCAGAAAGAGAAGACTATAAAAGGTGATAGTCTTCAATGTTCTGCTTAATTTGGCTCCATAATACAGTCAAGAACTGCGTCAAAAGAATGTCCCACCAGAGACACAGCGAGTATTCAGATCGTCAAAAGTACAGAATATCAATTATTTATGGGAGTTGGATCGAGCTAAAAGAGTGGCTTAACATTTTCGTTTACATTTTCGCTTTCATCAACGTATTTTCCTTACCTTAAACACGTTTTTGGAATGACAGTTTATTCTGCAAACACTTGAATTAGCGCAATGAACCCTTGCGTGATTCGAGACAGTACTTGCCTCTGATTGAACACGGAAAAGTAAAAACTCGACCGGGTGGAATGGCGGAAAGTACTTGAGGAGGTTAAGGCTCATGATGGGAGCGCCATTGGTGATGATAATATTAACTTTTATAACTAACAGCAGTCGGTCTATCGAATACCTTCATCAGATAAATTGGAAGATAAGAGGTCTGTTATAAAAATATTTAATAATATTACTAAAGATCCAAAACAATTTTTATATTTCAAATATCAATCTGGTAAAATCTTGTGTTCAGATACTTGTTTCCAAACCTTTTAACTTCGACACATTGGTTCAAATGTAGATTGTATAGAAAACAACTTGTTTGAACAAGTCGTTTGAAAAACACATTAATTTTTCTTAAAGACTTTTATCGATGTTTACCTATCGATAATACCTCCCACCTCATTTTCAGACCAATATTCAGTATTTGATTTCATTTTCTTCAAAGGAATCGACGCGTCAAAGAAACATATTTTTAAACTTTTATTGTACTCAAACCCATAATACATGTCCAAACTTTTTTTCTCCAGCCGCAAATCTTATGCATAATAAATATTTCCTTTCATAAATGAAACCTTTTTTGCGCGAATCAATTTTCTATTTTGAATTTTGTTTATTAAAAAAACCACCTCGGGTGGCAGCCGCCTAAAGTCTGAACGGAAGCGATGAATGAGAAATCTTTTCATAGATTTTCATGAATAGTTTAAAAATATTACGGCTTTCAGTAGAAATAAAAAACTTGGCGGATTTAAAGGGGAAAAATTGAAACCATTTAAAAATGTTTATTTCAATTCGATTTCAATATCGGCCCATTTAGATGGCAACGTTTAAAATAACTTTGTGTGTTTTTCTTTCAATTAAAAATTCAATTGATTATATGTTTTTGATAAATAACATCAAACAATTCCATTTTATGCTATCATAAACAGTAGGCTCTAAAAGCACTTACACAAAAATATTTTAATGGTAAGATTTAAATAATTTACATATAATAAAGAAGTGTAGCGAGATACATCTCGCTATCTCTTTCCTCCGATAAACGATCTATCCTGAAGATGATTCGGCCCAGTAAAAAGGCGCGGGCGAATAATAAAAACGTCATTAAATTTGTGACCTTCAGTACCTACTTAAACTTCATTCTTTGCCGTCGCGTTAAGTACATACCATCAATAATCGTGCATAATAAAAACAGTTCTATAATTTAAATATATTGTAATTAATTGATACCAATATCATATTGTGTATGTAGGGTTTTATTTCAACAAACGGTACCTTTAACCACGAACAATTGGTGACCCCGACGTGGTCCCAATTTTTTCGTAGTTATAGAAGTAAAAGATAGGTTCCTACTTGGGATTGTAATTCCTGGATGCAGGATCCAGCAATCCAGTTAGATTCAGCACATTTTCGGGCTTGCTGTATCCATCAAAATGCGCTGGATCCAGCGCTGTGGATCGGCAATTAATTAATTTTCTAAAATATAGCGTAAAAATCTTCGTTGTTTTGATAAAACTTCAAGATTTCTCATTGAATTGTATCAACTCTTATATTATAGAATCTTATTTTTTTTTGTAAAGAAGTTACAATCCGAGTACTAAAGTAAGACATTTGGAGATTTACCAATATTAAGAAATGTATTGCTTAATGTACAAAAATAGTAATTTACTCGTATGAAATAATTTTGCATGACAAAATAAAGGAAATTTAATACAGATATGACTTATTCACATTTTGTTTTTAATTGACCAAAATTTACTTGTAAATACAAATAAAACTTATTTACTAATGAGAATATTTGATTGTTATTTAAGGTGGGACAATCATGTAAACTACTTGTGTAAAAAAATAAGATACTTAAGGTATATATTTAAAAGATTACTTGGTATTGTCAAAACTGACATAGTCAAAATGACATACTACAGTTTGGTACAATCTATGTTGACTTATGGCATGATTGCATGGGGAGGAGTATTGGATAGTCATATTGCTCCATTAGAAATTGTACAAAGAATGATAATTAAAAAAATGTACAACAAACCTCCCAGATATCCCACTAAACAATTATTTAAAGAGAGTGGATTATTTAATCTAAGGAAACCTTATATACTACAATGTCTTAAGTTTATTCACAAAAAGAAAGAAATTTTCATGTTAAATTCACAAAATCGTACCAGTGACCGTCTGAATAGTATTTACAAAGTTCCTAATTGCAATAAGAGATCGACACAGAGACATTCTGTATTTATAGCTCCCAGATCATACAATATGTTGCCATTGTCTCTCAAGTCTTTAAATTGCCATTCAAAATATGTGAGTCATCTTAAGACATGGCTTAAGAACAATGACAACATTCAAGATTTCTTTTTATGATTTTACTTCATTGCTTTTTATGATTTGTTCTAGTATAAGTGGGTACATACTTATTTTAATTTATGATTTAACGCTTTTTTTGTGATCAGAATATTGTTTACTTGCAATTTGTATAATTTTCTTTATCACCATTTAGGTAGGTACTTATGATTTTTCAACTTGCGTTGTCTAAAAACTGTTTAATTGTAACGCGCAACCAACATCTTCCTTTGTAAATTTTATTTAGGTATACCCACATACAGGCTAAGCCTTGTGGGATTTTTGGTGTAATGTGTAATATGATCTGTGTAATATGTGTGTATGTTTTTTTTGTTTCTATTTATATTATACTATGTACCGAAAATTTGTTTAATAAATAAATAAATAAAAATAAAATAAATTATGAAAAATAAAAAAAATAAGGATCCAGCATTTTTCAATATAATCCGCAAAAATCCTTCTGGATTTAGAACTTTGCAGGATTGCAATCTCTAGTACCTACACTACAGTATTTTTTTTTATTTATATGATGTTAGATTTGACATTTTCAAAAAAAATGGTAAAAGAGATCGGGTTCATTAAAGAAATGAACGAAATTGATGGTTCAATGAATAAATTAATGTCATTCTGAAAGAAAGAAATGCCCCACTAGGCAAAAAACCTGTGCCGGAGTCAATGCATCTCGAGACAGTGACTGTATTACTTGATGCCAAAATAAATCGTACATTAAACGTCATAGTATTAGAAATAAAAATGAAAATATAAAAAAATGCACTTATATACTTAGAGCAAAATAAAAGTTTGGGGTCGAAAGCTATGGGTGAAAAATCTCCTCTGCATAGTGTCTGCCTGATACTAAGAGCCATTCCTTTATTTTAGTTTTAAATGCATGACTATTTTCGGCTTGCTTATTTTTTTTGTTGAGCTTATTGAATGTTCTAGGAACAATGACTCTAAAATGTCTCTGTCCAAACAAGATTTTCATTATAGGCACAGAGAAGTTCAGTTAATTTGCTTGCCTAGTGAAACGCGATTGTTGGCTTTTGCTAAACAGAGATATATTCTTATTGACAATAACGCCTCAATAAAGACAAAGTTGGGATATTATATGTATGTAGAAGAACCAGGAACTCGGGCACCTACAGGGCTTACGATGACCACCTAAAGGGCTTACGATCTGTCATCGTAAGCCCTGTAGGTGCCTGAGTTCCTGGTTCTTCTATAATATCTCAACTTTTTCTCTATTGAGATGTTATTGCAAACAAAAATAACATTTGACTCCCGACAGGGAAAAAAATCCAACGTTCGTGAATATGCAATTAAAAAAAATATATTCGGTTTGGAGTTATATTCTTTTGGAAATGAATTCATATATGCACCCACTCACCTGCACACATGGATTTGTACAGTAACGAAACTTACACAAATCTTAGATGAAACCTGATACATAACTATGATCAAAACGAGTGGGTTGTGGCCAACGCTAAACTCCTTACTAACAAGTCACTCCATAAAGAATTCAAATTTTGTATGGAAAATTTCCAGCATTTTCATGAAATGATTTTGTTCAATTATTTTTCTCCTAAAAAATTTATTATGAAAACTTGATAATTCTTCAATGCCATTATATGAAAGTGATGTGTCTTTTTACCAATTTGAGAAAGATAATTTAAAATTTAAAGTTTCCTGAGCTGTGATCACTTTAAAATATTTGACGTTTAAAAAAAATGAGAAGCACTATTCAGATATCCTTCAAAATGTAATAGGGTCTAAGCGGTATTAGATATAGATGTTTGCAAAATTTGCAAAATTTGAAAATAAGTAGGTACTTTAGTCTTTAATTGAATAAGCAAAATAAACACGCCGTACAAAACACACAGTACACAGCACGCAGCACATAGCACACACATACACAGATACATTGTGATGAAACTTTCAGAATACAATGCTATTTTTTGGGTTTGGCTGTAGTGTTATATAATATATAAGATGCCAAGAAAGTTTAATTTCTATGTTCATAGATTGTACAAGTTCTAGGTACCTGCATTAGTTTACTAATGTTGGTTCTAGTTTGGTGTAGGTACCTGTTGTCCTAGAGTGTGTCTTTCCAATGAAATGTTTTAAGATTGTGTATATGAATAGTTGTTTATTATATCTCCATTGTTTGTATTGGTTCTAGGTACATACCTGCATTAGTTTACTAATGTTGGTTCTAGGGTGTACTTGTTGTCCTAGAGTGTGTCTTTCCAATTCCGAGTTGAAATGTTTTAAGATTGTGTATATGGAGATGGGCAGGACACCTATCAAGAATGACCGATAATAGATGGACTAAAAGACTGGTGGAGTGGAGACCGAGAGGCGACAAGAGACCACAAGGGCGACCACCTAACATATGATTAACAGATGAAAAAGATTTGTTGGACCACAGTGGATGGGAGTCGCACAGGAACGGGAGGAGTGGAGAAGGAGAGGGGAGGCCTATGTCCTGCAGTAGGCAAACACAGGCTGATGATGATGATGTATATGAATAGTTGTTTATTATATATCCATAGTTAGTATTGGTTCTAAATACATACCTGCATTAGTTTACTAATGCTGATTCTAGGGTGTACTTGTTGTCCTAGAGTGTGTCTTTCCGATTTCGAGTTGAAATGTTTTAAGATTGTATATATGTACAGTTGTCTTATGTCCAATATTTGAAATTCAGAGAAAAGTTGATCTGAAGGATATCTACAGGGATTTTTAATCACTTTTAATCACTTTTATTAAAGATTTTTGTGCTTTATATATTATGTATGTACAGATTTTCACTAGTTGAATAAATTTTTGTCTTATTTTGGTTCTCTAAATCAGATTGGTATATTTTTAAACAGACATAAAATATTCTCTAAATTGTTACAGGTGTCCTGGGTTCGACGCAGGCCGGGTCATGATAAGCTGGAGATATTGACGATTGGACAGCAAACATACACAGCAGATACAAGGTAAATATTTTTTTTTAAATACAAAAGATTCTGAACAAATGTACCAAAGTATTTTTCCATAAAATTCGATTGCAATGAGCGATCCTTTTCGCCGAGGTGACTCGGCATTATCAAAGTCTGAAATTAAAATAACCATTTTAAACACAAATCACCCTACACTACAACATTAACATAACATAGAACGGATGGCAGTGGAGTGTATAAATTAAAATGTAACGACTGTGATGCCATTTATGTTGATCAGATGAGGCGAAATATGTATGTCAAGATAGAATAGTGAGGCGTTCGGTTCTCTCTGCCTACCCCGAATAAGTCTCTGTAATTCTGTTTTTGATATCGTTTATCTTTAAGATTTTATTTCTCAATGTACATTAAAGTGGAATGTGAAAATCAGAAAAATGTCCCATGACAAACAATTTAAGTCTAAAATATAGTCACCTAACAAAGTCGTAAAAATATATTTTTGAAGGTGAGTTCTGTACTTAAGATACTATAAATACATATGTATATTACGAAATCAGATAAACTAAAAGATTGTTCGGAAAGTTATTTTCATCTCCCCAATAAAATAATTTATGTTTTTTGCACCCTTTTCTTAACTTTACTTCAAATTCACTTCAATCTGGCAGCATTAACTGATTCAGTATGGTTAAGTATGTACCTAGTTATTCACAACATTCATCTTATAATATAATATATTCAGTCAGTGATATTCTTATGTTCAGGGTTTACTTTATTTTATTTGAGCCTTTTTTTATATTCTTTGATTCTTAATGTATATCCTTTCGTATTTAATTTACCTTTCTTATGTGTTTTAATTTTTAATATTACCTGTTAACGTTGATATGTATAGATGGTATGAATGTTTGTAAATTGTGTTTATTTGGTTAGTAAATGCTGTGTCATCTAATATTTTGTTTGGAAAAGGGCTTTATGCCGTGAATATCTCAATAAATAAATAAATAAATAAATAAATAAATAAATAAATAAATAAATAAATAAATAAATAAATAAATAAATAAATAAATAAATAAATAAATAAATAAATAAATAAATAAATAAATAAATAAATAAATAAATAAATAAATAAATAAATAAATAAATAAATAAATAAATAAATAAATAAATAAATAAATAAATAAATAAATAAATAAATAAATAAATAAATAAATAAATAAATAAATAAATAAATAAATAAATACATAAATAAATAAATAAATAAATAAATAAATAAATAAATAAATAAATAAATAAATAAATAAATAAATAAATAAATAAATAAATAAATAAATAAATAAATAAATAAATAAATAAATTAGTAAATAAATAAATAAATAAATAAATAAATAAGTAAATAAATAAATAAATAAATAAATAAATAAATGAATAAATAAATAAATAAATGATAAATATATAAAATATTAATAAATAATATAATTAATTAAAAGAAATGAATCAATTACTTAAAAAAGAAAACAATTTTTTCCTCATTGTACCATATGAATGTTTTAGGTTTGTATGTATGTGTGTGTGAAGTTTGGTATGCATTTATATTATGAATTGTAGCTTTATTTTTTTTTCCTCTTAAGCCCCATTGTTTTTCTATATTTTTGTAGGGCGCCCTATCAAATTAATATTGTATGTATGTAATAATCAGCATTTTTGACATATTTTACCATCAATTTGGTTAAAACCCTGCATAAGTAAAATAAATCAATGTGTATGGAAGGGATGTATTGACAGAACGCTAGTTCCAACAAATACTTTTTAACGTTGAAGATGCACCACGATTTGGGAGGTCAACTGAAGCTGTCGAAGATAAAAAAAAATTTAAGCAACCACAGATAAACATTCATTCGTGATATCGCTGAGAGATTGATCTTATCCAATTTAACTGTTCATTATCACGAGAAAATCCTAGTTTAAATTTTCGTCTATCATTTTCACAAAAAAAAAAAAATCGAAATAACTTTCCGAACAACCATATATATTATGATATCGAATAAAGAAACTAATATCGTAATAAAGACATTTATTTTTTACGTTTTAAAAAGTCTCTGGATTGAAAAAACATTTTCTTCGATAATTTAGAGAATAAATATCATTAAAACAAAATATTTTCATTGGACACATTGAATTTATGGTTATAACTAATAGAAAAAAACAAACACTTTAGATTTATTTTCATTACCAAATTATGTCGCACAGGTAGAGCGCGACATGTGAGAGAATCCGTGTGTAAGTTTTATAAAGCACAGACGCAAATTTAATTTATGGTTGTAAGAGTGAGGGCTAAAATGACACGCAATACGCTACTTAACATCGAACACAAACATAATTCTATTGATTTATTAAGATCAAAGTTGGCATATTCCTGTACTAAAATTGGTTTATGAACGAGGCCACACGAGAAATAAGATCATGGCGCTATTCCATGTGACGTCAGAATAGTAGTGACCGAGGCTATACGAAAGTAGTAGCCGTGTTGTTTGGTTGCCGTAACACTTCTAAACGTCATTACTTTGATGATATGCCTGCATTTCTCGTATGGCCTCGTTTGTACACATGTGACGTCGCGTCGCCCACATTCTCTCACTTGACGAGCTCTACCATTTTTTTTTATTTCTTCATGAATTTTTTTTTCTCAAAATATTTCACAGAACTTGAAGCAATTTGGGATTATCCATAAAACATTTTATTTCTTGGTTGACCTTAAGAAAACAATTTTCCTAGAAAGTAAGTTTGTAAAAATATTGTAAAGGAGAAACTACATATTATGGTTTAACTAATTGGTTTTTAAATCCTATTTTTTCCTTTAATTTTGAAATCAAATAAATGTTTTTTTCCTTTAATGGATAAAATTAATATACCAATTAGGAAACCTTCATAATAACACACTCATATTATATATAACTAGTAAAACCCGGCAGACGTTGTCCTGCCCGTTTAATTATTTACCTCCAAATATATAAAAATGGTTGTACAGTATGTTTCCTTTTTTTTTTTTTTTAAATGAATATGTCCTTGTTAAACAAGTACATATACATCTTCCTACATTCCCTAAAATAAGCAAATAAATGCTTGTGCTATAGGTGAACGAAATCGGTCGAGGCAGGATTCGAACTCGCGACCACTGGATTACTAGCCCAGCGCGCTAACCGCTCTGCCACCGACCCATCTGAACATTATTACTTAACATTCTTATCTAGATTCGCTAATTATAATTCCGTATTTTTTTTCCCTTCCATCCCCGCAGTCCCTTCCATCCCTATTCATTCATTCATTTATAATTTTATTTAATTATGCAAACAAATATTTTACATATGGAAATATAGGATTTTTTCATATTTTTTGATTTATTTAATATTACTTTATTTATTTATTTCTTTCTCTATTTATTAATTAATTTTAAAAATTCGGATTTTTTTTTAAATTTCTTTATTTATTTATTCGATCATTGATTTATTTATATGTTAATTTTTTTATTTGAAATTTTCTTGCAATACAAAATAGATAATTTTTCAATAACTTTTCTGCGAGAAGTTAAATAAACTTCAAATACGCTTTCTGCTATGCGCTAAACGAATCCCTAAAATTCAATGACAATCCAATATAGAATTTTTTTGTAAATTCTTGTGTTAGATATTTAATAAATAAATAAATTTAATTCATAAAACTTCTCGTGTGCGCGCTGAACAAACCCACTAAGTTTCACTTTAATACAACACTTTTTTTTCATTTTTTTTGTGAGATATCGAATAAATAAATAAATAAATTATAATGCATAAACGAAAGTTTCATTGCAATCGGATGGTTGGTTTAGGAGTCTATCGCGAACATACAAACAAACAAATATACGTACATTCATTTTTATGTATATAAGTTCATTCGTATAAAAAAGACAATATTCCGAAGCCATCTTTATTTATCTTTTATCTCCATTATTTAAGTTGAAACTATTACAAGTTACGTATGTTATTTTCAGGATATCTGTGGACTTTTTGGTCCCCAATACGTGGAGGCTGATTCTCCGGAGTGCCGTACCCTCAGATTCTGGCACGTACGAGTGCCAGCTGAGCACGTATCCACCGCTCATATCCAGGCACGAGCTAATTGTTCATGGTAAGTTTATCGCTCTTGGAATTTTCAAACTACGTCATTAAATTACAGAGTTGGGAGTGGTCCTACTACGAAATGGCCACCGTGATCACATACCATAATTGAGTAACAACTTTGAAAGACTAGAGAAACTTGAGAATCCCAAAATAACAGACGAGTTGACATATCTGAAGTAAAATGATTGATGATTCTATCAAGCACTTTTAAAAATTGTTTAAACCACATCATCATCAGCAATGGCGCTACAGCCCGGTGCGAGCCTTGGCCTCCTCAAGAAACTGCCTCCATCCCGCCCTGTCGACAGCAAGTCTCCTCCAGTTTGTCTGTCCGATCGCTCTTATATTGCCCTCGATGTCGTCAAGCCATCTCATCCTAGGTCTCCCTCTGCTTCTTCTTCCTTCTTTAAACCACAGAGTAAGGAAATATACAGAGCTGACATAGGCTTAGACTTTAAGCTAGAGTATTGGAACACATAGTGAGGTGGATCGGGGATATTACAAACACATTCAATTATTAAATATAAACGTTATTACATAATGGATTGTAATGAAACATTAAATGTGTCATTAATATCCGATTTAAATAGCAGTAAAAGTATTTTCTTTTCTAAATTTAAGTAAGTATCTTTGTTAACAACAATATTATTTAAAACATATTTGAAGCTTCGCAAAAATACTTATATTATTCGTTAATTTTTTAGTGGATTTCTATGTGTTTACACTTAAAATTTAGAATTGGTAGATTTAAAATTAATAGATAAACAAAACATAAAGATCGGGAAAAAACAATGAGTGTTTTTTTAGCAGTAACAACATAATAGAATTAGGTCCTCTGTTCGACCCTAGGATATCTGCTTGTGGGACAGTAAAAGGATTACTACGTTGCATATTTCACAGCGCTGCCACTAAAAAAGGACAATGAAAGGAAATAGCATCTGGCCCCCCTAGACAACGTGTCATTTACCTCAAGAAAACATAACTGAATGTATGGAAGTGACAGTTGCCAGTGACTGGCAACTGCCACTTCCAAAATGCATAATTAAAGGCATAATTGATGAACGTTGCGCAAGCGTTTAAAGTGATCACGTGAATCAGCCAATGACAGGTCGTAAGCCCTGTAGGTGCCTTGAGTTCCTGTTTTTTTCTATAATATTTTATTTTATTTTTATTTTATTATATACACGCCCTTAATAGGGCATTTACAATAAATACAAGATAAATACAACAATAAAGGCACAACAAAACAACAATATGTATAAATACATCAATAACATACACAATAAAAAAGGTGTTAAAGGAAGGACAATATAAACAATATTATACAACATAATAAAAGAAAATAGATGTAAATGATAAAAAAGCTAGACATAAAAGAAGAAGAAAAAAAAATATACAGTATTACATATTCAACTAATAATATCCCAACTTCATCTTTATTGATATGTTAAAATAGTTTGTCAATAAAAATACATATTTATAATATCCTACCTTTTTTTGGGTGAAAAGCCTTAAGAAAAAAAAAATATCCTACCTACAGGTTTATATAATATGCAATAGTTTCATTCTTACAGCGAGGTGGTAGGTAGTTTGTTTTTGGAATTTAATAAATTTTTGATTATGGCTTAGGTATATCTATATTTGTTTATGCTGTATAAATATTTATATTTTGTTTAGAAGGTGTTAAAGCATGACAGGAAGAGGTGTAATAAAACCTCGTTTTTATTTCCATAGATCAAAAGATAAAATACTGGCTATTACAGTATTTTCACTCGTAACTGCCTATCTTCGTAGAGTGCTTAGCAGCAAATAGAAAACAGTCTCCCAAACATATAAGTAGGTATATGCTGGTACTTGTATGTTTTCAAACGACACTTTTACTTTCAATAAAAATTCAAAGTTATATGTGTTGGATCCAGGCACCTTCACATAGCGAGAGTTTCGCTAGTTCAGAAATTAGAGATGACCAAAAGTCTCGCACGTTTAGCACTCATGGTCTTGATCTTGCATTTATTTATTTATTTATTAATTTATTTATTATCTCTCAGAAAGCTATAGCCATTATTTATTTATTTAACATTATATTTTTTGTTTCGCGCTGGGTTGGTATTGGGTATTAAATATGAAACTATTAATTTACAGAGAGGCTGCTCCGGTCTACATAGGCACTAGGTCGGAACCTGTCGCCTGTTCCCTAAATCCAACGCGAAATGATGTCGCGTGTGTATCCGATCTTGTTGTGTGTAGCTCGGTAATTAGTTGCAAGCTAATTTTTTTTAGCAGTTTTTTGGCAGAGCAGATTCTCTCTTTCACATAATTTTATAAATTTCACATATAATTATTTCAATAAACTAATCTCAAATATTAAAGATACAGAGACCAAACAAAAATTTGAAAAAAAAAGGAATTAAAGAGCATTACACAACAAAGCGAGGTACCCACGCAACACCATAAAACATTTATAAATTATCAGAAGAATATAAATAAGATAATATTATGGACAGGTATTAAAATAGTTTGAATGGACTTACGTATTTATTCGATACTGTGATTCTAATTACAATGCAAGGTTGATACTTTAATTATAGACTGTTAAATATTCAATTAATATAAAAGATCGATAAAGACGCGTAATATCAACTGGAATGTGGGTCGGGCAGAGTGACTGCTTACCGCTGGCCTAAGTTAGACTGAACTCCGAGTGGTGATGTGCGCCGCCTTAAATAGCCGGCTGACGGCCCCTACTCCTTGAAGTAGGTGCTCAGCTGTGTTGGCAGGACACGCCACAATTGTATTAAAGTTGATCCAAAAGTGCTTTCTTCAATTTAAATGATTGATTATACAGTTATTTATTACACAGTTGAAAAGATCATAAGATAATACAAGATAAAAGAAAAAAGAAAATTTAAAAAGATAGATAAAAAAATAATAAAGATATGCATAAATACAGTAAACGTGTATGTTTCAGGGTGACTAGGAGGGATCATTAGTGAATGTGGAGGGGATTGTTGGATTTTGGAACATCTTTATCTGTTTTTGGTAATGTTGTTAAGTGTCGTGAAAATTATCTGTATTTTTGAAATGTGTATTATAATCTCGCTGAATTCTAAACATGGGTGAAAAGTATCTATAATTAGTATCTATATATTATATTAATGCACCAAAGATGCTTGTGTCACAAATGCAAGACTTGAGTTAGCTTCTCATACTCTTAAAGCATTTAGTGATCTTGCGAAATTTCATAAATCTTTGGGAGCATGCGTTTCATGAATAATTTATCAGAAGGATAATATTATATTAGCATGTTCAAAAGACTCATTATTTAAACATATACCTCCAAATATGATATTATAAAAGTAATTCAGTTCAATATTTGACATACATACAATATAACTTAAGTGGCCCTGGTGAAATGAAAATTGGTAATATTGGCTCTGGACGATACTGCCCGACTCGCTTAAGTGGACTGTATATTTTGAAGGAATTGGTCGGGTTGGGATAGGATAGAAATTTATCACCAGGAACTGAGATCGACTTACCCAGGTTCTCGGCGATGCACCGGATGTTGCTTTCCGCTTTTTTCGATCAGAGCTTCTAAAATTTCTTCTTAGAATGGTACACAACGCTTAGTGGGAAATGTAAAATTTTTTTATCGAAAATATGTAAGGCGAAATTAAAACGTGTCTGACACTAGTGAAAAATTGTAACCAACTAAAAATAAATGAACGTTCCTTTTATTTGAAAATGTTCCGAATTATTTGAATTATTTTATGAATATTCCGAATTGTGGGTAGGTACTTTCTTCTCTGGGCGGCGATGGGCGACGTCTCGTCTTAGCGTGATGATAAAATAAGCCAAGGATGGAATATGGGTAGGCTGGATCTTAAAAGACCGAACATATATGAACATTAATATATTTAAACAAATATTCAGCTTTATTCTTATATTAAATTGCTATAACCACTTGAATTGAGAAACAGAACTCCCATCGACAGGCGAATTACAACTAACTAATGTTGGACGTTTGTATGAGGTACCTAAATTAGAGTGTGGAGCGGGGGTGGGGGTGTGTGAGTTATTTTTGGTTATTTTCATTGGAAGTGGAGTTATAGGGAACATTGTTAGTAAAGGGGAAGAATTTGGAAGTATTATTGTATTAATTAATGATTTGCCTGTATTTATATTTTTATGAATTTCTATTGTTTCTAAATTGTTTAATTTTATTCTTTGATTTGGGACGTGGTGTAATAATTTTAAACTATGGCTGTGGTATGAGTGATTTGTTGATGTAATGTGGTTCGCGAACTAATACAAACGTCCAACATTAGTTAGTTGTAATTCGCCTGTCGATGGGAGTTCAGTTTCTCCAGAAACTAGTCGCGTTAAACTCAATTCAAGTGGTTATAGCAATTTAATATTACAATAAAATTGAATTATGGAATACCACAAGGTTACCGTCGAAACAATGAATATTCTTAAATATTCAGCTGTCCATGATGTTAAGGATCGGAATGAATACAACTAAGATAAACAGGACACTATTCAGTTAGACGGTTGACGCATGAATGTCTGTTTTGTTGGTTTGTCCGAACGGCGATGGGCTCATTAGTCTTCGTTAATATTCGATAACTGTCGAGGCTATGCACATTGTAGTTATTATTCAGGAGCGCAGCGACAAATATACATATTGATTTTTAATGAAAACGTGAGTATTTGACTGCTCTGCTATCGAAATTTGACCCGTGTTTTTTCATGCTTCATTGTAATTACTTAACTACAACAGATACATAGATATTTTTTGTTAAAGTTAAAAGACTGGTATATCCGATGTGAATGTTAAACCAGGAGGTGAAAGACTGAGATTACGAATTAAGTAATTGCCCATCACTACATTCATATAACGCGAGACTCGCCATCTCAAAAATACACATATAAAATTATTCCAGGGGTAGTAAAAGAGACTCATTCCACCATTCGTTGGTATGATCAATAAACGCAATTTCAATAAAAAAATCTATTATAATGTGAGTTTATTTCAATTTGATAGATCAGATCTGAATATCTCTGAAAGAATAATGTTTTTTTCGCGCGAATGAAAGACGTTTATCGCGCTCGTAAAAGTGAAATATTGAAATATCAGCGGATACCTGATGCTATCATTACTCCTCTGCCATTCTTGTCGTCATAGTGACAAACCTCCCTTTCGACCTTCGTCAAATATCTTTCAAATTTCTTAGATGTGACAAAAAAAATATATTTGTTTAACCAACTGTGTCATTTTGACGACAAAGAGATGTAAAATACCAATGAAATTTGGAAGTTTTTTGTTAATAATAATAGTGGGGCCCGGGCAGCGTATTTACCTTTCCGCGATGATAAGGAGGCAAGAACTGCCTCGAATTAGGCACTAGTTTGTTGCGCTTACCTTCCTGCTAATACGTGTTCAATTCAAGGCAATTAATTATTGAATATGGAACATATATAACCATGAATTTGGGGCGCTATTTCATTTCGCTCGCATTTCATCTGTCACTGTCACATTTGTATTTTGTTCACCGATTATATGGTAGTAATCAGTAATTTTGTTTAAGTCTTTAAGTTATATGGAAATTAAAATTGTTATTTTTATAATTACCAATGTAAAATTCGACGCTCTTTATCTTGTGAAGGTAATTACGACGCAAAGTGTAATTATTTCATTGAAAAATTCATGAGTACCAATCTCATACAAAAACGAGTGGGTTGTGGCCAACACTAAACTCCTCACTAAAATGTCATTCTATAAAGTATTCAAATTTTGTATGGAAAATTTCCAACATTTTCATGAAATGAGTTTGTTAAATTATTTTTTATTTAAATATTTTATTATGAATATTTAAATAAAAAATATCCCATCTCAAGTTTTCATCAAATATAATTCCTAGATATTTTATGCTCTCTGTTCGTTCAATGATCGGGCAGTTACATGTTGGTTGATTACTTAAGTTTTCGGTACAGTAATCATGAATTCTTAGTTTATGTTCGTCACTAGGTTTATTTCGGGAGTTTATATATATAGATAACATCGCCTCCTATTGGGTCCAAAACTATCCTTTCTTTCAAACAGGAACCAACCATATACGCTCACTTAATTTAATTGAAAACGGTTGAGCGGTTTAGAAGTTAAGTGTAAACGAACATCGTGACACGAGGTTTTTATATACTAGTTGCATGTAACACATGAGATCCAACTGTCGATAGCGATAGTATGTATAGTTGAAGAATATGTACCAAACTATAAACCCATAGATACAAATTATTGAATTTTTTCAGATATTTTGTTTTCTATACAACATATGTAGGTATGTATGTCAAGATAGGATAGTATGGAGGAAGATCCTTTTTCCTACCCAGAATATGCAAATAGCATGATGGTATGTATGTATGTTTGGAGATGAAGTATCAAACTATTAAGTCTTCTTACATATTGTGTATAGGCGACTGCCATACAAAATGTATGAAGCGATGTCGTCACTAAATTCAATTTTTAAAAAAAATGTTAAAAAAAATTGAGATCTTCTACTACAATGTTAATATTTTTTATAGAAAATTAAATTATCTAGTTGGGGTGTTTCGGCTTTTTTCGATAATTGTAAAAGTTTTGGAAATATAGGCAGTTAAACTCATAAATTTATCATAAAAAAAAATATTTTTCTTAATAAAAAATGTTTGAGAAACCCTGGAATTTTTTTGAAAAAACTAATTTGAGATTTTGTATTTGTCTATGTTTGTACCAATTTTCAGCGTTCTAGCGTTTATGGTTTCTGAGATATAATGAAAAATAAAATAAAAATTCAAAAGTTGATAACCCCTGACTGAAACAAAAATTCAAAATTCCGAGTATAAAAGTTTTGTAGGCCTGTAACTGTTTATATATTCTGAAATTTTAGGCTCTGTAAATTGAGCGGATCAAAAGTTATAAGGGGGGGACGGACACACACACAGACACACAGACACACAGACACACACACACACACACACACACACACACACACACACACACACACACACACACACACACACACACAGACACACGAAATGTTCTACTCCGAATTCTGAGTAAATCCGTGTATGGAACATATATGCTGCGAAGCCTCTAAGTTGGTGTTTTTTGACTTCAAAGTTGGAAAAGCCGTGAAAAAAGTAGACCTCTCCATACAATAGGCATGATGACTAATTTTGAAAAACTATCTCACGATGTTTTTACGCATTCACTGTTTTCAAATATATATACATTTCTACATAAAATAAAGGTTTAGTAGCAAAAATCGCCATTTTAAAATCAAATTTGACATTTACGCCAAAAAAAGCTTGTAGTATCATGGCGGCTGCCGACCCTGACGGTGACGTCATGGTATCGTAAACTGCATATCACTACTATATGTAATATATGTGTTCTAAGACGATTTGTGTATTTATAATCAATTCAAAAGTGCATAAGTGTTGTGCGGTCCCTAAATGTACAAACACGACGAAAAAAACACCTACTGAGGTATTTGTTTTCGTCCCACGCGAAAAAAAAGAGAAATAAGTGATTAAATTTCGCACGGCGAGACACAAGTGAATTTTATTAAGTACGCGTTTACAATGAAGTACAGTATTTGTTCCCCCACTTTTAGCTCTCAATAATATAATATTTACCATTATTTAGGCAATAAGCATATAAAGAACTTCATTAATGTCCAAACGTCAAAATAGGCCATCATAAGTTTCCCGCGTATGTTTTTAGCTTATGAACACATAATGTAGAGAGAAGAAGGAGCATATTTTATCGATTTTCGAGATGTAAGTTGTATTTAAATTACAGATAAATAAAGTACTTATATGTACTTATTATTAAGTTTTTACGTTTCGAAATTCTGATGAACAAAAGTCTTTGTTCGACGCAAAGAAATATCCGACCATCAAAAGTTCCATTCTAGTTAAGAGTAGTTAAGACAGGCAGAAAAATAACTACTATGGCTGCTATTGCTAAAAATAACGATAGCAGATAAATATAGCTTGTTATGAACACAATACAAATAACGAGCGCTATGTAATAATTCGTATGCTGCTAAAATTGTAACGATGTTTTAAAACGCATGCTTCGCGTAATCGCCGTCGTTTCGCAAATCGCTTCATTGCATGAAAAAAATATAGCTTGCTAGTTTAGTTTGGCAGTGACCAGCATCATAACATGTCGAACGTTCGTCAGCTCACCATCGCGTGACAAAATTGTAGAATACTAAAACTAAATTAGTTTACCATACGTTGCGAGCGTTCATTATTTATTTATTTATTCAATAAAAACTAAGTTACATACAAAATACAATTAACATAGGCCCGATATTACAGTCGGCCCTCAACTCATTGAGTTTGCCAAACTCAGGATTAATGTTAAGGGGAGATTGAATCCATTTCCGTATTACAGTGCAATATGACATGTCAGTTACTAAATCTTCAATTATAGACATATTTCACTTTTTCTGTGGTTATTATCTGTCAAATTTAAATAACCTCAAATAATACGAAATACAAAACGGGACGCTACGACTTTAAATACCATTGTTTTATTATCCAACATGGTAAATTTAATTTTTTTCACCAAAATAATGCTTTTAAATGCCCGTGTTCGTTTCAATACGGCTGTCAGTTTGTTTTGTTGTGTGGCGCCACCTTCGATACAACACTGAAACTACACACGTTGCCTAACGCCTCTAGTGATAGAAACTGAAACTACACGAGTTGCCTAGCAAATGACAGTTGACTCACAGTTAAGTACTTAATCTGCCAGAAACGTTGAGTTAAATATTTGTCGTTTTAGTGACGTATTTGAAGGAAGATTAGGTCTAAACGGACACTGTAATACGCTATATTTTTGTAAAACTTGAGTTTAGCTCTTAAACTGACACTGTAATACCGGCCCATAGTGTCCCCCGATAGGTAGGCGAGTATCTAGGTAAATTGAAACTATTTGCTTTGATGAATACTTGTTCCATTTATATTTAATTTGTTTTAGTTTTAAGTATCTAATTAAAATATTAATATATCGATAACACCAAAATAAACATAGTCCAGACCGACAATTAATGCGTATATTGTATTGAAGACTATCAGAAGAATTGACGCGACCATACTATGACGTCGTGCGCTCTGATTGTTTTTTCTCATAAAATGGCGGACTAACACATTTTGTATTTTTATATTTATAATATTATTATTATTCACTCCTATAAATTAAAAAAAAAAACATTTTTTAAATCTTTATAACCTATTTTATTTTTTAAAATCATAATTTCAATGATTTTTTTCTTACAGTCATCACACCTATTACATATTTTAATATATTAATCATAATATGTATATGAATCATAACAGTTATCCCATATGTATATTAGATTCATCATAATACATTGTGTATTTCCATTTCAACCTCATGTAACACTGTACAACTCCCACAAACAATATAATTACATCATTTTATTTTATAATCAAGCAATGAAAGCCACCAAGTTATTTATTTCTGAAACGTTAAATATTCTCCACCACGTTACAATACTCGGTGCGTGTTATAACAGATGCGTCAACGATTCAATAGAGCGGATAGCGATATTATTTGGTTTATTGTCCCAAATAAACCAAATAAATCAATAAATAAAAATAGCATGTTAAAAATAAGCAGCATATTCCATATAGCTTGTTATGAAAAAAATAGCCATTTCGAACAACACAACAGTTGACAGTAACAAACACAATTGACAGTGACAATATGGTGACGTCATGCGCTCTGATTGGTGTTTCACATAAAATGGCGGACAAACATATTTTGTATTTTTATTTTAATAATATTAATATTATTCGCTCTTTTAAAATGAAAATAAATATATTTTTTCAAATCTTTATAACATATTTTATCTAATAAAATCATAATTTCAATGATTTTTTCTTACTGTCATCACGCCTATTCTCGCGTATTCTGGCTTGATACATTGTCGATATGTTAAGAGAACAAAGTTCTCCTGAACAAATCGACAGTTGGATTAAGAAGATGAAAAGGGAAGAATTAGCACTTTTCTTGTACCTTGCGCAAGTGGCGAGTTTATTGTCACATAATGGAACTAATCAGTGTTTCCTGTTCAGAAAAGTAATATTTATTATAATTCAAATATTAAATAAACTAATTTTGTGATTTTCCTTATAGCACCTGTGGTGGAAATAGTGGATGCTGAGGGTGACAAATACTATGAACGCAACTCGACCCTGGAACTGAGCTGCAGAGTACGACATCTCTCCACCACAGCCGTCAACTGGCTCCATCATACCAAGATACTCAACGACGATACTTCTAGGGGAGGAATCAAGTAAGTTTTGATGCTTGTATTTTTTTTTTTTAATCTAAGTATAGCTATCAGTTGTATCGCTGCCACCGCGAAGGGAGGTTGTGTTAGTATGCTCACTCGCCGCCACACTCGCCGTTAAGTGATATTATTGTTCCGTGATTTTCTGGTGTTGGAATCGCTCAAGGGAAGTGATTTTTTCTTTATAATCGTATTGTTGTTTGATGTTTTTCTTTCTCATTTCTATGTAAAATTTATTCTTTTTCAGTTATTCTATACCTATATTACTTATTTATCTTTTGATTTTTATTTTTATTTATTTATTCCGTTCGTGGTAACGAATTTTCGTTTATTTATATACATATATAGGTGCATTCCTATCTTATTTAACTTTGTTATTCTTTTTGTTAGTGAAATTTTTATTTTTGTTTCGATCTTGTCATAATGGAAGAAATCCATAAACCTCCTGACCCTCCTGACGACATAACAATCCAACCGAATTCCTCTGCCGCAAAACCTAATAAAAGAAGACGCGAAGGAAACGATTTTCCTTCTCCTTCTTCCCCTACTTCCAAGTATCCTGATGTATCTGAAGCTTCTCACGCTAGTCCCTTAAATCTGAAGTACAGCAGTAACTCTCTCCCTCCCTTTTTGGTTTATGTCCAGAATGTGGACAATGATGCTTCTCTGCACCCTATGAAATTCGGCCAAATCCTCTACAAAAACAAAATTGTTAATATCTCTCCCGGCGGTGTCAAAGCCGAGGGAAGAAACAAGATTTCCGTCTCCTTCACAAACCCCAATGCTGCTAATTCCTTTGTAGATTCTTCAATCATTACCTCTAATAACCTTAAAGCATATATTCCATCTTTTAAACTTACAAAAATGGGCTTAGTAAGAGGCATCTCCACCGAACTGTCAAATGATGACATTATAGAAAATGTGTCTGTGCCATCCCAATTTGGAAAAATAATCAAAGCCAGACGTTTGAATTACAAAGATTCCTCGTCTGGATCTATCGAATGGAAACCCTCTCAAACGGTTGTTTTGACCTTTGAAGGTCAGACTCTTCCGAAGAACGTCTACCTCTACTATAACTCTTTGCCAGTTGAGCTATATACATTCCCAACAGTTCTTTGTTTCCGATGTTGCCGTTACGGTCACACTAAATCCCAATGCCGTTCTCAGCCTCGATGCTTCAAATGTGGGGAATCCCATTTGGGGGAAACCTGTGCATCAACAAAACCTGTTTGTATTAATTGTTCCGGTGCTCATCCTGCTTCTAGTCTCTTTTGTCCCGAATTTTCGAGACAAAAAAACATTAAACACTCAATGGCCTCCGAAAACATTTCTTACGTAGAAGCGTCAAAATTATACCCAACAAGTAAAATGAGTTACACAGAAGCTACATCGGCTTCTTCCTCCACGCCTATTTCCATTCCTTCACGTAATCAATCCTTTAAAATGACTCTTAAAAACATTCCGAAAGAACAAAGACCTAAAGTTTCTCCACATTTTGACAAAGCCAGTCATGAAAATCTTCTTTCATACACAAATGGCCAAGCTACAATGCCTAGTGACGGCTGCGCCATGCGTTGCAACCCAGAACCTTTCAACAAATCCAACGACCTGACGTCAAATATCCCCATGATAGCCCAAATCCTAATTTCTTTATTTTCTGACATCGATAACTTACCGTCCTACGCTGCCAACTCTCTTCCATTCCTCAACGATCTAGTGCAATATAATGGCTCCACATCCAAAAACAAAGAATAATAACTCAATCTGCATATTACAATGGAACAGCAGAAGTCTAGTTTCGAATAAAATAGACTTTTGCTATATTTTAAAAACATACAATATTAATATTGCTGCGGTATCAGAGACCTGGCTTAAACCAGGATCCGATTTTTTTATCCCCGGTTACACGATTCTACGAGACGATCGATATGATGCTCATGGAGGAGCTGCGTTAATATTTAAATCTTCATTGCCATATAATGTAATAAATATCCCCTCACATTCTAATATCCAAATAGTTGCTGCTAACATAAATAATATAAGTTACATCTCAACTTACTGTCCACCTAACACTTTTTTTGATCCTAACTACTGGAATTTATTGATATCATTATGTTCCTCTCAAATATTTATATTAGGTGACTTTAATGCCCACTCGCCTTCCTGGGGATGTGTTTCTCAAGACAGTTCAGGCGACTCAATTTTGACGTTTTGCGATGATAATAATATGTGTATCTTGAACAATGGCTCACCAACTAGATTTACTTCACCATCACAAAATCAAAGTGCAGTTGACCTTTCCTTGTGTTCTACCAATCTTGCTACCTCCACTTCCTGGACCGTCATGGATGACACCTTTTCTAGTGACCATTTCCCAATAATTCTAAACTATTCTCCTAGTCCATCGTTTTCAACAACATATACAAAAGTCAGTAAATTCAAATTGAATTTAGCAGATTGGTATAACTTCCATAAAATCTTAAAAGAATCCGTTAGCACTCTTCCACCTCTTATGTTTCCAGCGGATTTAAATACAATTTTCTCTAAACTATTATCAGTTATTAAATCAGCTGCCGAGTCTTGCATTCCAAAAACAAAAAAATCGAAAAAATCTAGAACTCTCCCGCCATGGTGGGACGACGAATGCTCAGAACTCATTCTAGAGAGAAAAAAAGCCATGAAAAAATACAGGAAAAATATGTCACTGTCCAATTTTCTTAATGCAAAAAATATTCAAGCATTAACTAAGAAAACTTTAAGAAAAAAAAAACGTCAAGGCTGGTATGACTTCTGTAATTCCCTTTCTCCAGAATCTTCTTCTTCTCAAATCTGGAATAAAATTCATAGATTTCGTGCATCATATTCTCCTACATATACTAACTCCCAGGATGACTGGATAATGTCATTTACCGATAATTTGGCCCCTGCCTACGTTCCAAGCTTTGAAGAGGTATGCAACTCTTCTCATAATTCACAGCCCGCCTCCTGGCTAACCTCTCCATTTAAAATAGAAGAATTATTAATTCAAATTCAGTCATTATGTAATACGGCTCCAGGAGTGGACGGTATTTCAAATATATTTTTTCAAAAATTTCCTGCTAATCTTCTGTCATACCTTTTAGATATGTACAACCTAATTTTACAAATAGGATTCGTACCTTCAGAATGGAAGACCCAGATAGTTATTCCAATTTTGAAACCGGGTAAAGATGCAAAACTTGGTTCTTCCTATAGACCTATTGCACTTTCATCTTGTTTCTTAAAATTATTAGAGCGTATGTTGAAAAAACGATTAGATTGGTATATAGAACATAATAACCTTCTTTCGACTTCACAATTTGGTTTCCGAAAATCAAAATCTTGTCTTGATAACCTGAGTATTTTAACAACTGACATTCGGACTGCTTTCTCTAAACAAGAATCTACTGCAGCAGCCTTTTTAGATATATCTGGCGCATATGATAACGTTCAGCTTCCTGTACTGAAAAATAAATTATCTACAATAGGTATTCCGGATCAACTGTGTCGTCTCATTCATAACATATTTTCCGAACGCACTATTAATATCAATAGAAATAATATAAATATATCAAGAACCATATGGAAAGGATTACCTCAGGGCTCCGTATTAAGTCCTATTTTATTTAATGTCTACTGTTCAGATCTCGAATCGAAACTCTCTGATAAGGTTTCCTTTGTTAATTATGCTGACGATATTAGCATATATGTTTCAAATAAATTTATTGATATATCCGTAAAGGATTTAACTATGGCTATCAAAATAATAAACAAATGGGCTCTTAAAAATGGTCTCCAGGTTTCCCCTCAAAAAAGTAAGGTTGTAATTTTTACTCGTAAACACAAAACTCCCACAGTAAACATAATTATTGACAATATTCAAATTCCTGTGTTAAATCAAGTTAAATTTCTGGGCTTAATTTTAGACAGAAAAATGTCATGGAAACCTCACATTGAGCATGCTATTGCCAAATGCGAAAGAAATTTAAACCCTCTTCGAGCCGTTTCCCGAGTGTGGTGGGGTTCTCACCCATCATGCATGAAAATCCTTTACAATTCTCTGGTTCGTGGTGTCCTTGATTTTGGTAGCTTTCTTTGGGACCCGATCCCTTCATTTCTTCAACTTAAACTTGAAAGAATTCAATCAAAGGGCCTGAGACTGGTTCTCGGCGCTATGCGTTCAACACCCATTAATGCTCTTCAAGTGGAGGCACTAGACATGCCTCTTAATCTTCGTAGAGAATTATTGGCAGTCAAATTTCTCACAAAGCGGATAAATATTAATACACACCCCATCATGCGTAAACTATCATCCTTGCTATCTCTATGTCAATCCACTAGATTCTGGGCCAAAAAACCATATCCTCACTTATGCTTAGCATATTTAAAGCTCCGTGATAGAATAACCGATTCTCCTAACTATTCTTGCCTGCCATACTACCAAACTCCCTTTAAGGTTAATTTCATTATTCCCAATATAATTGAAAATATTGGCATCAACAAATCGACTCAATTACCCCCCCACACCATTAACAAAATCTTCAATAACATAATAAATTCTAAATGGCCGTCACATCTTAAAATTTATACTGATGGGTCAAAAATGTATCCAAATGGACCATGTGGCTCCGCAGTGTACATTCCTTCCTTAAATACTGAACTTCTCTTTAAGCTTCCCCCTGGGTCATCTGTCTATTCAGCGGAGTGTTTGGCGATAAGAGAAGCATTAAAACTTCTAGACTCTCTTCCCCATTCAAAAATTCTGATCCTTTCTGATTGCTTAAGTTCCCTCAAATCCTTATCCAACGATCTCTCTAAATTTCCAGACAACGAACTACTTTGCTCTATCAGATATCTCATGTGTAGTCTTATAGAAAAAGACTATGAAATTATACTAGCATGGATCCCTTCCCACGTAGGTATAAATGGGAACGAGATCGCGGATAAATTAGCAAAACAAGCCTCCAGTTCTGATGCCTCTTATTTTAACAATTCCCTTTCCATCCAAGACACAATTCGTTCTCATTGTAACATTGCCAAAAATAAATGGCAAGACCTGTGGAAAATAACTTCTGAAACCAAAGGAACATACTACTATAATATCCAATTAAACATTCCATCTTTTCCATGGTTTCATAAAAAAAAAATGTCCAAAAGAGAGATCTCTAATATCTCGAGAATGAGATTGGGTCATTGCTCAATTGCCTCTCACCTTTATAAAATAAATATAAAAGAAAACCCTTCTTGTGCATGCGGGGCAGAATTGGAATCACTCGATCACGTGTTCTTTGAATGCCCGATGCACTACGAATATGACATCTATCCCAACTTAAAAGTCCCTCTTCCAGTCAACATGTCGCATCTCTTATCACTAAACTCTCTTGCTATTTATTCCGCAATATCCAAATTTATCCTTATCAATTGTATTAATCTGTAAATCGTAACATTCAATAACTTATTTTTTATCTTTTCTTCCATTTGGCACAAATCACTCTTATAAGGGTGGGTTGCCTAATATTAAAAAAAAAAAAAAAAAAGTATAGCTATTTTTACTGAAAAACTTTTTAACATCTCAATAGAGACGAAGTTAAGATTATGGAAAACCAGGAACTCAAGGCACCAAGTATAGCTATGAAAGCTGACCAAACTTTTATCGTTGGCTGCTTCCGCGACGTAAGTGGAAAACTGTTTGGCTTCTGTGCCGGCGTCCTGGATTCGATTATTGGCATTCTTTGAATGTAATTTTTTTGTTATTTGCTTTATAGATTCTTTGTAAAGTATTGAATTACCTTTCTCCTCGTTTCTTGTCTTCTATCACGTTTTTTCCCCTAAATATATTATGTATTTTTCGATGCAATAAATTAAATAAATAAAACACAATAATGCGATATTCAAAAGAAAGTCGAGATAGATAGGTACTCGTTTTTATTCTTGTAAAATTGAAAACGCATTGTTTCTTCTATAGTACGCGTACCTACTCACTTTTAAAAATAATTAAAAACGAAAGGCTTTTTTCCAACAAATTTGCAAAATTTGAAAGGAATCTAATGAGTACTAGTCTATAATCGATAAAGTAAAATTAATACGCCGTAGGTACATAGCACATAGCAAACAGAACATAGTTCATATCACACAAACACACACAGATACATCGCAACGAAACTTTCAGAATACAATCTCAGCATGATACTGCAATAACAATCCGAAATAATAAGATAGCCCTAAAAATGCGAAATCATAATTCTCCACTTGGGTTAGTGAGGAGTAAAAATATATGTTAGCAAAGATCTGAATACAAACTACTAGCTTAAGTTAGGAAGGGAAATATTCATTATTGAATATGGTAGTCACCTCTGGTGTGACGCCCCCCAATACCATCTAAATACCCTCGATGCTGTACAAAGGCGTTTTGTACGTCTGATTGACGACCGATCATTGATTTGACAAAATTACCAAATACATATTCAACGAAGCCGATAAAATCATCATCCACCGAAAAAATCTCGTATTTTAGTATTAAACCATTCGTGAGGTTCCTCGCTATCAACCTTATTTTGTGACAATTCCCAAATGTCAGTTTACGCCAATGCGCATGCGCTAAGTATCTACAGAGGGTGGCCAATTTAATGTACTCAGACCTAATTAATGCTATTCTATCTTTTTAAAATCATATATTTTTACAATTATTTTAGTTTACCATTATATTTTTAATATTTACAAAGGGGCTTATCAGGATTTGATAAAATAAAATTGATATTTTGGCTTTTTTCTTGGTGTTAGGTCACATCCCCTTGCCATTCTACAAAAAAGTAAAAAATAATGTATGTAATATGAGTATCATATTACATAATGTATGTAATATGAGTATCATATACATGAGTATCATATTTTAGGTGGGTCGATGGCAGAGCGGTTAGCGCGCTGGGCTAGTAATCCAGTGGTCGCGAGTTCGAATCCTGCCTCGACCGATTTCGTTCACCTATAGCACAAGCATTTATTTGCTTATTTTAGGGAACGTAGGAAGATGTATATGTACTTGTTTAACAAGGACATATTCATTTTTAAAAAAAAAAAAAAATCATCTGATGTATGTCCTTAAATAAAAGTAACTAAAATTACCACACAATACACAAATATAATGTATTTATGTGATTGAAAACAATATTAATCCAAAAAGAAAGAAATTAGATAAATGAATTGACATAACAAAACATTTACAAAAACACGTTTTCATACAAAAATAGCATGCACTTAACTAAGAGCTGTAGCCAATATCACTATGCAAGTAATAATATAATGGTGGTATCACTGAAAAATAAGAACAATGTCACTACTAATGAAAAATAGAATAAAGTATTCCAAAGTACCTCAATTACCAAAGTTATAATAAGATATATGCAACGATTTGTGTACTTTTTGAGTGAGTATATTAAATTGGCCACCTTCTGTATATATGTCTCTGCAATGCAATTCTCATAGAAAAACGTCATAGCATTCTCCAGTTAGGAAGCCACGTGATCTCCTAACTTAAGTGAGCGACTGTGCAATGAAAACATGGTTAGTATTTAGAATTTAGTATTTAGGTCGGACTCTGCATTCAGACCTACGTATATTTGTATTTCAAAGAAAACATTTATATTCCACACCATCTTGTACCTGCCAGGGTAGTCTGAGGCAGTCTAAAGTCTCGCCAACTTCTCGTCCGTCGGGTAGGTGTGACTTTGAATTTATAAAAAATCATTTTTATTGCAAATAATGCGGTAACAGTCTATTTTTTTATTTAATAAATAAAAATTAACACATTTAAAATATTATGCCGATATAAAAGTCATAGCTCAATCGTGTAAATATCAGATTGAATGATTTAAAATTGCACCGGTACATGTCATTTTTTTTCTTGTTTGAAGTCAATGATATTTTTTTGGCAAACTTTGATTTCTCCTTTAATATTCCAATTTCGTCTCTATTGAGATGTTTGTTTGTGTAAATATCAATTAATTTATTCATAGTCTAAATTTAGCAACAATATATTTAGCCTCTATGTATATAAATTTAGCCTCTATGTATATTCATAGCGAATATTTTTTATTATTGCATATGCGCAAACATTGGATTTTTTTCCCTGTCGGGAGTCAAAGATATTTTTTAACAGATTTTTAATTATCTCAATAGAGACGAAGTTGGAATATTTACTGTAGGAGAACCGGGAAATCAAGGCACCTACAAGGCTTACGACCTGTCATTGGCTGGTTTACGTGATCACTTTATGCGCTTGCGCCTTGATTTTCCGGTTCTCCTACAGTAAATATTCCAACTTCGTCTCTATTGAGATAATTAAAAATCTGTTAAAAAATATATTCATAGCCTTAAAATAAATTGTTATTTATGCATAATTATTCCTTTGATAATTGTGTTAGAAGATAGAAGTTATAATAAGAACGTAGATATTGGTTTCGAGAATAGATGGAATATGTACTTGTGAATGATTTGATGCGGGAGACATAAAAGGAGTGAAATACAATGATATTAGATGATATAAAATTTAATTACTATACTTTGTTTGGTTCAATTTATCAAAATAATCATTTAATTGAAGATATGAATACGCGTTATTAACTCTGCATATGGGGACTGTTATCTGCCCCTTAACATGAAGACAACACAACAAACATGCATAGTAAGAAGAGTTACCTATTCTCTTAAAGCCCTTTAGTGGACTGTCATTGACTTCAGACCTTTTTTATGTACAACTCTATCTCTCTCTCTCTCTGTGTCATATTCTTCGTAACTGAGGGTCATGACCCCCAAAAGACGTTCCCCGCACAATGCTCCTCCAGGCCACTCTGTCTCCAGCAAGATGTGCCGCATCTTTATTAGTGGAGTCGGAAGCTTCGATGATCTCACTATCGGTCTCCTTACTAGAATACTCCCCAGCATTGCTGATCTCTCAAAGGCTTTCTCTTCTTGAGACATGGCCCAAGAATCGGAGAATCTTTTGGATGCAAATGATTAAAATGAGAATAATAGAAACGAGAACACTGAAAAAATATTACGACAACCGACTACCTGCTTTTTAGCCAAACCATTGTTATCAGTAATAAAGGTTTATCTATTTTTGGCTGTACGGTTTGGCTGTGTGCATAAAATATTTAGTTGTACAAAACCAAATGTTTTGTAGTCACTGTAGTTCGGTTAATTTAAACATGAAATTTTGTTACTATTATCAAAAAAAAAAAATCAGTGAAGTAGCTAGAAGTTGGCCTTATCCAACTGTTAATTCGTTCAAGAGAATGAATTTCTTTTGAAAGATGAGGCAGTTTAAATCCAAAAAGTTTTTCTAGAAGGAATTGTATGCAGGGTCTACTTTTTTCACGACTTTTCCAACTTTGATGTCAAAAAAACACCAATTTAGAGGCTTCGCAGCATATATGTTCCATAGACGGATTTACTCAGGATTCGGAGAAGAACATTTCGTGTGTCTGACATCGCTTCATACAATTTGTATGGCAGTCGCATATACACAATATATAAGAAGACTTAATAGTTTGATACTAAAATCTCCAAACATACATACATACCATCATGCTGTTTTCATATTCTGGGTATAAAAAAGGACTGACCTCCATACTATCCTATCTTGACATACATACCTACATGTGTTGTATAGAAAATAAAATATCCTAAAATATTCAATAATTTGGATTTATACATACCTACTATCGCTATCGACAGTTGGATCTCATGTGTAACATGCAACTAGTGTTACATAAATGGGATCCTGATGAATTGAATAGTGAAATGTAAGTTTGCCTCGTGACTGAGGTTGGCATCTAAACTCTATCAGTCGACAAATGATCTGATTTCATACAGGACGGTTTTGGGCAAATTGCGGGGCTTTGTTGAAGATCCTGAAACAGACTATTCTGAATCTATTCTCCACGTTTACCATAACAACGAGTTTCTCGAGGTTATTAGGGATTTTTCTGGATAATAGCTTGAATAAAAAAACTAAACATTGAAATGGGTCTTTGCCCTTCAACATACATAATATGATGACCAAAAAAATGTTTATCCTGTTTCTTTTATACATCTATGTTTAACCCGAAAATATTCATATTTTTGAATATTTTCGGGTTAAACATAGAATTTTAGGTAATCGGTGGTTCACGGTTATTAACCACTTCAAACTTCTTAAATATTGTACTTCTAGACTGATACCTTCCATAACGTCTGTTTTATCATTATTATCGCAAACGATAAAAAGGTACAAACTTATAAAACTATTATCGTTTGCGTAACATCAAAAAACACACTTTTATGGCAGTTTGAGGATTTTAATGACAGCGAGAGTAGATCGAAAGTGTCACTTATTATTTTTTAGTCACAAAAAATAAGAATGTCGGCATAGACCTTGATATTTTATAGTAAATTGGATATTTCTTTGCTGATGATCCGAATAGAAAAAAAATCTCCCTCAAGCCTATGTATTTTTTTAACGTTCTTACACAATATATAAAACATTGGATCACCACACCCACCTGATTTTTTGTTTGAAATCGTCGCAACCTGATCGTGAAATAAATAAATTAAATCGGAGACATGGAGCCGCTGAAAGATCTTTATGGCTTTCGTCACGTCCTTTCGTCCCGGTGACGTTCTTAGCCAGTTTCAAGTTTAATATTAAACAAATCATTCTTGCGTTCTAATTTTACTTAATATAATACAAATCTGTTTCGAAGTAAAAATAAATATACAAATTATTGTTCTTTGCAAAGGAACACACCACTCTAATCACGTCTATTGTCGGATTACATAACAATACTGACATCTTTGTCAGATTACATAACAATACTGACATCTTTGTCGGATTACATAACAATACTGACATCTTTGTCGGATTACATAACAATACTAACATCCCTGGACACCAAATTTGCCAAGATACGGTAACTATATCGTATAGATGGGCAACTGAGAAAAACATGGTCAATGTCACTTGGTTCCGCGCCACAGGCAATACTCGGAGAATCACGTAAATAATTTTTTTATAATACGTCTTTAAAAATCTAAACTGGGAAAACACAGGTGTCCGAATTGATGGGAAAAAACTAAGCCATCTAGGATTTGCTGACGATAATGTCCTGGTTAGCAACAACCCCCAAGAGCTGGCATAAATGCTGCTAGAGTTAAATGAGGTCTCCAAAAATGTGGGACTTTGTATGAACCTGGCAAAAACAAAAGTAATGGGCACAAACGACTTTCAGATTAGGGTTGAAGGCAGCAACATAGAAAATGTTCAAAATTATATATACCTGGGTCACAGCATTAGACTGGATAAAGAAAACCAGACGGCTGAAATCAAAAGAAGGATTGGACTAACTAAGACCTTGGACCTTGATTTAACTAAGTTGGGCTGCCTTCGGAAAAATGGAATATATATTAAAAAATCGGAAAACACCCATAAACCTGAAAAGGAAAGGATATGAAGCGTGTGCGCTGCCGGTTGCTACATATGGCCTAGAAACAGTAACTCTCTCTAAACTGAGTGCCGAGAAACTGCGAGTCACCAAAGAGCTATGGAAAGATCCATGCTGGGTCTGTCACTAAGAGACAAGGTAAGGAATGAAACGGTGAGAGAAAGAACAAAAGTAACAGATATAATCCACCCACCGTGTGGCGACTCTGAAATGGAAATGGGCGGGACACGTAGCCAGAAGCTCGGACGAGAAGTGGACAAAGAGAGTGCTGACTTGGAGACCTCGTATGACAAAGAGAGGTGTGGGGCGGCCGCAGCTGCGGTGGAGGGACGATATAAAAAGATATGCTGGCACATCCTGGATGCAAACTGCACAGTACAGGACGACGTGGAGTCAAATGGAGGAGGCCTTCGTTCAGGAGTGGACGGAAATAGGCTGAAGAAGAAGAAGTGACCTGACCTCAAGCGACATATCAGCGCGATTTTTTTTTGTATGTAACCTATAATTGGTAAACCACGGTTCTAAGGGAATCCTTGGCTGAATAACAGCATATTGTTTTCCTTGTGTAGGCCACGTCCCACCTCTTGATGATAATATGTATTCCTTAAAGGTTTTTCATAATTTAGACAACCATAAATGTCAACGAGACTGCATTTACAAACATTGTAGAACTTTATAATTATTTAGGTTAAAATCAAATAGCTCAACTCTTCTTCATTCATTTTAACTGGACAATCGTTTCACCTTTGAGGGCCTAAGGGTCGTATTACGGGAGTTATGTTAGAATAATGTATGAAAAAGTTGAGGTCCAGTAAGCAGTATTCTCGCAATGCGAGACATGACCTTTTTGTTACATTTTTCTCAAATAATTCTTGTAGTACGCCCCTAAGAATTGAAAGGCTGTCACAATTGGAGGAAAGATTGACGATGGAAATGAAATCATTCCTTGAGTGTATCAAATATTTGATTTATGCATTTAGGAACCTTGATGAAATAACTTTTAGATATATTTTTTCACTGTCATTGGTGACATAAATGATAAAAAATACATAATTCCTTTCTAAGAGGTCTATTTAATACTTGAGCAAATTAAATTGACCTCGTCCAAGAGACCAGGTCCAGCATTACGTATCATAACTTTAATTAAATAGACCTAAATCAAATTTTTTATTTGAATATTTTGAGGTGAATCAAGTATGTTCAATATTGAAATCGCTTCGTTAAGGGCTTATTTCCATTATTGACTAAACATTAAACAATACCTGGCCACGACATTATAATATTCAACAATTACCAACAATTAATTTGTGGGAAAATGGCCGTCAGAGTCTTAAATAAGGATGAAAGAGACTTTGATGTTGACTATTGTCTGAGTTTCAAATAGGGATGTGTTGGCACAGTCAAAAATTCGGTCATGACCTGAGATTTTACATATTTTTATTTTGAATTAAAATTTATTGGAAAAAAAGTTACAAAAATATCGATGAACGGGCGTTTGTGAACTTTATTTAAAATAATGAAATATAAAATATTATTATTTCATGATAATTTAATCATTCGTGTAAATATTATTTAATTTGTGTTCGCAATGTTCAAAGAAGGAAAACATGTGGAATAGAGGACATCGTTCGGTGGAGTAGATCCAGAAGAAGGCATTGGAGGTACCACGTAGCCAGGATGGACAGTGATAGACTTGCATATATAACGGCGAATGAAATCCCTTCTGACCGCCGCGCGCCTACACGGAAGACCACCCAAGAGATGGAAGGATAGTTGGATTTCGTCATCCCAGGAGGCATATTTTCTGAAGAACAGACCAATTAGGTCTACTAAACGAAGACGAAGAAGATAAATTTAATTGTCTCATATCTTTTTCATCTTTGCGTTTAGGGCGGGGAATATTGTTCATTTTCAGGCCAAGGCAATAAGTTAGAAAAAAAGAATTGAAATGTACCCAACTTTGCCTAGCAAATGTGCATTTACTTAGAGCTGATTAACATTCCATAGAAATCCGTCACATTTTTACTTCTCACTGCCCCCAAGTGGGGAGTTATGAAGTCGTATTTTTTTAATTACAGATGATTATCTGCATTATGCTGGAGATAGTATATGAAAGTTTCATCACAAAGTATCTGTGTGTGTACGGCATGTTTATTCTACTTTATCGATTATAGACTACATAAAGTACTCATTTGATTCTTTTCAAACTTAACAAATTCGAATATCTTATAATCGCTTAGACCCCATTAAATTTTGAGGGATATTAGATCAGTGTTTTTCATTTTTTTTAACAGTCAAACATTCAAAGTGACCCTAAGTTCGGGAAACTTAAATTTGATTTTTTTTAATTTTCAAATTACTAAAAATATAGATCACTTTCACTAAATGGTATTGAAGAATCATCAAGTTCTCATAATAAAATATTGAAATCAAAAATAAATTAACAAACTCATTTCATGAAAATGCTGACCATTTTCATACAAATTTTGAATATTTTGTTTATTTATTCATTTGGTACTCGGTTCATACACAATACTTCTTCTTCTTCTTCGTTTAGTAGACCTACTTGGTCTGTTCTTCAGAAACTATGCCTCCTGGGATGACGAAGTCCAGCTATCCTTCCATCTCTTGGGTGGTCTACCGGGTAGGCAGCGGCCAGAAGGAATGTCCCTTACGGGGTAGGCAGAGAGAACCGAACGCCATATCTTTCTATCCTGGCACACATTCATCGCCTCGTCAACATTCATGCATCGTCTCATACATATTCGTCTATTGTACATGCTTCTAACATTTCCGTCTTTCAGAATATCGTTCACATGGTCGAGCCATCCCTTTCTTGGGCGGCCCAGGCCTCTCAATCCAATCCTATCCGCATTGTATATTTTCTTCGTCAGGCGTTCCTCATTCATTCTACCCATGAGGCCAAACCATCTCAGTGTGTTCACTTTCATTCTATTAATGATATCTTTCTTCATCTTACATTCTTTCCTTATGTTCTCATTTCTTACCCTGTCATACATATTTTTTTAATTAACTTTCAAATATTTAGAATCAACTATTAAATCGTTACTCCTAGCTATTCGAAAATTGACTAAATTTACAAAAATTAGCAACAAGTGACTAAAGGCAATGCATTAACTACGCTTCTATAACGGTTATAATACGCGGTTACAACGTGTCAACGCCAGCAAAATATTCTCGCCGACGCGCGACGACGCAACCCGACGATCGTTGATGTTCCGTGCATGGCACGAGACGGTGTTGGTCGGTGACGAATTGGTCTAGTGGGCATAGTCTCATACTTTTCAATACAACGAATATTTTTTTGCCTGACATGTTCCTATTACGGTCATCGTATTGATACGATGTAGTAGTCAAAGACCTTAAAGAACAGTAGATAAATATTAATTGATTAATTCTAAATAAGTATTCAATACAGTTGTAACCAAAAAAGTATGAATTGGTGACTTGGCTGTGAAAAGTAAAGCGTTGGCCATAGGCCCCTCGTTTTCTAAGATTTTGAAATCTTTCAAAATACTCTCATGTTCTGAAAAATTTACTTTTAAAGTTTTTTTTAGTCATTTATACAGTAAAACTTTACTTCGTGAAATAATTTGGAGAATTTTCGACCAATTGAGAACAAAAATGTAAATCTATTTAGTGGAGATTATAGGTTGGGCCACTTTTATTTTGAATGTTTATCAATGACCAAGATCATGATGAATTTTGTACCTCACTATCCTCAGAATGGATAATATTGCCGTTGACATATAATAATTATTATTGTCTACTGTATAGGTGGGTTAATACCCCTCACTACCTATCTCAAGTTTTACAAAGCAATTTGAATATTTTATTTATTTTCATTTCGTTGTTTCCAAGTTTTTCAATATGTACCGAAAGAATACTAAACGTCTATGCATAATAAAGAGCACCTTTTTATTATTATTTTCTCTGACAAAGAACTCACAAAAGGTATCCAATCGTATAATCTGAAGCTGGATACATATTATGTATTGTTTGTTTTTTGAAGATTCCAATTACTTACTTACTTACTTACTCAGCCTCTTCTTGAGTCCAGTATTGGACAAAGGCCTCCCGCTTGGACTTCCACTGGTCTCTATCCTGTGCCATCCTTCGCCATTCAGGACCTGCCACTTTTTTGATGTCATCGGACCATCTGGTCTGGGGCCTTCCCACGCTTCTGTTTCCCGTTCTTGGCCTCCAGTCCATCACAATTTTTGTCCATCGTCCATCTGACATCCGAGATACATGACCCGCCCAACTCCACTTTAACTCCGCTATTCTTTTGGCCACATCCGCTACTCCTGTGTTCTTCCTAATCCATTCATTAGTTTTGTGGTCCCTTAGCGAGATATTTAACATTCTTCTTTCCATCGCTCTTTGTGTCAGATTCCAATTGCTTATTTTTTATCGAAACTCTGTGTATCATTTGAGATGAATAAACAAACATGTGTACATATTTTTACTTTCCACTTCTATGAGTCATGGTTTCGCATTTTTAAGTGTAATTAGTGTAGGAAAAAAGATAGAGAATAATAAATGAGAAACAAGGAAAAACGCATGCATAAATTGGTCAAATAGATTTGATGGCAATTGAGATTCACTTTCCGCTCCGTGTACACCAAAGCACACGCACAAACAACGAACATACCACTTCCATAACTAAAACTATCAAAAAATAATCAAACAATCAAAAATCAACAATCACTTCTTATTTAAAAATCCAACAAAATTACCAACATATACATCTACTGGGGCCATGTCGCGTTTTTCTTAAATAAAGCCTTTATAGCGCGATTCATTTTTCTACACTCTTCGATTTTTTTTTATTTCTAGTGGGAGCTCATCAAAATATTTTTCACCCAGAAATGTGTAGTGATGTTGAGCAAACGTCGTTCTTCTTTTTGTTTGGAGACATACGTACCTTTTTCATGTTCTATTTTCAGTTATGAAAGTATGGTACTCAGGCTCTCTGAGTAGGTACTTGAAGTATTGCATATTTCTTGAAAAGTTCATTGAATTTTAGTACGGTAAACTCCTGAAAAACTTGTATTGTTGGGTAATCTCTTGGCTTTTTTAAAATAATCGTTTTTGCACAACATCCACACATTTTAGGCTAGCAATATATGTTGCTCCCCAGCTTGTTATAGAGTATTGTAATACTGACTGCACTGTTTCAATCCCATACAAATGTCTTACATCCAAAAATATATAAATTGGTTTTCTAATTTGTTTTACAATCATCTCAATTTGTTCTTTTCACTTGAGATTTTTATCTACAATTATTTCTAGATATCTTATACTATGTGTGACTTTAAATGTAGTACAGTCATCGTTGCATGTTAGATTCATGCCTCAGATTATGGGGATGGATCATGATATTCAGATCAGTTGGAAAATCAGATGAGCTTATAGAAAATAGTACCACATAAGTTTTCTCCGTACTCATTGTCAGTAGGTTGTCATCGAACCACTGTTTCAATATAAATGTCCGCACAGGTTTTATATTGTAATTCATTCCATGTTCCCGCGTCTACAATGCCATATCATCAGCGTACATTACAATCTGTCCTTGTAATGGTTGAGAGAATATCTCATTAACGAACAATATAAAGAGTACAGGACCCAGTACAGGACCCTCTTGGGGTATAGAGAAGGTGATTTCTGCCTCATATCTAATGATATTTCCATATATTTTTATAATTTTTGGTATCTTGTGTAGATAACTTTTAAAAAACTTAGAGACATTATACATCGTTATCAATTTTAAGCACACTGGAGTTAAATTTATGCAAAAAGTTATATATTATTATCTCAAGCATGTATTACATAAATCATGTTTTTTTTAATAATGTGTTTTAAGGTTTTCAGTTTAATTATTTATTTTTTTATTTCGTATTTATTCCAAAATATGCGGATTTCCGTCTCTTGACAGTGATCATCAAATCTCTCTTTTCTTCTATCATATTCAATAGACTTGAGAGAGAATGGAGATGAAAGTACATGGCTATGAAAACGTTTGTGCTTCCAGTACTATTGTATGGAGTGTAAAGTTGGACTCTCAAAATTTCATATGAGATGTGACTATACAGAGGATTGATGCATATCTTCCGAATCTCTAACGAAATAATTTATATTAGATGAAATACTGCATATTTTTCTTGACCAATTTAATTTTTTCTCAGTGTGAAGACGGAAGAAGTGTCCAACGGTGCCAATAGCGTCCTCCAAGTGGCACGATTGACTTCTACCGACGCCGGAAGATACATATGCTCCGTCAGGAATGGTCTGCAAGCATCCATCAACGTTCACGTTTTGAATGGTTCGTATCTTTTAAATTCTCAACACAATAATATTATATTAATTTTTTCTTCTTTTCTTCTTTCCCCTTAGTGCTTTTGTCCCGTTTCTATCGGGGTACGCATTGACCAAGATCCTGTAATTGGCGAGTCTGGTTATTACATTAATTGAAGCGACTACAACATGAGCTTCGTAACCCTCAGAAAGGGGAACCAGAACATATTGGATCATAGCTACACATGGCTAGTGACATTAATCCGCACATAGATTTTTTGAAAATCCAGAGGTGCGTGCCCCGTTAATTTCATTGTAAGCGTTGATATTAACAATTTTATATGATTTCATAAAGAGGAAGATTGAGTAGATCTCAACTATATAGACCAGATTATCGATGACGTGCGCTGTAACAGTTACAAAGAGACTGGCGGACGATAGAGTTAAGTGGATATATCGAGTGTTTTATTTAGACGTAAAAACATATAAAAATTAATACATCTAGTATATACAAGAAGTATATAATATTTTTTTTAAACAATAAGTATGGTACAAAGTATGACAATCAATTAAAAAAACATGTAAAACTAAGGAGAACATTAATATTTTCAACTACATATGTATTCAGCACCTAAGCCTACGAAAGGCTAGGTGCTGAATACATAGTTAAAAGTTTTCTTATATAAATTTTTTTTTTTATTTATTTCTTTATCACACCATTTAAGTAATCTTCATTTAAAATAGATAACTGCTGCCCAACTAGGTATACCTGTTCTAGGGCTAGCAGAGAACATATTATATTTCACAGGTGTAACTATTTGCATTTTAAAAAGTATCTAAACAATATAAACATAACTATTGTACACAGATTAAGAAAAAAAAGGAATTCATGTCATCATGATATGCATATTATACATAATATTGTAAATGTAGGTATCTTGTAATTTTTATTTGTTAATTGCACATATAAGCTGGAATAGTATTTCCCTTCCGAACACTGAACTGACCGATCATAGATATGATCCGTCAGTCATTTCTTTATCCAGTCGCGCCTCAAATCAAATCAAGACAGCACAAAATTTATAAAACAATTAGGATTTTTTGCAAAAAGTAAATAAAGAAAATAAAAATAACAATTATATAAATTATGTCTTTTTACACTACGATGTCGAACATTTGATGTATTTTAGTTCTCCCGTAGTTCATGATTTATTCGGAACATTTTCTTTTAAATGATTTCAGCGGTATTATTTCTTTTAGTGATGTAGACAGTGGCGGCTCTTCCTAAAGGGCTCTCGGGCTCAGCCCTCCCAAACACTTTGTTCAAAAGATTCCAAAAAATGTATGTAATTCAATCTTGAGAACACATTATTTTTCTGATTAATTTTTACCGTCAAACGCCTGTAGTATATTTAGCGAAAGTATTTAAACCTAAATGCTTTGTAAAGTAAGCAAGATTCTATGAAATATTTCATTCCTCGGGCACAGTCGACATGTGCTCGGAGAACCCATACAATTCACGCGACCGATCGCAGCCGCCACAGCGCGCCGTTTATACTGAATGTACATATATGCCGATTTCGAGCAAAACGGGGCAGTGCCCGCGAAGGATTATAGTACCTATATTATTTTCATTCATTCATATTTTGTTGTACATTGCGACGGTCGAACGCTTGCAATTCCTTGAGGCTAACATTAATTGATATCGTTATATTAGATAGTTTAAACTATAAATCATCCGAAATATATTAGTATTATTTTTTAATTAATTGATACCATAATATTGCGAAAAAAAAACAAAAATTATATTAGACATAAAATGTAAATCAGGAAGCAGTCTTGCGGCTGTTGCCAGAAGTTTTTTTTCGAATTTGTATGATCAAAATTTATTAGCTGTCACAAATTATGTTATAATTTATCGATGCATTTTATTATTAAACGTTATTAAAAACCCAACCAAATACAACATAAATGATCAAGTTCACGTTTTAATTTCCGATAAACAAAATAATTATGGAAAACACTGATAATTTTAATATACGAAAATAATATTGTGTCACATATCTGCTTTCTGATTCCTATTTTAAGTTAATTTCTCTTCTAGGTAAAATTATAATTTTGAGCCCTTCTAAGATTTTAGGGCACCAGCCGCCACTGGATGTAGGCAACATGTTATGAATTCTGGAGGCAATGAAAATAAAATGTCTTTTACCAAAAGTAGTTCTCATGGGTGGAATTGCATAGTTTATAGCGGTGCTGGCTCGTGTAGCTATAGATTTTTGTGTTTTCGGGTAAATTAATTTATTTTTATGAAACTTTGTTAGTACATAATGTAAAAATATTTGTTTTGGATCAAAAACTTTAAATTCATTGTGTAAATCTTTAGTGGGGTAGTCAAGGGGTTTGTTGAGTATTATTTTTATTATACATTATTTTAATAGATTACTTTAATTATTTATACTGATCAAATATTTAAATAATACTTAAAAACACTAGAGTTTCACTTCCACCAAATTTAAACAAATCCATCTTCAGCAACGTTGTTACTAACTAGTTCAAAGTCAATTTTATGCATGGCAATGAAGGGTTGGGTGGAGGGGGGAAACCCTCTATGTTACAAAAATTTCGGTAAATATGTTTTGGTATACAGAAATCTGATGATTTAAATTTTACATACACAACGACTATTGAATAAATATATTTACCTCATTCCTCCTCACGCATCCTTAGCATCCACATCCTTCCCACATTTAATTATTTTTTCAATACTTTTTTCGTAACTTGTTTTTGGTGATCTTTTTGTATTGTTTTTTTTTAATATTTTTTTAGTTACAATTTATTATTATGTTAAAAAATAATTTAGTTACTTTTTTGGTATTTTTTTACAAGTTCTAAAAAATATATTAATTAATATATATCTTTAGAACTTGTTATGTATTATTATGATAATGCCCTAATAAGGCGAAATAGCTATCGGCATAAGTACCTATAAAATATATTGTATAATCCAAACACAATGTTTCATATTAATAATATTGTTATATAGGTACTCTTGTGATTAGTATGTAATTGGTCTTATTTTTGTTACTATTTTTTTGCTATTATTTTTAATTTGAATGTATACTTATGCAAATAAGTAAATAAATAAATAAAAAAAGAATTCATTAAAATTTAGTGGATGTGAAACTATGGAGTTTTTATTTTTAGAATTCGAAAATTGAATTCCACAATATTATTCATAAGAACTTTGAAATCTTAATTCATTAGATATAGATCAAATTTTATTTTAGATACTGATGTTTTCTGGTTGTTTTCTTTTTAAGAATCACAAAAATATCAAATCTTGACATAGTGATGCTTTGATACTGGATAGTAAAAATAAAGATACACGTAAAATAGAAGGTGCCCCATATATGAGCCCTGTGGAACGCCGTTTGGAAATACGTTCAGGTCTCAGCAGGAGATCATAGTAAATACTTACCCACAAAGGTTGTATTGTTTCAACTATAAATGAAACTACCACAGGCGTTTCAATTACTTCTCCCGTTGGATGCGTCCTACTTTCTTGCTTACCTGATCCGTGTTTTACCTGCTCTGTGTTAGAATTTTGCTAAAGCAATTTACCGTTAGACAAAACGTGCAAATCATACAACGGCTTACGCTATTTTAACCACAAAGAGAACTAGTGGTTCGATGCATTATAAACGAAGGGTTACACCAAGAACCGTTCTATACATTTATTTTCTTTTATTCATCAAGAATTAAGCAATATACCTATTGTTTCATTGTCAAAAAAATCTTACTAGCTTATATTTCTAGTTTAACATCATTTTAATTGCAATATGACAAATTACTTCGATCATTTAAAACATATTTAAATGTATTGCAATTTATTTTGTTTTAAATCACGGAATGGTATTAAAATAACCGCTTTTAATAAAAAATACATGAAAAAAATATCCCTCAATAGTTAGTACAGAATTCAATATTAATGATTTTGAAAAAAGACATTGTTCAGTTTTTTGGAAATTATTTTTGATTATTGGTGCGGTTTATGTAGAGTTCATTGTCAAAACAATAAATCACATATCAAAAATAACTTTAAATTTCTTAAAAAAATAATAATTTAATTAATTAAGGTAAGTAAAATTCCAATTTATTATTTCCAAGAAACTAAGGGTGTGTGTTTTGTCCTAGGAGAAAGCCTAGCGGAACTCCAACAGACGGCCGGATCTCAACATCTCTCAGCATCAACGTCAAAGAATCTTCTGATAGCCGTAGGGACCACTGCAGTAGCCTTCATATTGCTGCCAATTCGTCTGGACCAAGCAGTTTCTTCACTTCTTATCTTATTAGTAATCTTATCTTCTTCAATATTCGACAGAATATTGTGTAATATGTCAGATGTTGTACATCGGTGATCCACTGTATATACATGTAGTTCTCTTATCATTATAACTGCGATTTCATATAAATGTTTATAAGTACCTACATAGTGTGATGGTCTCCACCCTAACCTGAACTAAATATCGTCCTAAACTATTTTCTGTGGATCCATAACCTCCTAAATTAGCTAGCTAAACTACCTATTAAAATCTAACGTCTATTTCCTAGTACTATAGCTAATTTCCCTAACTAGTTTATCCTCTACCTGTAAGGTAAATCTAGAATTTATTACATCTATTTGAATATTCTTTATTGAATGATTCTATCATGAAAGAACATCGTATTCTTCTATCTTATTTCGCTAATTTTATATGTTTTTCAACGGATTTTGGCCAATGATCGTCTAGTAATTATTGTTATTATTCACGTTAAAAAGGACCCTCTACGTTGTGTTTTATTTACGAGTTATAAACAGACGAATATTTATAATAAAATTTATATATATTATATTAATAATTAATAAATTAACAGACTCCACGACTGTTGAAAGATAGTTAATATTTATATACAAAATTATAACTACAGGATTATTAAATTCGTATAATGTAATGATAAAACTTCGATTCTCAACCCAAATTATGTAACTTAATTGTTACTCAATTTGATCGATATAAGTATATTAATATACCTACAGAATAAATAGGATGACGAAAAATTATCTTAAAACAAATTCATATGATTCTCATAAAAAAAACATAAATAAAATTCAATAGAAAACACGATATATGCTTATTAACACTTTTTCACACTCATGGAGGTTAGTAAATAACGAAATTCAGTTTTCCTACCTTTTCGTATATCCTGCTGTAATGAAAACACATCACAACAATACCAAAATACATTATATAACAAAAGGCAATATTTATATGCAATCGACGATCTTTCCATGAGTGTGACGTAAATAGTTTTATATCAAATTTTGTTAGATGTCCAATATATCTTTATAATGTTAGTTTTCAGGACACGAATTTTCCTTCTACAGTAACAGATTGAAACATGAATATTTTGATTACTTTAGATAAAATGGTTATTTCAAGACACATAGGGTGATACTTTGATTTCCATTAGCGATGTTTAAGTGACATTTTAAGGCTTCTACAAAATGGGCTAGTAAAGTTTTGTGTTTTTCACTCGATTTTCATACTTCATCTGACATTTTAAGGTTGGGGAAATTCAGATTTTCAAGAAGATCATGCTAATTTTTCATGCTTCATGCAGTTTGAAACGAGCACCTATACCCGCTCGTTTCCATCCTGGTCAACCATTTCAAATTACTTCCAGGTCCGAGTGCATTAACAAGGATTAATTAGACTACCTGTGACATCATGCATTACTATATATTGATATATAATATATATATCTCCAACATACTTCAGCTGCGATAGGGACATTTCGACCCTTTGAAATATCGATAACCCCACAACTCTAGTGTTCATTTATTCATTTATTTATCTATATGACAAATAAACAAATAAATAAACGATATATGAAGTAATTCGAAGAAAGGAACCAATGGTCAGTTGGTTATGTCTTTTGAGACATCAAAGGTAGAAGGACTTGGTAAATTAGATTAGTATTATATTAGATTAGTGAAGTATTTTACCACGATAGTCGATAAATAAAATACTGGTATTAAGGACAGGAAATAATACTTATTAATTTTCTACGAGATAGGATAACTTATCAATTTAACATGCATTTATAGGAAAGGAGTTATTGAGTTTTGTTAGTATTATAATGCTATTAGTAATTTAAATAAAGAAATAATTTATGAATCACTAAATTCTACATGCACACAATTTTTATGGAATTAGGATTATACAAGTTTACTTCATTTCACTCTGTCAGTTATAAAAACACAATACTTCAAATATAAAATTAATAAAATATAGAAAAATTTCAAATAGGTTATAATGTTTAAAATAAGATTATGTTTATTCAAATTGTACTTGAAAGAAAATTCAAAATAGTTTAAAAATGATTATATTTTCCAATTTACATTAAATCTTTCATGTATTCTCATCTTATTACGTCAAAAGAAAATAATTAAATTGTTAGTAAATAATAAAAAAAAAAGACTCATCGATCTCCTGCGCAGCTCTGGTAGTATAGCGCCTTCCAAAATATCACTATTTCGTTTAAATATTTATGGACCGAAATTTTGTAATTTTTAAGATAAAAAAAAAATAAAGAGAAAAAAGAATAAATATGATTTAGGGTCCAATGATGTTCATCCTCGTTCCACAAATAAGCACTGATTATTAAATGAGAATTAATTTAATTTATTTTTAAACGAGCTAATTATTAATGAATACTATATTACTGGATTCAAAACAAAGACCAAAAAATGAATTCCAGGAGCTTCGCACGTACCCCCGTCATTCACCAAGATCTGCCAGTAAGTGTCCCCGCCACCCACTAATCAACATACTTAAAGACAAATTTCTCTCCCCTCCGATTCCAGATAGGTACACTAATACAATCCCCACATGTACCTTGGACTTGCATCAACAAACTTAACGAATAGTTCAAAGCTACCAACAATGACACCAAAATATATTCCATATTAGTTTAGTAAGTAGATATTATAATATTCTTCACCGACTTCAACAAAGAACTCCCATAAAGTGTACAATTCCAATTTAATATTATCAAATACCTATATTTATCATACTTTAATAATAATAATATATATACACATATGTGCATATTAAAATTATAAAGTCATCACATTCCTCCCCTTGGAAGGCGATTTTCAAATCAAATAACTATCCCATTGTATTTTATAATCGTCTTACATAACGAAATAGAAATTTTAATCAGAAAAATGATGAAGAAGACGACTCGAATACCTCAAACAATAATAGACTATATGCACCATATAAGAAAACAAATAATTAATCGAATCAAATAGAGTCATCACATTCTCCCCCCTGAAGTTACGTAATTTTATTAGGAAAATTGTGGAACTTCACACAGAAGAAACTAAATAGTCAACCGAAATTCATAAGTAGTAATTCGACGCGTTGTTCTAATCTAAATAATTTAATACATATTTCTATTATAAATTTAAGATTTCCTCCCCTCCGGTTGTTAATCCATTCATCCATCCTGAAAATTATTGTCGACTAAGAAGAACAAACAACAATACTCCTTCTCCCCCCCGACCTTTACTGTATTTGTCCCTTCAACGAATTTGGTAAATATAAAACAAATTCAATATAAAACCTCTCCCCTCCAACTATAAGCCTTGATATCAATATCTAAACTTTGAAATGTATGGATAATAGTGAAGAAACCATTAGAAATTCCATCCTTTATCTATTTTAAAAAATTAATGCGGTCACCCTACCGTTTCAGACGAAGAATGTACCGTTCGATAAAAATATTTTGGTCACCCTATTCCTGTTACCGCTCGTAAGCAATAAATCATTTCAATCTAAGTAGTATCCATGCGTGTCGACCCAACGTACAAATCCCGCGCGTATGTTTCATATATAAACAAAGAATGCAACGCTGGTAGGTATTCGTACATATAACACAACTCGTAAAAATGAAGCCATTATATAAATAAACATTTTAAATCACTACTCTGAACTAAATAATCTGAATCTGTGTTCTTTTTTTTTTTCTTTTTTACCGACGATCTAATACTGTACAGTAAAGTAGAAGCTATCACAGACTGTAATCTACTGCACAAAGACCTCGCCTCCCTATACACATAATTAGTGTAAACTAAATGACCCTTATTTTAACGACAGCAAGTGTCAATATTTTCCCTTCACAAATAATAAATCTAAAATATCTTTCCAACACAACATAAACAATTATTATTTACCAAGATGTGATAATGTGAGAGATTTAATCGTCCTATTCGATATTAAAATTAAATATGACACGCATATAGATGAAATAAAATAAAAAAAAAACTTCCAAACTACAAGGGTTTATATGCTGGCAGACAAAAGACCTTTCGGACCAAACAGTAGCATTGAATTTATACAAAAGTCTCCTAGTTTCTGCTCTCGAATATAATTCGGTCTTTTTGTCACCGAATTACGAAGTGTGAGAATTGAGAGAATAAAAAAAAAATCTTCATGATTCTGGCTTATTACTCAAAGAAATCAAATCTAGTTACATACGAGAAAAATGAACTTTTATAAAATCCCTGAGGGAAAGAAGAAGAATGGCTGACTCAATTCTACTATGCTATGTCAACAATCGCATACAAGCTGCCACCAATATACCGCGTTCACCGAATTTTGATAGAAAAGAAAAAAAAATGCATACAAGATCTCGGAACCCTTTATCTTAAGTCATACAAAACCAATATAAGCTATTTTTCGCACTCCCCCGAATCACTCGCGATTCCAAAATCATATCGTTGACCAGATATCTTGTAGATATTTTCCCAAAATTAAACGAATTTGAAAATATATTTTCTTGCCCTAACTTGGGGAGATTGTACAATCTACCCTTTTTTTTTCTTTTTCAAACAAGCGAATGACCAGTAGGTCATTCTCGAATGCTTCAATTTAATTTTTGCACTTTACAATTTGAAATGTTATACACAGCGATGTAATTACTTTATTAAGATTAATCGTGTAAAATAATTGTAGGTTAAGCCTGTTTATTTTACCTAAATAAATAAACTATTCAAAAAAATACCTAACCAATGGAGGAATAACGAAACATAACGATCCCCTCGTCCAAATAAACAAATTAATGTTTACGATAATGAAAAGAATTTATGCCACATTGAGAAAAAAAACAACAATTTTCAAATTCTTTTTTCTTTTCTCCGGAAAATATTTACCTAAACGACCTCAAATTTCTGAAATCATAATTATCATATAAATTTGGTCAACTTTACATGTTACATAGAACCCAATAAATATGTCCAATGTATGGAATGCCTATCTAATTTAATATTTTTCATAATTTTCTAACAAAACTGACTAACTCTATTAAATGTCATCTAAATAAATTATTATCTTTTTAATATAAATTAGTATACCTAAATATCAATAGTATTATGACCAGTGGATCAACAAAAAAAATCAGGAAAAGAAATCGAAGAGGGTTGCAAACACTCAATAAAATATTTGACGTCCCAACTATAGTCAATTATAATACCTCACATACTCCAAGCGTCCCATCTTCAAAGATTATCTCTAATCGGATGAAAGAAAAGATAAATAGAAAGAAAGCAATCATTGCTATATTTCCTCCCCTACAATGTAAGTGTATTTATCATTACTGCGCATTTGAAAATGTTAAATAAATCCTTTATACCGACTCCAAATTCCAATGATTGGTTAACAAAACTATTGATCGAAAAAAATATTTCGCCAATATTCAAGTTATTTGTACTAGAAAGCGTCAAAAGAAGAAAAGGTGAGATAAGAGTGCAAAAACATTAATAGTTTAACAGCCAACCAAATGAATCAATAAATAATCAAACGATGAATTTAGCAAAACTAATTTATAACAATATCACGCCAAATTGTATTATTATTACTCAATTATCGCAATTCTGAAACACTGTCAATCGTTATACCAATAAAAAAAATAAAAAAAAATTGTATTAGAAATACAATGTCTACATATAAGTAACATCAATTTCTTCTTTTTCCCGATGAACTAAATAAAATGAACCCATGATACCATACAACAGTCCCGAATGTTTGTATTTGAATAAGACCATTTAAGTAGGTACCATTTAAAACAAATATACCTAATTTATTCAAAGTTAAAGACAAAGTATGTACTCCTTTTCTTTCATAATAATATTTTTCTATGCGTGTTGAGCCATAAATCAATGCACTCCCACAAACGACGAATTTCAGTTTGTAATATATAACAAGTCCATGCATTGTTTACATATATCTTTATTCAAAACAGAAACATTGGTACTCATAAAACTTAAAACATTGATTCATTAAATGCATATGTTATGCGTTTCTTAATGGTAAACGATAAAAAATATACATATATGTATATTATTCTCCTAGACATAAAAGAAAACAATAACCCCTTTCAAAAATAAATATATCATTCTCGTTCCCATCGGGTATGTAGGTAACTAATAATATTATTTATTACCAAACGCATTACATGTAGGTACAATAAGCCCTATACATAATGATTTTAAATACCTTCTTGTTCTAAGTTCATTGCCCCAACATAAAATATTGTTTATTTAAGCTGACAAACAAAAAATGCAGTTATCAACAATACAATATATCCCCTCTGAAACATGGTTCTAACGAAGAATGTATAGTACATCCTTAAAACATCGGACTGACATTAAAAGAAACAAACACTTCAATAAGCACCCTTTATTCGTTTATTCATTTTTCTCCTTAGGCAACCAATATATAAGTATATCATACCATTCCCGTTTATTTTATGATCTCACTAAAGCTATTAGGTACCAAAACACACTCTCATAAAATATTTCGTAATAAGTACTACAGAGCTTTGAGACTGAAATAAACAACCCCAGCATTTAAAACATTAGATATTATGTGTGTCTAATAAGGACTTTAAATTGGACGACGTCGTAAAATGCAGCTCTTACCAAAACAAAATATTTTTAAAAGACCCCAAATTAAACATCTAAATACCTATCGTAATGGTGTAATTTAAAAAAAGTGCATTTATAAGTTTGGCAAATACAATTCATTATAAGACACGTGTCAAATCATTTTTTTTTTTCAACAAAACCGGAAATTAATTCTAATCTAATACTTTTATCATCAATTTAATTGAATCACAACAGTCCAACTATGGATTATCACTGATAATTAATATATTAATAATTAATAATATGTTACAAAGATCAAAATGACAAACAAACAACTAAACACATCGAATTTTAAGCCAGCCGCATTTATAAATTAAATAGGTATTTTCAAAACCAAATCGTATCTAATAAAAAAATAAAAAAAATAACGATTCAACTCTGTATTCTAATGTATCTACAAAGTTAATATAACTCTCTCTGTCATAAAATCTCAAAACTAATTTATACAAAATTAAGCTTCAATTTTACCAGCAAATCTTAAATCATATCTCCAAAATATGAATGAAATGTCCTGGAAGAAATTATCTTTCACGTAATGACTCTGATCACTAGTCTAAATTCGTTATTCTTAGTATGGTAATATTTATAACACAAATTTAGGTACCAATATTAATATCAAGATAACTCAAACATATTATTTATGATAAATTATTTCCTAATTCTCATCAATGTACATGATTAAATAATTATATTTATCTCTCCCCACAATCGTAATTGTGCGAGACAAACAAACAAAGCCCCACACTTTTCATTAGGTATAGAGAACCGAACTCCACACTCCTCTATCAAGCATATCAGACAACTTTAGTTCAATAAATAATAATAATAATAATAAACACTTCCTCGCACCCCGCGCAAGTGGTGAGTTAGCAACTTCTTCCAACCAACCAGCGCCTCCAGCCCAGAGAAGCAATATTTGCGTGAGAAATGAATTCAAATAAATCTCTCCTCCGCTGGGAACCGAACCCAGGACCATCAATAATGACATCATTATAGTCTCCGTTACTTATTCATTTTATTTATCCATCCATTAATTAACCTATTCAATAATCTATTAAGTGTTTAAAATTAATAAGATTACCGCTCCTAACACTGTTCATTATTAAATAGTTTCAATTTTAAATTAAACTATAGATAATATTTTACTCAATAAAATAACCAAAATCTAATATACAGTGGACACAACCAATCCTACCTGAAACTTATATTTACATGCGCCAATGACTTCGATCTACGAAAATATACGTTCAACTAGATAATTTTCTTTTCTGTTCCCAACTACTTTATATATGTAGATTATAATTTTCCTAGATTAACAATTATACAATCCCTCAAATAAATAATTATTTAATTTACATATTATTTATAGATAAATACACGAGTAAATAAACGATTCTCTACCTCTTTCTACACTTATGCCAAAACAATTCTCCCCCCAGAGATTTCAGCTATCTATCAAATTCTGATAACTTCATACTATTGCGAGTTAGGCAAAGAGGATAGAACACCACACTTTCTCCTAGACGAGAATTTAATGATTCCACCGTGATGGTATGAATGAAACGAATGATTTCGTACCTTCACGAGGCAAGCAAAGAGGAGAGAACACCACACTTTTCCCTATACGAGATTTAAGATCCTGCCGTGATGGTAAGAATGAAATGAATGATTTCGCATCTTCACGAGGTAGGCAAAGTGGACACAATACCACACTTTTCTATCTTTTTTTTTTCTATTCAAGATTCGTGATTCTGCTGTGATGGCATGAATGAAACGAACGATTCCGTCCCTTCGCGAGGTAGGCAAAGAGGAGAGAACACCACACTTTTCCCTATTTTCTCTATACAAGATTCGTGATTCTGCTGTGATGGCATGAATGAAACGAACGATTCCGTCCCTTCGCGAGGTAGGCAAAGAGGAGAGAACACCACACTTTTCCCTATTTTCTCTATACAAGATTCGTGATTCTGCTGTGATGGCATGAATGAAACGAACGATTCCGTCTCCTCGCAAGGTAGACAAAGAGGACATAATACCACACTTTCTCTAGACAACTAATTCTAATGCTTCCGTAGTAATCCCAGTCAATATTTAGGTAATAAATACTGATATTGGTCACGGACACCAAATTATGTGATGGTCTCCACCCTAACCTGAACTAAATATCGTCCTAAACTATTTTCTGTGGATCCATAACCTCCTAAATTAGCTAGCTAAACTACCTATTAAAATCTAACGTCTATTTCCTAGTACTATAGCTAATTTCCCTAACTAGTTTATCCTCTACCTGTAAGGTAAATCTAGAATTTATTACATCTATTTGAATATTCTTTATTGAATGATTCTATCATGAAAGAACATCGTATTCTTCTATCTTATTTCGCTAATTTTATATGTTTTTCAACGGATTTTGGCCAATGATCGTCTAGTAATTATTGTTATTATTCACGTTAAAAAGGACCCTCTACGTTGTGTTTTATTTACGAGTTATAAACAGACGAATATTTATAATAAAATTTATATATATTATATTAATAATTAATAAATTAACAGACTCCACGACTGTTGAAAGATAGTTAATATTTATATACAAAATTATAACTACAGGATTATTAAATTCGTATAATGTAATGATAAAACTTCGATTCTCAACCCAAATTATGTAACTTAATTGTTACTCAATTTGATCGATATAAGTATATTAATATACCTACAGAATAAATAGGATGACGAAAAATTATCTTAAAACAAATTCATATGATTCTCATAAAAAAAACATAAATAAAATTCAATAGAAAACACGATATATGCTTATTAACACTTTTTCACACTCATGGAGGTTAGTAAATAACGAAATTCAGTTTTCCTACCTTTTCGTATATCCTGCTGTAATGAAAACACATCACAACAATACCAAAATACATTATATAACAAAAGGCAATATTTATATGCAATCGACGATCTTTCCATGAGTGTGACGTAAATAGTTTTATATCAAATTTTGTTAGATGTCCAATATATCTTTATAATGTTAGTTTTCAGGACACGAATTTTCCTTCTACAGTAACAGATTGAAACATGAATATTTTGATTACTTTAGATAAAATGGTTATTTCAAGACACATAGGGTGATACTTTGATTTCCATTAGCGATGTTTAAGTGACATTTTAAGGCTTCTACAAAATGGGCTAGTAAAGTTTTGTGTTTTTCACTCGATTTTCATACTTCATCTGACATTTTAAGGTTGGGGAAATTCAGATTTTCAAGAAGATCATGCTAATTTTTCATGCTTCATGCAGTTTGAAACGAGCACCTATACCCGCTCGTTTCCATCCTGGTCAACCATTTCAAATTACTTCCAGGTCCGAGTGCATTAACAAGGATTAATTAGACTACCTGTGACATCATGCATTACTATATATTGATATATAATATATATATCTCCAACATACTTCAGCTGCGATAGGGACATTTCGACCCTTTGAAATATCGATAACCCCACAACTCTAGTGTTCATTTATTCATTTATTTATCTATATGACAAATAAACAAATAAATAAACGATATATGAAGTAATTCGAAGAAAGGAACCAATGGTCAGTTGGTTATGTCTTTTGAGACATCAAAGGTAGAAGGACTTGGTAAATTAGATTAGTATTATATTAGATTAGTGAAGTATTTTACCACGATAGTCGATAAATAAAATACTGGTATTAAGGACAGGAAATAATACTTATTAATTTTCTACGAGATAGGATAACTTATCAATTTAACATGCATTTATAGGAAAGGAGTTATTGAGTTTTGTTAGTATTATAATGCTATTAGTAATTTAAATAAAGAAATAATTTATGAATCACTAAATTCTACATGCACACAATTTTTATGGAATTAGGATTATACAAGTTTACTTCATTTCACTCTGTCAGTTATAAAAACACAATACTTCAAATATAAAATTAATAAAATATAGAAAAATTTCAAATAGGTTATAATGTTTAAAATAAGATTATGTTTATTCAAATTGTACTTGAAAGAAAATTCAAAATAGTTTAAAAATGATTATATTTTCCAATTTACATTAAATCTTTCATGTATTCTCATCTTATTACGTCAAAAGAAAATAATTAAATTGTTAGTAAATAATAAAAAAAAAAGACTCATCGATCTCCTGCGCAGCTCTGGTAGTATAGCGCCTTCCAAAATATCACTATTTCGTTTAAATATTTATGGACCGAAATTTTGTAATTTTTAAGATAAAAAAAAAATAAAGAGAAAAAAGAATAAATATGATTTAGGGTCCAATGATGTTCATCCTCGTTCCACAAATAAGCACTGATTATTAAATGAGAATTAATTTAATTTATTTTTAAACGAGCTAATTATTAATGAATACTATATTACTGGATTCAAAACAAAGACCAAAAAATGAATTCCAGGAGCTTCGCACGTACCCCCGTCATTCACCAAGATCTGCCAGTAAGTGTCCCCGCCACCCACTAATCAACATACTTAAAGACAAATTTCTCTCCCCTCCGATTCCAGATAGGTACACTAATACAATCCCCACATGTACCTTGGACTTGCATCAACAAACTTAACGAATAGTTCAAAGCTACCAACAATGACACCAAAATATATTCCATATTAGTTTAGTAAGTAGATATTATAATATTCTTCACCGACTTCAACAAAGAACTCCCATAAAGTGTACAATTCCAATTTAATATTATCAAATACCTATATTTATCATACTTTAATAATAATAATATATATACACATATGTGCATATTAAAATTATAAAGTCATCACAATAGTTACAAAATATTTGATAATTGCAGCTCTAATTAAACACTATTCTTCTTGCACATATTTGATGTAAATCAATTTTATACACATATTTTGCATTTTATTATTATTTAATCAGATCATATGTTTTTTGGACAAATTTTTAAATTTTCAATAGAGACGAAGTTGGAATAATTATAATAAATATAGGAACCTACAGCATAATAAAATTAATAGAAGGGAAAAAAAAACAAAAAAGTTGTGATATTGTAGAAGAACCAGGAACTCAAGGCATCTACAAGCTTACGACCTGTCCATAATTGATGAACGTGAATCACGGCTGGTTTACGTGATTCACCTTCACCAATTATGCCTTCTTATTGAGTTCTTTTATCAATGCAATTTCGAATGTTCGTTTAAAAAAGAAGTTGTTTTTTAAAATCGCATTTTATCTATAGAAACCTTTTTATAACGCCATCTATTGAGATTTTTTTTGTAAACAATGAAAGCTACAGTTCTCATACATGGCGCGACAGTGTTCTCGCCAGACGTCAGATATTACAATTCGTCTCTATTGAGATGTTAAAAAAATGTCAAATAATTTCATTGACTCCTTACAGGGAAAAAATCCCTGTGTTTGCGTATATACAACTTTAAAAATATTAGATAATATATTATGTGACCAATATAAAAGATATTGAAATGGATTCGCTGAAGAATACAGTAAATGACTGGTTGACATTCATCAGAATTGATAATTTGTTGACGGTGATATTCTTGTTAAATTTTCAAACATTTACTTTGTCAATTCATTGCTGTATAAATGAGATATTTTCATTTTTGTTTTCAATGACTCATAACTGACATTATAAAGTAAACTAGCGGACCCTACAGACGTTGTCCTGTCCGAACTATTTGTGAAACATAAAAATATATATAACATATACTTGAATCATATTATGGATGTTATTATTCTCTGAGCAAAATTAGGTTTTCTGGTTCGATGAGCCGCTAAACACTAAAAGCCGCTAAACATCGTCAGAACAATTTTGTCTATATTTTCGATATAGTTTTAATCCATAAATGAAGAATATTTTTTTTAGATATTCTTAACTAGTCATTTATCTCTTTGAAACACACTTTTCAGACGGAGAGATTCTCCAAATAATTCGGATTTACTGGTAAAAAATATCAGAATTGAAAATCAAACATACTCAAAGTTTTCATAGAATCGCGTAAATGTTTGTTTTTAAAACTCATTCGTTACAAATAATATTACGAACGCTTCTGCAAAAACTTTACGAAAATATTTGCTCGGCATTTCCGTGTTTGACTTGAAAATTTTACAAATATCAAAGGCTCAAACGCTTAACCTCAAATAATGCACGAACTTTTCAGCTGGCTTTTACGTATCGTAGTAGGATGTGTAAAACTAATTCATGTGATGTGTGTAATGAAAACTTTCACTCATTTACTAAAGTAATTCGTGCATACATACATATATAGGTACATACATCGTTGGCTTGTATAAACAGTCGTCCGTCGTTTTCTTGTCGGGAGCTTTAACGTTTAATCATGATTTTGTTGCTCTGTCTGCCCACGCGTTGACATCGTTTGTATTCAAAGAAAATAGTTTTTAACAAACGTAACTTTTTAGGACTTATTACTTGAATTTAACTGAGGTCTCAAGATATCAAGAAATAAACTTTATTCCATCATGTCCTGCCCTAAACGTAGGGTGAAAGGTCATAAAGCAAAGTTTTTTTTAAATGTATATGACGGAAACGATTGATTTGATAGAGTTCCATTTTTCATTCAATTAAAAGTAAACCACTTTTTTTATTCTAAGTATAACATACTATTTTAACGTAAATAGCCATTCCGCATTTCGCCTTGTTGTGGCATCTTCAAGATCATGACGGCGTGGGGTTTCTGTTGGGTTTATAAAGGTGGAGGGTGGAGCTTTCAGTATTTATGATTGGATAGTAGATACTGACTAATCAAAAATACTGTAAGTTTCACCCTCCACCAATATGAACCCAACAGTAACCCAATGCCATCATAGTCTTGAAGATGCCCTTATTATTATACACACGTCGAATCAAAAACAGAGTGTTTTAATTTTAATTGAATGACAAACAATCAACTTCTTTACTAAAAAAATCAGATATGAATCAGTCAGTTAGTACCTACTTTAAATCACTTCATAGGGCCGGTATTACAGTCTCAGTTTAATAGGGTTTTACAAAAACATAGCGTATTGCAGTGTCCTTTTAGGCCTAATCTTCCCTCAAATACGTCACTAAAACGACAAATATTTAACTCAACGTTTCTGGCGGATTAAGTACTTAACGGTGAGTCAACTGTCATTTGCTAGGCAACGCGTGTAGTTTCAGTTTCTACCACTAGAGGCGTTAGTTGTATCGACGATGGCGCCATACAACCAAACAAACTGACAGCCATATTGAAACGAACATGGGCATTTAAAAGCATTATTTTGGTGAAAAAAATTAAATTTACCATGTTGGATAGTAAAACAATAGTATTTCAAGTCGTAGCGTCCCGTTTAGTAGTTCGCATTATTTGAGGTTATTTAAAATTTGACAGATTATAACCACAGAAAAAGTCAAATATGTCTATAATTGAAGATTTAGTAACTGACATGTCATATTGCACGGTAATACGGAAATGGATTCATTCTCCCCTTAACATTAACCTTGAGTTTAACAAACTCAATGAGTTGAGGGCCGACTTTAATACCGGGCCATAATAATTTATCTAAATCAATATTTTGTATAATATAATTAAATTAAATAAAATATCTTAGTTTCTAACCACGCTGAGTATTTTTATGTCAACTAGTTTCGGAGACGTAACCGCTTTGTCGTCCGGACAAACTTATACTCCGAAATTCTCCGAAACTAGTTGACATAAAAATACTCATCGTGGTTAGAAACTTAGATATTTTATTTTATCTAATTATATTTTATTAGTTAACATGTGCCACAAAGAATTAGCAGCAAAGTATGAATTTACAATATTTTGCGACTATAGATTTCGAGATACATTATTTATGATGCTTGATTTGATTGTGAATAGTTAAAATATAAGATTCTAGTAAGATTCTCAGAATCCATCGAAAATCAACCGGTAATGACAGTTTACTACACAGGACAGAATGAATATCAAACGACATCGTAGAAAGAAGGTCAACCCGGGTTGTATCTCAAGTTTTGTTTCAAAAAACACGTTTCGCTGAAGGTTAAAAGTTTGATCCACCTAACCACACGCCACCTTGCGGCGCCGCTGTGTATTAACTAAGTAGAATAGTAAAGTTTTCTTGTCTTGTCGAAATAAAATAATTTAATTTACTTTTCCAAGGATTCATTTTGCGACAGAACATATATTATCGTGTTTTTGTTTATTTCTTTTACAAAATTACAGTCATGGAAAATTTGAAACTTAATTTTGCTATATGGGTTGAGAGGGATGCCATCTACCGGTAAAAAATAATATTATGAATTATTTTAAAGACCCATAATTTAAATGAAAATAAATACCTTCTCTATGTTTTATAAACATATGTTTGCTTTTCAAATTTCACGATTTTTTCAGCCTTCTATTGACCGAATTTCTACAAAACAAAAATTAATATGACGAAAGAGGTTGTAATCTTGTTAAATCACCGCACTAGATATTCCCATTCATTCTACTGCATTCATCATTTCCTCTTTTGAAATACCATTAGCAAAACTATATTACACCATAAATGATGATATTAAGACGTCTCAATTGATTTAACTCTTTGAAAAAAGACTTAAGCTGTAACACCTCTCTAATAACTTTTAACTAACACCCCTTTTTCATCCTCTCTCTCCTCCCTCAACGTCTATTCTCTTATTTTCTTTGTTGCTGTGTATTTACATTTAAGTATATTACGTGTTTGTTTTTTTCATATAAATTGAATATACCTACCACTTCACTATGTATAGCCTCACGTTACCTTGATTGATTGGTTGGCAATTAACCGGCCATTCTACTCATTATTGTACATGAAGTGAAATAAATTAATAAAATATATCGTTTTTGTTGAGCAATTTTTTAATGATTGAGGCTGTCAAAGCAAAAGTGGACTAACCAACATTGAATAAACTATAGGACTGTGTGTATTCATTCGGTTCAAAAATAGACACAAGTTGATTAAAACAATATGAAATTATATGATATGATAATTCCAAAAAATATATTTTACATACACACCCATAGTTAACTCAATATTGACTATTATTGTGAGTAAGTACACTATTGCTTTGACTGCCTCAATTATATTATTATGTATGTAGAATATATAAATCGAAAGGTTTTTTACGTTCTTTGTTGTCAATAAAAAGTCATATTTTATGTATTATATTATAATATCAACCATTCATGCTTATTGTACTAAAGAAGGGCCCATGGTATGAACGTAAATAGGATCATGATCATGTTCTACGAGAGACTCTTGAAAAGGTCTTAAATGTGTCTTAAATGTATCAATATCATAGAATATTCGATTTGATTTTCTTCAAAATGTAAATGTTGAACTACCTATAATCTTAACATGACCATCTTAATTGTTAAAATACAATAAACTTCATTCGTTCATACATTTCATTTCAAAATTTACACTTTAAAAAACTAATTGTGTATGAATATGAATACGATTGGAAGGTAAACTGAATAAAATAATTTTAAAACGTGTGCATAAATTTGATTCAGAGACATAGAAACAATGAACGATGATTGTCTGACGAAGCACGCTTTCAATTACTAAGGGAGAACACAGTAGTCAAGCTCTCAAAAGTGTTCATAAATAGGTACATGACATGAATATAATTTTGATATTATGAATGTTTAAAGTTGGAATAATTAGGAAATTGAAAAAATTAACGTATAAATAAATGAATGGAGTGAAATGAATGAAGTAATTGAATAGAATGAATGGAAAGAAATGAATGTAATCAAGAGTAAATCTTTCATATCAATTTAGGAAAGTCTGGCGTTTGTTTGTAATGGCTATATGGTATATATGTTTATAAAATATTTGTGTAAATAATATGTTTTTATATGTAATGTTATACTTAAAATATGTTTCCATTAATATCACATGAATATTATATTACAATAAGTGGAGTGTTAGCAATGATATAATAACTTTATGATAATTTCGTTGTATGGAAACTGATCAAAATCAGATATTATGTGAAAATAAGAAATATTATTGTTCTAACCAATGTAAGAGCACATTTTTTTATAAAAATAAACGATAAATAAAATGAAATGGCTTTTATTTGAAAACATGTGTACATACCTACCTGTAAATATGAGGATTATTGATTTTTGTTAACACGCATTGGTGCATATTTTGAAAAATAAAAACAAATATATAAAACTCTAGTCTCTATCGAAATGTTATGTAAAAAAAAATCCTTGAATTCGTGAATCACGATGTTATAAAAATGAGTTAAAAGTAGGTATTAAGTTTACAAAAATCCATGAATCACTATTTTATAAATATGAGAATAATTAAGGTATTGAATAAATAGAAATCTCGATGTTATGAAAACGAGAATAAGGATGTATTTAATTTACAAACATTCATGACCTCGTGAATCGGGAGGTTATAAAAATTAGTTAAAAGTAGGTATTAAGTTTAAAAAAATCCATGAATCACTATTTTGTAAATTTGAGAAAAATGTAGGTATTTAATATATAGAAATCTATGAATCCTTGAAATACAATATTTTAAAATGAGAGAAAAGTAACTAATTAAATTTATTTTTCATTTTATTTTATACTAGTGAACCCCCGGCAAACTTCGTATTGCCTGTATAATTAAAAATGGTCCTTCATTACCACCTGTCGCTTCAAACCCTTCAGTACCTCCCGTCCCTTCAGTACCTCCCGTCCCTTCAGTACCTTCAGACCCTTCAGGCCTTGCAGTACCTCCCGTTCCTTCAGACCCTTCAGGCCCTTCAGGCCCTTCAGTACATCCTTTCCCTTCATTACCTCCCGTCCCTTCAGTAGGTTAAGAAAAAGTTTAATTCCTGAATCAATACTGGGAAGACCTGCGAAGAGATGGAAGGACAGTTGGACTTTATTCTCCCAGGATACTCCACCTTCATAGGTTAAATGACCAAATACACGATTTAGAAGAAGATGAAGAAAAAAAATTTAAATCCAGAAACTGTCCTGGAAGACCTGCGAAGAGATGGAAGCACAGTTGGAGCCATTTCTCCCAGATTATTAGGTCATTTTACCTTCATAGGTAAAATGACCTAATACCCGATGAAGAAGAAGAAGAAGAAAATTTTGTTAATTCAGAAATCATACCGGTCATACGTTCGATAATTCACCAAAGTTTCATTGCAATCCGATGAACGGTTCCCAGGATAGTCCACCTTCATAGGTAAAATGACCTAATACTCGACGAAGAAGAATTTTTTATAATCAAGAAACCATCCCGGGCACACGCTCGACAATTCATTAAAGTTTCATTGCAATTGGACGGTTCCCAGTAAAGTCCACTTTCATAAGTAAAATGACCTAATACCCAATGAAGAAGAAGAAGAAGAAAAATTTTTTTGATCCAGAAACCATCCCTGATATACTCTCGACAATTCACCAAAATTTCATCGCAATCGGATGAACGGTTTAAGAGCGCATTCAACACATACATACATACATAGATACAAACATTCAAATTTATAATATAGATTACCTACCTACTTCTCGGGCAACTAACATATAGGTACTATGTCAAATACATATTTAACATGCAACCAATAACAAGTTGTCATATTCTGAAGACTCACAGATCCAGACTGAAAACACAATTAAAAACTGTGTCACCACAGGGAATCGAACCCGGGACCTTTGTATCAGCAGCCAGATACCTAACCAACTGAGCCACGAAGGGGGTAGGTATGTAAATTTACAAAAATATAGGAATCCGTGAATCAAGAGGTTATAAACATGAGAAAAAAATTGGTATTCAATTTACAAAAATCCACAAATCCGTGAATCACAATTTACTACTTAAATTGGTGAATTCCCGACGTGAATGCTAATATTTATTAAACGATTCGTGATCCGTGAGTAGTTTACGTAAAAACTGATTCAATTTGTTATTGGTGGGGGTATAAAATATATATACAACCCGAGGGACGACATCGTATCCCCCAAAAAAAAAATTTAATTAAAATATTTAAAAAAGGAATGAAAATGTCTTTGTAACTAGAAAATAACCTCCTCATACTGTTAGGGATATCCATTTGGAATCTTCTCGTATTTCGTATCCCTATTATAGACAATGTTTGCCAACCCGCCTAGCCGAGAAGAAACGATACAAGAAAAGACTACCTTCAAAGAGTATAGATCTACAAAACTGCGAGTAAATTTCGAGCGACGACACAGTGCACTTCAAATACTTATAAGTTGCATGTAACAAATGAGATCCAACTGTCGATAGCGATAGTATGTATAGTTGAAGAATAAGAATCAAACTATAAACCCATAAATCCAAATTATTGAAAATTTTAACACATGTTTGTATGTATGTCAAGATAGAACAGTACGGAGGTCAGTCCTCTTTTCCTACCCGGAATATGAAAATGACATGATGGTTCTGTATGTATGTTTGGAGATTAAGTACCTATCAAACTATTAAGTCTTCTTACATATTGTGTATAGGTGACTGCCATACAAATTGTATGAAGCATTACGTCACTAATATTAATTTTTATAAAAATTGTTAAAAAAAATTTGAGATGTGCTAATACAATGTTATTTTTTTTATAGAAAATCAAATTGTCTAGGTGTTTCGGCTTTTTTCGATATTTTTAAAATATTTGGAAATATAGGCAGTTTAACTCATAAATTTATCATAAAAAAAATATTTTTCTTAATAAAAAATGTTTGAGAAACCCTGAAAATTTTTTAAAAAAACTTGTTTGAGATTTTGTATTTTTCTATTTTTATACCAATTTTCAGCGTTCTAGCTTCTAAGGTTTCTGAGATATATGGAAAAATAAACTTAAATTTCAAAAGTTGATAACCCTTGACTGAAACAAAAATTCACAATTCTCAGTAAAAAAGTTTTGTATACCTATAACTGTTTATATATTCTGAAAATTTGGGCTCTGCAAATTGAGCGGATCAAAAGTTATAAGGGGGGGGGTGGGACACACAGACACACACCCACACACACACAAAACTAACATAAAATGTTCTACTCTGAATTCTGAGTAAATCGATGTATGGGAACATATATGCTGCGAAGCCTCTAGTTGGTGTTATTAGCCTGCAAAAAGTCCACTACGCCATACAAAATGTTCCTTCGTACACGCATCTTAGATTTACATAACTGCCTCTTCCTTCAATAGAATTTCATTCTCTTGAATGAATCGACAGTTGGATAAATGTAATCAGTATACCTACGTTTTAGATTTTCTTCGTCAAGTTATAGTTTCTTCGTGTAGTGTTTTGTGTTTCTGTGCTGAAAATAATATTTAGTTCATCTTCAAATTGGTTCGTCGCGGCTTGCGGTAAGTACAATTTACCTCCATTGATCTATGCTCCTATCGAAATATTGTTTATCCTTCAATTCCCGATTTTACCTTTCATACAGTCCATTTGCTCCAACACATACATTGCTTTAACTAAACACATGCTTGTATGGTGAACAAAATTGGTCGAGGCAGGATTCGATCCCACTTTCTCTGGATTAGGTACTAGTCTCACGCGCAAGCTTCTCTGTCACTGACACATCTAATATAATATATCCTCATTCTATGATGAATGGTTATTTATAAATAAATATTGAAATATTAATTATAAATCAATTTGGAGTTCCACCAACAGCTGTCCGTGGACATAATATAAGTAAATAAATAAATATTAAGACACCCGTTTTATTTATTTATCGAATCATAACACTTAACATTTTTATCAAATCATAATACTAAGTTTAAGCTGCTTTACTAGAGTAAATCTCTTCTGAAGCAGCAATCTTACTTATAAAAAAAATAAAATAAAAAACACTTAAAAAAGAACATTAGGGATAGCAATTTTATAAATAATCATTACACAAATTCGGAACAGTAACAAACTGTCAAATATTTCAATGTGACCCCAAGCTCAATCAACTAATAATTTGATATGTTTCTCTTTCATAAAGTGGCATTGAAGAATTTTCAAGTTTACATAATAAAATATTTAAATGAAAAAAAAAAATTAAAATACTTATTTCACAAAAAAGCTGAATATTTTTCATACAAAATTTAAATAATTTGTGTAATGACTTATTAGTGAAGAGTTAAGCGTTGACCATAACCCACTCGTTTTCAAATAAATTTAGAATGGATCTACTTAAAGTACATCCAATACTTTAAATTACTTACGAAGCTCTTACGAAAAATATCTTTAGGTAATGATGACTCTCATAACACCTTTTTGAGATTCGATTAGTGGATCCCATAATGAACGTGAAGCACCACTCCAGGCACCTACATATATAAATAACGCCTGAATATTATGCAACATGTATAGCAGCCACAATTCTAGTAGACATACAAAATTGTTCAATTTAATTAAACTAGTAGCATTCAACACATGAGATCCAAGTGTCGATAACGATAGTATTTATAATTGAAGAATACGTACTTAAATATAAATAAATACATAAGTCTGAATTATTGAATATTTTATGATATTTGGTTTTCTATACAAAACATCATGTAGGTAAAATAGGATGTTTTTCTTAATAAAAAATGTTTGAGAAAATCTGAAAAATTTTAAAAACAAATTTGTAGATTTGTCTTTGTCTTTATTGTAATTTTCAAAATTCTCGCTTTTATAATTTTTGAGATATAATATGGAAAAATAAAACAAAAATTCGTTAGTCTATAATCTCTGAATGATACAAAAATTCGAATTCTGAGTATTTTAGGCTTAAAATTATCTATGCGTTCTGAAATTTTAGGCTCTGTTAATCAAGTGAATCAAAAGTTATAAGGGGGGATGGACACGAACTCACACATACAGACACACTGAATTTTCTACTCCGAATTCTGCCTAAATCCACGAATGGAACAAAATATATGCTACGGATCTTCGAAGTTGGTGTTTTTTGACATCAAAGTTGAAAAAACCATGTAAAATATAGACCAGGGATACAAATCTCTCGTTTATTGGCTTAATACTGTCGATTCACTAAGAGAAATAAATTTTCTCGAACTAATCGACAGTTGTAATATCAAATAAATCAAGGTGAAAAGAGTTCAAACATGCATTGTCATCGGTAATATACAAATTCTGAACTTTTAAGAGTTTCTTATTGGTCAGGAAGTTAGTTTAAAATTGGTTGCGATGTAATTTCCATTACAAACAGGTAAAGTTAAATAAAAGGGTGTAAAAAATATATATGTAATTTTGGTAATTGCTTACAAGTACTGTCCCTGGCCGATCGCAATAATTTTTAAATCAATACATAGATAAACACTTAAAATGTTAACATATATTACGGAAAAAATAAAAAGTTTAGGCGATAAGGCTTTAAAAAATAAATAAACTTATGAAAAATCATGAGTTTCGGAAATTCATTTTTGACACAATTTTAATTTCCGAAACTCTCCCCTAGGTGGTAATTCTGCCTCAAAACTACAAGCGTTTTGAAAGCAAATTATAAACAATAATATAATCGGAATTTGCCACATTTACACCCGTGGTTTGAATATTATAATACAGCATGTGAATCAACTCGCTCACGCGAGTCGCAATAATGACTACATACTTCCCTAACCAACCTATTAAATCCAAAATTTTATAAAGAATAGGTTGGTTAGGTTTGTATATAGTGATTATTGTGACTCACGTGAGCGAGTTGTATTAAATATCGAAATGTAGTCATAAATTTTACAAGAAATTAAAATGTGAGTATTATTTACATACTACAAAGTAATATACATTATTGTATTTCACTAGAGTTCGAGTATGGTGGTGAATTACGGAAACTTGAGTAGAATCAGGAAACCATCCATTTTTTTTGGCTCTTCACCCGTTAAGAGTGTTCACAGCCATTTAAGTTAACATAGTAAATTGTCGAAATAGAGAGAAACCTTAAGTATTTTTGTATGTTTATTTTACTTCATACAGAGTTGTTAAATCTCATTTTGTTTTTTTATATCTTTTTAAAGCATTATCACAAAAAAAAATATTTTCCCTTAGTATATACGCGTTTATCTATCTATTGTTATAAAAAATTATTGCGATCGGTGAGAGACATTTCTTGTTAACAATTACCGTTATTTAAACTCGCCGTAATATTTAACCTTCGTTTAAGTTTTAAAGAAAACTTTGATACTTTCACCTTTAGTTCGTTTATCATACGACCCGACAGGAAACTATTGATTCTCCGTTTTTTCCAAAGCGAAAAAAAAACGAATTGTCGACGCGGACGTATTTCTAGCCATATTTCTCAACCAACTTTCCAAATCGCTGACTGATGCTACACGTACGTAAAAAAAGTAGTGCGATTTGTGACTTTGTCATTTTTAATAATCGTATCACAATCCACGCCGACAGTCAAAATGGCTGACATGATAACTCTAGCGCGAACAGTATGATGAAAAATTGGCCTCGAATTTTCGAAAGGCACCTTTACAAACCGGCCACGATTTGCGCCAAAATGATTTTTGTCAATAGCGCAAATAGGGTTGGTTTTCGTTTGGATTTCCTGTGATTTTGGACTGAGTTTCCAGTTAGGTCTGGATTGGATTGTAATATCTAACAATTTAATAAGGCCCAATGAAAAATTGCGTTATTTGTTATTAGGTACGTAACCTGGGACGACGGACGAACGTTGGTGTCCTGGAAGAAAGTATAGTCATAATACATGATGTTCCCCAGATGAGTCGTAAAGCAATGACCTTTAACCAAATCTCCTTTAAAAAAGTTGGTACCTACCTTCCACAGTTTATTTTTGTATCAACGAAATATTATTGCTTTATATCGCCGTGATTTCTTTGGCGTTGGTTTTCGTTAGGAGTCGTAAGGAAAGAAATAATTTTCTGAAGATGTTTCAAAATAAAGGTTTTCATATAAAGGAAAGAGGACACGCTTACAACCACAATCAAAATTAATTATTTAGAAAAATCTATTTATTTGTCGACGAGTAGAAAACATTTTTTATAAAAGATTAAAACATAAACAGCAAAATGGACGATTACTTTGACGTTGTCATTTGACACCTAAGCCGGTGTTCTAGATTCATAACCTATATCTTAGTTGTATAGGCTTTATATTAAGGTTATTAGCTGTATCGGCTTTTATATATAAGTTGTCTTCTTTATATTTTTTGTAATTGTTTCTTACCTTAGCACTTTGCTTTATTTTCTAATGTTATTAATATAATAATTTTGACTATTTTTAAATTGGTATACCCACAGACAGGCTGTGCCTTGTGAGATTTTTGTGTACACGGTTGATTTATTGTGATTGATATTATGTCTATGTATGTCAACTGTGTACCAAATCTTAAATAAATAAATAAATTGTTTTTATACATGTTTAAAAAAAACTAATGTTTCTCTGGCTGAAACCGCTAGTGATTTGAAAAAAATTGTCATTATGTATCAAATTTGCACAGAAATCAAAGGAAATAATCAATGTTACGTTATAATACTGATATATTCAATAACACATATCCACAATTTCGCAGGAGTATATCGGCAATGACGCAGCGATAAGAGGTGATATGTTTATAGTTTGAAATTACTTATTTGAAATAGTTTGAAATTACTAGGATCACTCGTAGACGAGTGGATAGCCGTAAAACAATAGAAATTACTTATGGTCTTCGTTGTTTATTTTTTTAACGTAATTATATGTTTTAATATTTTAATTTTTATATAATATATATAGTACAATGTATGATGTGAGGTTACTATTTTGGCTAATATTTAACATCCATTGTTGCCTTTATCAATTTGCAAATTGCTCTATGTTTCCCCTTTAATTAAATAAATAAATATTATAAAAATTAAGTATTGAAACATATTTTTTTATGAAAAAATAAAATAAAAATAATTGGTGAGTTCCAATATAATGATGAATGTATGGGAAATGAAAAGTCCAATTTGCGAAAGAAACGAGAAATCGTGTATCGATTTCACTAACTTCCGGTTAACAAGATTGCAATACCTGGTACGGACTTCTGATCCGAAAATAGTAAATTGCAATTATTGTGTTCCATGGCTGCCAATTTATTACTTTTTGTTTTACAAGAATTTTTATTTTTGGAATGACACCAGTTACTGGATATTGGGCACTACCATTTATTATGTACAAAAAAATTGATCGTATCGTCTTTCGAAATAACTAAATAGTTTCATTTATCAGCACACAAGTAGGCATTTTGAATAGGTACAATTTACATGTGTTTTGAATAGGTTCAAGTTACACAATATTTTGAACAACATAATGTGTTTTAAATAGGTCCAAGTTACCGAAGGATACAGTTGGTAAGCCGTTTGGCTTTTGTATGGGCGTCCTAGGGTCGATCCCCGGCGGACGAGAAATTAATATAAATTCATCTCTCATGCAAATATTGCTTCTCTGGGCTGGAAACACTCGTTAATTCGTAGTAATTGCCATACGACAATAAACTTGCCACTTGCGCAGGATGCAAGAAAATGTTTATTATTATTATTTAGTGTACCTATATGTAATTAAATATTATATCTAAGGTGTTATATGTATACTATGATTACACAAAATGTTGTTATAAAGGAAATATTAAATATGCTATGTTAGAAAGAAAATTCACAAAAATGTTTTTTAAGAAATTTATGAAACAAAATTTATGTTAATTTTTTTTAGTTATATTTGTTTTAAACATAATAATATGTTCTATTCATTTTTATGAACTTTGGTTTTTATAAATTACTTTCTTGTTATTTTTTGTGTGTTATTCATTAAATAACATTTCAAGGCCAGAATTATCTTGGCTAGAACTGGAAAATATATAAATAAATTAATTAATTAATTAATAGATAAATAAATAAATAATAAATAAATAAATAAATAAATAAATAAATAAATAAATAAATAAATAAATAAATAAATAAATAAATAAATAAATAAATAAATAAATAAATAAAAAAAAAATAAAAAAAAATAAGTAAATACATAAATAAATAAAAAAATAATTAAAATAATAAGTAAACAAACAAATTTACAAATAAATAAATGAATAAATAAAAAATCAATAAATGAATCAATAAATAAATAAATAATCAAATAAATAAATTAATAAATGAATAAATAAATATTTTAATCAGTAAAATTATAAGTGACCCGTCTCAGAACAGGTTTTCGTAGTGAGACGAGGAACGAAAAATAATATATATTGTAATTCTAATAATTTTGTTTAATAAACGTAGGTTGCCGGCACTGAAACTGAAACTGATAATTAAGTGTATAACACAGTGTGTTTTAAATAGGTACTGGTAGCTCAATGTGTTTCAATAGGTACAAGTAACACAATGCAATTTGAATAAGTACACATACAATAAACATGAACCAAAAATTTCTGAGAATGGAATGAAATATAAGGGTTGTTGTTTCAGATAGAGAGTTTATTTTTTATTTTTTTGTAATTTGTTTCTGTTCTGATATTTATTGGTAGATTTATATGTGTGAATGCTATTGGGATTGTTATTTAATTAAGAATATAATATAACAGAAGGTTGCGATTTTAAGTGCGTGTTCAAATAACTTCCCCATTACATACACGGGTATATAAGATATTGCAATTTGATAATCAGTTAATTTGTAGAAATAGAAATAGTAATTGAGTTATAAAGGATTTCGTAATAAAAGAGGATATTTACATCTATTTTCGGTTTAAATAAGTCACAATATTATAAATATGATAAATTTACAGATCTTCGCGATATTTGGCTCGATATTAATTTTATACTAATTGTTAAAGAATTGACACTGCAATCGCTTCGTCGCGTCGGTTGATGCGCGAATGGTGAACCGCGCTGCATATTCGGTTCATGAACTGATGTCCTTCGGCCATCTTCGTTAATATGAGTGAGATGCGAGACTATCCGACGAACTACGTTTTCATTGTGGTGTAGGTATAGCCTCGCCACAGGTTGTTAAATATTTTTAATCTTTATATAAATAATGATAATGTATCGCAATAGAAGCGTCGTGAGTCCTACTATGGTGATTTATGTGTAATTAAATGTATAATTAAAACACAAATCCAGATACAATGCCGATGTGTGGATTCAATGACTGATTCAAATTGCAATTACATTGATCTATTTGGACAATTTATTGTCAAAAAAGTAATTAATGTCCATTCAATTAGACAATAAATATACCAATCCTGTACATAGATTGGATAATAAATAATGGGCATTGAAATTCTTTGATGATATTATTGCTCATTGGTTCTCAACATTTAATATTTATGAGTCCCTCCTAACAAAATGAGTTTTTATGGCCACCGCTGATCTCTCCACTATTCACATAGTTGTGTATACTTTATTCACTATTCAAATATTTGTGTATACTTTAATCACTATTCACATAGTTGTGTATACTTTATTCACTATTCACATATTTGTGTATACTTTATTCACTATTCACTTATTTGTGTATACTTTATTCACTATTCACATAGTTGTGTATACTTTATTCACTATTCACATAGTTGTGTATACTTTATTCACTATTCACATATTTGTGTAAACTTTAATCACTATTCACATAGTTGTGTATACTTTATTCACTATTCACATATTTGTGTATACTTTATTCACTATTCACATATTTGTGTATACTTTATTCACTATTCACATAGTTGTGTATACTTTATTCACTATTCACATAGTTGTGTATACTTTATTCACTATTCACATAGTTGTGTATACTTTATTCACTATTCACATAGTTGTGTATACTTTATTCACTATTCACATAGTTGTGTATACTTTATTCACTATTCACATAGTTGTGTATACTTTATTCACTATTCACATAGTTGTGTATACTTTATTCATTATTCACATAGTTGTGTATACTTCATTCACTATTCACATAGTTGTGTATACTTTATTCACTATTCACATAGTTGTGTATACTTTATTCATTATTCACATAGTTGTGTATACTTCATTCACTATTCACATAGTTGTGTATACTTTATTCACTATTCACATAGTTGTGTATACTTTATTACTATTCACATAGTTGTGTATACTTTATTCACTATTCACATAGTTGTGTATACTTTTAAGGCGGTGTGGCCAACTAAAGGCCAGTGTGTGCCTATTACCAATTTGGTAGGTCAATAAAATTAGTAACCAGAGGGGTTTACTAAATACCAATAGAATCCTTAGTTAGGTTCTATGTTTTGAGACTCCAGAAGGAATTAATACCGAATGAACTCCTTGTTATGACTTGCTGGAAGAGAGGTCACCAGAACAGAAACTGTTCGCTTAAATAGAGTGCGAACTCTTTTTAGTATTATAAAAGGTTCCAACAAGTCACAATCAAGTAAAAGTATTTAAGACAGGGTAAAGTCAGAGTAGAGACGAGAAATAACAAATTGAAATGATAACTTACAAATTTGTATTTTAGCACAATCACAGTTTTTATAAATTAGAATAATGACAATTTTCACTCGCGTATAAAACTTTAGCAGGTCTATGATTTCACTAGGAAATTTTGACAGGTAAAGAGATGAAGTACCCCCTGTTGTTTTGTTAATATACCCATTGTTTGGGTACTTAGGGTTCATTGAACTGTCGTCTGGTAAACAGCCTTTAGGGGTATATCAGTATGAAGAATTATTTATTGTTGTATACCAAAAGTGAAAGTAACACCTTTGAGTCATTACCCTTTCTTGATTGTTTTGACTGATTAATTTTCTTGTGACAGAAATATCATGTTTGATGTAGGTATTTCTGCCACACTTTATTCACTATTCACATAGTTGTGTATACTTCATTCACTATTCACATAGTTGTGTATACTTTAATCACTATTCACATAGTTGTGTATACTTTATTCACTATTCACATATTTGTGTATACTTTATTCACTATTCACATATTTGTGTATACTTTATTCACTATTCACATAGTTGTGTATACTTTATTCACTATTCACATAGTTGTGTATACTTTATTCACTATTCACATAGTTGTGTATACTTTATTCACTATTCACATAGTTGTGTATACTTTATTCACTATTCACATAGTTGTGTATTATACTTTATTCACTATTCACATAGTTGTGTATACTTCATTCACTATTCACATAGTTGTGTATACTTAATTCTTTTATTTTGCAACGATGACAATAATTTGAATGCAAACTGACAGTGAATGCATATTTAGGTAGTATTTACTTTTTCCATCGACAACACTTGATGGAATTCCATTATAATATATTGAAATAAAACAAATTTATAATTTTCTTCCACTTGGTTCAAAATGTACTCTGAAGATGCTCGTCTAGAGCGAACCTAGTAAGTCAAATTAAACCAAGTGGAATAAAATTATAAATGAGTTTCATTTTATTATATTATATTATTTTATTTTATTTCTATACTTTGATTTGTTTTAAGCTTCTTTTAATTTCAATTTGTAATATATTATTTTTTTGTATTTAATATATTATTTTTTTAACTTATATTTTATTATACTATTTATTTTTTCTGAACTATATTATACCTGTTTTGTATTTTTTTAAATGAATATATCCTTGTTAAACAAGTACATATTCATCTTCCTACGTTCCCTAAAATAATCATAAATGCTTGTGCTATAGGCGAACGAAATCGGTCGAGGCAGGAATCACCTTATGGCAATGAGACGTAGGTACATTAAGTGGCGAGTTTATTTTCATATGGCAATTTATTTGAATCAATTTTCTATTCTGCTGGGGATAAAATCCAGGATGCTCGCGCAGAATCCAAACGGTTTACATACTAACTGTACCGCGTCGGTCGGTATCTCTTTTTTTAACAAATTATGTATTTCAATAGAGACGATTCGAGAATATATTAAAAACGATGCTTGTTACATGAACGACTTTATATGAAGCCCCGACAGGGTGATTTCCACCGCCACACATTATATAGAGTGACACAGTCTGAGTTCCGGACTCGTTGAGGGAATCTATATTTTTAGAAAATGGTGGTAATTAGATACCTACAGGGCCTACGACCGGCCAAATCATTGATTCCCGGCAGGGAAATATCCAATGTTTGCGTATATATGTATTCATAAAAATATTCTATGATTACTCTCATTCATAATTTCGAAGTTATTTCGTTAACACTGTGATAATTTTACCTATGAAGGTGGAGTATCTTGGGAAAAGAAGGTCCAACTGTCCTTTCATCTCATCGCAGGTCTTCCAGGATGGTTTCTTCATTTTAACTTTTTCTTTAGCTTCTGAAGGGACGGGAGGTAATGAAGGGAAGGGAGGTACTGAAGGGCCTGAAGGGACGGGAGGTACTGAAGGACCTGAAGGGACGGGAGGTACTGAAGGACCTGAAGGAAAGGGACGTACTGATGGCTTGAAGGGACGAGTGGTACTGAAGGGTCTGAAGGGACGGGAGGTACTGAAGGGCCTGAAGGGACAGGAGGTATTGAAGGGTCTGAAGCGACGGGTGGTAATAAAGGAACATTTTTAATCATACAGGCAATACGAAGTTTGCCGGGGGTTCACTAGTTATTTATAAAAATAAATTAGAATACATAATCCTCAGAAAACCACGTGACTACAGTACTAGCCAATTGTACAGTGAACTGCCTGTCCCTTCGGTACAGAATATATACAAGAAAGTGGCTATCTGTCAGGTGGTCAAAGAGTTGATTGTTAATGGGGCAAATAATGACATATTGTATGTTACTCCTAGACTACAACTTGAGGGCTATATAAGACTCCCCATGAGGTTAACGAAGTTGGGACAGAGCCATTATTCATTCATGGGTGTAAAATGGTACAATGCACTGGATAGAAATATAAAGTAATAAATAATACTGACAACTTGTCAACTTTTAAATAATGACATATTGTATGTAACTCCTAGACTACAACTTGAGGGCTATATAAGACTCCCCATGAGGTTAACGAAGTTGGGACAGAGACATTATTCATTCATGGGTGTAAAATGGTACAATGCACTGGATAGAAATATAAAGTAATAAATAATACTGACAACTTGAGGGCTATATAAGACTCCCCATGAGGTTAACGAAGTTGGGACAGAGCCATTATTCATTCATGGGTGTAAAATGGTACAATGCACTGGATAGAAATATAAAGTAATAAATAATACTGACAACTTGTCAACTTTTAAATAATGACATATTGTATGTAACTCCTAGACTACAACTTGAGGGCTATATAAGACTCCCCATGAGGTTAACGAAGTTGGGACAGAGCCATTATTCATTCATGGGTGTAAAATGGTACAATGCACTGGATAGAAATATAAAGTAATAAATAATACTGACAACTTGTCAACTTTTAAATAATGACATATTGTATGTAACTCCTAGACTACAACTTGAGGGCTATATAAGACTCCCCATGAGGTTAACGAAGTTGGGACAGAGCCATTATTCATTCATGGGTGTAAAATGGTACAATGCACTGGATAGAAATATAAAGTAATAAATAATACTGACAACTTGAGGGCTATATAAGACTCCCCATGAGGTTAACGAAGTTGGGACAGAGCCATTATTCATTCATGGGTGTAAAATGGTACAATGCACTGGATAGAAATATAAAGTAATAAATAATACTGACAACTTGAGGGCTATATAAGACTCCCCATGAGGTTAACGAAGTTGGGACAGAGCCATTATTCATTCATGGGTGTAAAATGGTACAATGCACTGGATAGAAATATAAAGTAATAAATAATACTGACAACTTGTCAACTTTTAAATAATGACATATTGTATGTAACTCCTAGACTACAACTTGAGGGCTATATAAGACTCCCCATGAGGTTAACGAAGTTGGGACAGAGCCATTATTCATTCATGGGTGTAAAATGGTACAATGCACTGGATAGAAATATAAAGTAATAAATAATACTGACAACTTGTCAACTTTTAAAAAAATACATACACACCATCACGCCATGTCCCTCGCGGGGTAGGCAGAGAGAACAGAACGCCACACTATTCTATCTTGACATACATTCACCGCCTCGTCAACATTCATGCTACGTCTCATGCATGTTCTTCTATTGTTCAGACTTCTAACATTACCTTCTTTCAGAATATCATTCACATGGTCGTGCCATCCTTTTCTTGGGCGCCCCCGACCTCTTTTTCCATTCCTGTCAGCCTTATATATTTTTTTCGTCAAGCGTTCTTCATTCATTCTTTCCACGTGACCAAACCATCTAAGTGTGTTAACTTTCATTCTAGTTACTACATCTTTCTTCATCTTACATTCTTTCCTAGTGACCTCATTTCTAACTCTATCATACATCGTTCTATTACAAATTCTTCTTAACGATCTCATTTTCACTGCATTTATTCTACTTTCATGCGACTTCTGCCATGTCCAGGTTTCACTTGCATACATCAAGGTTGGCACTACAATTGCGTTATGAATGGCAACTTTAGCTTCCTTTGATACGTTACGATCATTCATAACTGGTTTAAGTGCTCCATTCACTCTGTTTCCTGCCATAACTCTTCTTTCAATATCCTTATCAGGCCGTCCATTCCGTTGGAACATGCTTCCCAGATAAACATATTCGTCGACTTGTTCAAGCCATTCATTCTCTACTTTTATTTGACACGATGTTCTGCTTTCACACTTTTCAAAGACCATTACCTTTGATTTGCTAGCATTCATCCTCAGTCCGTACTCTATGCATCCTTCATATACCATGCTTACTAGATACTGTAACTCTTCCACGCTTTCTGCTAACAGGACTTTATCGTCTGCATACATCAAATCACGCACTGTTACAGTACTCAGTTTCAGACCCTTATTTTCATCCCTTAGGGCTCTTATGCAGAAATCAATGTACAGATTGAAGAGCCATGGTGACAACACGCACCCCTGTCTTACGCCACTATTTATAGAGAACCACGACGTTACTGTGTCGTACTTTTACTGTACTGTACTTTTACTGTACTGTTACTGTACTTTTAAAAAAAAGTTAAAATAATTTTCCTCCTCATTGTACCATATGAATGTATTAACTTTGGTGTATTGTATTGTGTGTGTGAGTATATCTTTATTGATTGTTAGCTTCTTTTTATTTATTTTCCACGTTTGTAAATTAAAATAATATATATTTTTTTAATGAACTCTTTCTTTGTATTTTATGTATCTTGTTAAATTTAAGTTTTGTGAACTCCTCCCCGAAGCACAAGGTTTCCTTCTTTTCGGGGAGAATTTCAAATTTATTTGTGATGTATATATATTTTTTTTATAATATGTCAAAATGTATCCTTTTTATACTTTCTTATTAATAAAATTTACTTACTTACTTACTTACTTATACATATGTAGTTTTAATACACAAATGACGCCGTCTGTCTTGGTGTCTTCAGACATCGATTGCCGCATTCCGTGAAAGAATATCGAATAACCCTAACACGATCATAAAGGCTGTACAGGAGCACCAATGTCCGAGACTCTCACAAAGATGGACAGAAGTGTTGGATCGAGGACAATAATTATATTATTTCTACATAAAGTTTTATTTTATATTTCATATACATAAACTCATATGTTATTTTTTTTGTGTAAAAAATCTATATCTGGTAAAATATTTTTCATCTTCTATAACATTTAATGTAAATTTTGTATGTGAAAAATATGGTTTGTGTAGCATTGCACCCCCCTGCTCACAGACTGTAAAAAAAATTCAAAATTATAATTATTATTATGATTATTGAGGTGGTGTCAGCCAAGGACATAAGATACAAGATGGGCGAAGATCTAATATGTATTATTTGTTACGCTGATGACGCCATACTAATAGCAGAATCGAAAGATGACCTACAAGAACTGCTGAATATATTCAATCATGTAGCAAAGAAAAACATGATACTGTCTACGGGGAAAACAAAATCCCTAGTAATAGCGAAAACACCTCTAAGATGCGAACTGGTTGTGGAAAATGAGCAAATATAACAAGTCACAACATTCAAATACTTGGACGCCAAAATTTCAAATGACAATATCTATATGACGAGGTTAAAGAACAAACCGGGAAAGCAGTCGTTATAGCTGGTTATTGCCTCAGGGACACTGTCTGGAAAAACAAACATATGCTCAAAGAAAGTAAAACCAGAATTAACAAAACGTGCTTAAGACCCATAATGGCCTATGCCATCGAAGCCAGAGCCGATACTATCAGAACAAAAAACCTCCTCCGGACTACTGAAATGAGGACACTGCGCTCCATAGTGGGCGTAACACTCGTGGATAGAGTCCGTAACAAGGATATAAGGAGGAGATGCGATGTAGACAACATCATCCGCTGGAGTAGAGGGCGAAGGCGTCAATGGAGAGACCATGTCGAGAGAATGGGAGACACGCGACTACCCAAAATTGGCTCCAAGAAAGTCCCGGAAGGTCGTAGCGCAAGGGGGAGACCAGCAAAAAGATGGAGTCACAGCTGGACATCCATATCACAAGAGGTAGTCTCCGACGAAAACGAGGGGAAGTAGAAGAAGTTTATTATTATTAAAACGTGTTTTTTTTTTTTATTTCAATTGATTACACCATTATGTACTGTCATCAAGCGATGATGTCTTCCAAAAGACACGTCATTATAAATTTTCGCATAATGGTAATACAAACTGTATGATAGTATTCATTCCATTTTTTGTTTGGTGCAAATTCTTATCTTGTATAAAAACATTTTTAATATAATTTCACTTTGACAAAAATTCGTTTTCAAACATTATCATTTTAATATTCACAATAAAGGTTTTCCCCTTATATCAATTTCACAAGTCTTATCTCTTCCACTTAATTTCACACATTCACTTTAACCTTTGAAAAAAAATCCATCAGGTTTTCAATGAAAATGCAAGAAAAACTTTTAGGGCATATAAACGTTAGAAATCCAACGCTGGATAAAATATTATGTGTCAGTTTATAATGGAAATAAGGAGATAAACATCTAGAAGTAAGATTTATAGATAAAATAAAAAGAAAATAACTGTAGAAAATATATCTTCAAGATTGCCGTTAGGTACATTTGCATACTTTTATTGTATAAATGATTTGTAATAATATAATGAACCCAAACTACCACAATATTTATTTATTTGATTAAGAAAAAAGATGATAAATAATACAATAGATACCATATATAATACAGTTACTTAATATTTATTAACACTAGTTGCATGTAACACATGAGATCCAACTGTCGATAGCGGTAGTATGTATATGTAGTTGAAGAATAAGTACCAAACTATAAACCCATAAATACAAATTATTTAATATTTGGTTTTCTATACAACACATGTACCTAGGTATGTGCGAGTATGTCAAGATAGGATAGTATGGAGGTCAGTCCTTTTTCTACCCAGAATATGCAAATAGCATGATGGTATGTATGTATGTTTGGAGATTTAAGTATCAAACTATTAAGTCTTCTTACATATTGTGTATAGGCGACTACCATACAAATTTTATGAAGCGATGTCGTCACTAAATACAATTTTTATAAAAATTGTTAAAAAAAACTGAGATCTTCTATTACAATGTTAATATTTTTTATAGAAAATTAAATTATCTAGTTGAGGTGTTTCGGCTTTTTTCGATATTTGTAAAAGTTTTGGAAATATAGGCAGTTAAACTCATAAATTTATCATAAAAAAAAATATTTTTCTTAATTAAAAATGTTTGAGAAACCCTGGAATTTTTTTAAAAAAATAAATTTGAGATTTTGAATTTTTCTATGTTTATATCTAGCTTTTATAGTTTCTGAGATATATGGAAAAATAAACCAAAAATTAAAAAGTTGATAACCCCTGACTGAAACGAAAATTTACAATTCTGAGTATAAAAGTTTTGTAGGCCTATAACTGTCTATATATTCTGAAAATTTGGGCTCTGTAAATTGAGCGAATCAAAAGTTACAAGGGGGGGGGGGGGGACACACTGACACACACACACACACACACACACACACACACACACACACACAGACATACACACAGACACACATTCACACAAAACTCACATAAAATGTTCTACTCCGAATTCTGAATAAATCCATATATGGGAATTAACTAAATTTTTAACTTTGTTTACACCACGTGAGAATTGAATTAGCGACCGGTTTCGGAACTAACCGTTCCCTCCTCAGGCAGAATTTCAACTAAGTTAAAAATTTAGTTAATTTTTGTTAAAATGTACCACAAAGTTAAAAATACGATATTTGATAATACCATATATGGGAACCTATATTAAGCTGCGAGGCCTCTAGTTGGTGTTGGTGTTGCATGCAAAAAGTCCACTACGCCATACAAAATTTTCCTTCGTACACGCATCTTGGCTTAATAATGTCGATTCATTCAGAGAATTGAATTCTCATGAACGAATCGACAGTTTAAAAAAATATTATATACCTTTGTACCAATATATTGTTTTGCAATAATAAAAAAAAAAAAAATTGCAATAAAATATAACGTTGTTTTTTTATTGAAATTATGGCATTTATTTTCAATTTGCTGGACGTACTACACTACATAAACTTGTCATACTTTAATTACCAATCTCAAAAAAATTAACTTTAATTGTCCTCTGAGACCAACAACAACTACTTCCACATTTAGGCTTCCACAATATACATCAAACTTTTGCCAAAATTCATACATGAGCGATCAACGAGCTTGCAGTATTTATAATTCATTTTTTGGTGCAATGGACATCCATCAACACACAAAAGCCAGATTCAAGTCTCAAGTTTTCCAGGAATTGATAAGAGGTTGATAATGTCAAGTTTTTAAGGCATTGATGAGAGGTTGATAATGTCAAGTTTTCGAGGCATTGATGAGAGGTTGATAATGTCAAGTTTTCGAGGCATTGATGAGATGTTGATAATGTCAAGTTTTCGAGGCATTGATGAGATGTTGATAATGTCAAGTTTTCGTGGCATTGATGAGAGGTTGATAATGTCAAGTTTTCGAGGCATTGATGAGAGGTTGATAATGTCAAGTTTTCGAGGCATTGATGAGATGTTGATAATGTCAAGTTTTCGAGGCATTGATGAGATGTTGATAATGTAAAGTTTTCGAGGCATTGATGAGAGGTTGATAATGTCAAGTTTTCAAGGCATTGATGAGATGTTGATAATGTCAAGTTTTCGAGGCATTGATGAGATGTTGATAATGTCAAGTTTTCGAGGCATTGATGAGATGTTGATAATGTCAAGTTTTCGAGGCATTGATGAGATGTTGATAATGTTAAATTTTCGAGGCATTGATAAGAGGTTGATAATGTCAAGTTTTCGAGGCATTCATGAGAGGTTGATAATGTTAAATTTTCGAGGCATTGATGAGATGTTGATAATGTCAAATTTTCGAGGCATTGATAAGGGGTTGATAATGTTGCAGTGATTCTGATTTCCCACTTCCATCCATTGATTTTCCTTCCTCATGAGCACATTTACATATTTTGATTTGTTATTTTTCCTTTCTAATATTTTTATTTTGCTGTAGGTACCTATATGGACTAAATAAATCACTTTTTTTTATAAAATAAAATAAAAAAAAATAATGATAAAGAAATAAAAAAGTGAGCAAACAAGCAAATACATGAATCAAAAAATAATAAGAAAATAATAAGAAAAAAAATCCTATATACTCATATATATATGTCGTATGGAGTATTTTTTCAAGACGAGTAAAATTACTGCAAACTGTTTTGGTTTACAATTCAAGTAACACTTATTTTCGTAATGTTTTAATAAAAAAATTTTACTAATTTTTGTTACTAGATTTAAGGAAAAATTGTATTTTATATAATAAATAAATAAATAAATAAAATGTATATTGTTTGACTGTTTGTTTGCTAAAAATAAATAAATAAATATATTTTTTTAAATGTGAAGTTGGACATGGTGAAAGAATTTTCTCGTTGCTTTTCTTGGTGTAATGTACCTGAAGTTGAAGATGTGGCATAGTAATATAGTCCAATGCTATGTGCATATAGGTACCTACTATAGGACTGTGAAATTCCAACAATATGTTAACACACTCGACTTGACTCAATGAATATATGGAGCAATCTTGTAAAGAGGAATTTGTGAAGCTTCAGTTGGTACGCTGGGAATGCGTGTGAGGTCATATGTCAACTGACTTGGATGCTAACTCTTCGTGTCTCGTATGTCACTAGTTGGTAGCGTTAAGTGATGAGCAAATACAAGACCTTGGTATTGGTCTTGCATACTCGATCGACTCTTGGTCTTGCAAGTCTTGGTCTTGAAACAAAACGAGTGGGTTGAGGTCAACGCTAAACTTCTCACTAACAAGTCACTACACAAAATACCTATCCAAATTTTGTATGGAAAATATTTAGCATTTTCATAAAATGAGTTTGTTAAATAATTTTGATAATTGTTGATATAATTTATCGTTCTTTAATACTGTTTTATTTAAGTGATGTGCCTATATATCAATTTGAAAATAAATATAAAAAATTTCAAGTTTCCTGAACTTGGGGTCACTTTGAAATATTTGACAGATAAAAAAAATGAGAAACACTGATCAGATATCCTTCAAAATCTAATGGAACCTAAGCGAGTTACAGATGTACAAATATGCAAAATTTTAAAAGATCGAATAAGAACTTTAGTCTATAATCGATCAAGTAGAATAAACACGCCGTACATATCAAATAGTACACAGCACTCACACATGGATACATTGTGATGAAACTTTCAGAATACAATCTCAGCATGATACAAGTTGATTATCTACAATTAAAAATATGTCTTGGGTTAGTGAGGAGTACAAATATTTGTATTTTTCTGTTGAAATTCTGTAATTACAATCAAATATCACCAATTTATTGCATTGTGTCGATAGTACAAAATTAATTGCTAACTTTTTGATTATATTGAATAATATGTCGAGCCGATCGACATATTCAATATAATCAAATTATATTGAATACGTCGATTCGTGCGTTGATCGCATAGCAGAGTAGAGTCGCGTTTAATTTAAAATTTATTAGTTCTGACTCACAACATTTTAAAATAATTAACTTATTTTTTATATTGTAATATCTATTTCATTTGAATATACCAGTGTTGATCATGTAAGTACTTTTATTTTAAACCTTTCATCACTATAAACAACATACCTATTATCAATTATTGATAATAGGTATATTGTTGAACTGACATAACCAATATCATATTGGGTGGTAGATGTTTTAAATTTACATAATATAATCCTTATGTACACGCAAATATGTAATATTAATATAATCCCTTCTGATATTAATTATTCTTCTTCCGATAGCTCTACAGCCCATATCGAGCCTTGGCCTCCATCGATCCTCGCCTCCAACTCCTCCTGTCTCCTGCTGCTGTCCTCCAGTCTGCAATTTGCAGTAATTGTTCTGCATCCTTTTTCACCTCATCCTCCCATCGCAGCCTGGGTCTGCCGACCTTCCTTCTTCCACCCGGCTGTCCCTCAAGGATTCTCTTGGGTACCCGTGATGACGGCATTCTCTGTACTTCTGATATTAATAACCAGATAAAATCTTCCACTCCCAAAAATATATTATTTTTGATTATATATATATTTTTTTTATTATTGAAACCAAACAAAATATAACAATATACAAACAATAAAAATATTACAAAAAAAGTACAATTTAAATAAGTTATATGAAACATTTTTTTAGTATTATTTGGTATACACCACCTCACTAGGCTGAGCCTGTACCGAGGTGGCAGAATTTTTTTTTTTTTTGCGTTATATCTGACAGACAAATATTAAACTTGTATTTAACTAAAACTTGTTATAAAATATACCTATTATAAAATAAAAATATAAACTATTGTAGATTGATCATGTTTCCGCAGTATATAATGCCCTTGTTTCTAATCCATGTTTCTATTGTTTTCTTGTATTTCAAATTATTCATCAACTGTATGTCCGTTATTTCACTTTTTATCTTAATTATTTTCGATTTTTGATTATATTCAAGAATACAAGAGCTTATAATTATGTATAGTTATATAATGTTTTTTCAACAATTAAAAGATATATTGTTGTAACTGTAAAGCTTCTTTGAACAGTCTGCTGCATAAGCTATGTATATCACTTCAACTGAAAACGCAAAGAAGCATCAATCTATTATTCTATGGAAAGAGAATTTATATATGTAATTCAAGATATATTGCACCTGCTTTTAATGCCACTATCTTTCCACGAAATGCTGCATAGTTTTTCGGCTAATAAAATATAAATATCTGTTAAAACTGGTATGTGTCCGGAAGGATATGACTTTCCCATTAATAACATTTACTCAGACACAATGTGGTTCACGGATGAACACGCTCAGCACATAATAATTCCATTTGTATCGTAGGTTCATGATAATATAATATACGAAAGAAAAATATCAAGAGAGCGAATGAGCCACGAGAATATCCAAATAAATACAATAATAATATGAAGTTATATGTCTTTGATCGATGTTTCTTCGGGATCACGTTCCCTCACAGTTTGTTTCATACTTTATTGAAATAAGTTGTTTTCCGATATATAATTATCGGATGAGTTACGACACGGCCCGGTTAGGGCCTCGAGAAGTACTTCTTCGTGGAAACTTTATCAAACATGACTAAACGATCATTTAGACAAATCGGCATATGTGTAGGTACTAATTTGAGAAATTTGTTGTAAGGATTTGAGGTGTAGGTATTTTAACTATTACAAGTTGCATGTAACACATGAGATCCATCTGTCGATGGCGATAGAATACCCCCTATTCAGTAACTATTGTAACTTAAATAGGAACGTTCGAAAATTGTAGATTTTAGATTAACGGTCTTATTTCAGGGTTATAAAATATAAACTTGGACGAAATGGAATAGGTACGTACCTATATTGGCCGGAACGTTCTTAAAAAGTTACTCAATTAAACGTATTTTGAAAAATTATGAAAATTTCATAATTTTCATACGTCTAATTCAGTAACATTTTAAGAACGTTCCTGCCAATATAGGTACGTTCTTATTCAATTTAGTCCAAATTTATATTTTATAACGCTGAAATAAGACCGTTAATCAAAAATCTACAATTTTAGAACGTTCCTATTTTAGTTACAATAGTAACTGAATGGGGGGTAATGTATAATGAAAGAATACGTACCAAACTATAAACACTTAAACACAAAATTATAAACATTTTAAGATATTATTGTGATTTCTATATAAAACATGTAGGTATGTATGTCAGAATAGAAAAGTATGGAGCTCAGCCTTTTTTCCCACCTCGAATATGAAAACAGCATAATGGAATGTATGTTTGTTTGGAGATTAAGTATTAGGTATCAAACTATTGATTGAGATATTGTGTAGTGTATACTGCCTTATAAATTTATTTATTTTATTTATTTTATTTATTTTATTTATTTTATTTATTTTATTTATTTTATTTATTTTATTTATTTTATTTATTTTATTTATTTTATTTATTTTATTTATTTTATTTATTTTATTTATTTTATTTATTTTATTAATTTTATTTATTTTATTTATTTTATTCATTTTATTTATTTTAATTCTTTACACTTGTTTTTTATTTTTTTATGTACGACCGACACCCGCTTCACTGGGAACATACCCGAAATTGTATGAAACAATATCGTCACTAAATAAAATTTTTATAAAAATTGTTAAGAAAAGTTTGTGATGCAGGTACTACTACAATATTTATATTTTATATAGAAAATATGATATTGCAGTTGGGGTTTTTCGGCTTTTTTCGATATTTTACAAACTTCGGTAATATAGGCAGTTAAACACAAATTTATCATAAAAAAAATATTTTACTTAATATTAAATGTTTGAGTAATTGGTAAAAAGGCACATCACTTACAAAAAATGGCATTACAGAATTATCAAGTTTACATAATAAAATATTTATATAAAAAATAAATTAATACACTCATAAAATGAAAATGCTAAATTAAAATACTTTGTGCAGTGACTTGTTAGTGAGGAGTGCTTCTCTATATTTACAATTGTCAAACATTTCATAGTGACCCCAAGCTCGTGAACTTAAAATTTGGTATATTAATTTTAAATTTTAAATCACTTTCTTTAAATGAAATTGAAAAATTATCAAGTTTTTATCATAAAATATTTAAATCAATACTAATTTCACAATCTCATTTTATGAAATTGTAGAAAATTTTCTATACAAAATTTGAATATTTTGTGGGTTGACTTGGTAGGGAGGAGGTATAGCATTGGCCACAACCCACTCGTTTCTAGATAAGTTCAATTTTATAATCAAAGTAATGCTATCAAATAAGTATAAAACCAGACAAGTAACTTCCGGTAAATATAATATACCTATGTAGGGTAAATAACTATTACGGTGAAAGAGCACTGCAGTCTTCAATACCAACAATAGAGAACAGCTTGCCCTCAGACTTAATTGGATTAAATTCGTTTAATAAAATCAAAATATTCTGTAAAAAATCATTTTTAACGAATAATGTATTTTCATTCCTTTTAATTATTTATTATATTTTTTTCCTTTTATTTTTGTTCTTACTCTATTGTATTTTTGTTTTTTTTTTCCTTGTTTTATTCTGGTGTTGCTTTTGGATCTCTTATAACATTTTTATATTGTTATACCATATTCATTTTTTTTCATTTTTAATTAGTTTAAGTAAGCATTTATGAAACCCACTGATAACCATATATGGTTAGTGGGATCTTGTATAAATTAAATTATGTTGAAAAAAAAATTATGTCAATCGTGCGTCACAAATTTTGAGTTTGAGCAAGAGTGATTCAAATATGTTTGGATCAAATTAAAAATACCCTTAAAAGTAACGGGATAATTGTAATATTAATGTATGTAAGACGTAATAAATGAAACTTGAGTACTGGTTTCTTTTCAGAATATATTTAGGCACACTCTTAATATTTTAATTAAACTTTTCTTTGGTTTACGATTTCAGAGTGAGCATCTTTTTCATTTTAATCGGGACTCATTACAAGAGATTATTTATATCTTCACAGTATCAAATAACGCTTTAAGCAGCCCATTCACGATCGTGCCATTCGGCGTCGTTCCATATGGACCGGCTCCATTTGGAGCATTGTAAAATTTTCATCACACTCACGTTCGAGCTATCGCGCCATCGAGCCATCGAGCCATCAAAATTAGTATACGCAAGCGGTCGACGCTTTCGCATTAATAAGTTCTATTTTTTTTAATTTTTGAGTAAAAATGAGTTATAATTCTGATGATGAGTTTTATACAACTGCTATTTAGCGGTTTGTTAATATGTAAATAGAAAAAAACAAAGAGAAAATGTTGTATTTTCGCATTCACGAGAGTGTCAAACAGCTCGGCGCAATGAGATGGCGCAATGTACCGCTGGTTTTCACACTCACGAGCATGCCGTGCCGACAGGATGCGCCGCGCCGTTTTCGCAGTAGGTACTACAGAGTTTCGATCGTTTGGAATTCCATTTTGGTGTGTCAGACCAATTGGGCTGCGCGGGATTTGACATTCACGAGCGTATTTTGGAGTGATGGCAAGCCGTTTGGCAGGATGGCACGATCGTGAATAGGGGCCTTAAGATATAGTTTCAATCATGAAATTATTGATACTTAACGAATAGTTTTCCGCCAATTGTTGAAGATTATATTTATTACTTTTTCAATAAACGAAATGATCGTTTTGTCAAAACGTTTTAAATTAGAAATTCTTACCTTCTCAAAGGAAAGTGTTTTATTCAGAAATAATCTTAGAGCCTTTGTTCATATTATGACCTTCGTCATAGTATAAAGGCAGTCTTTTTCTCTGTAATAACATCAAAACAGGTAACGACGATTGACTACTATGAATCTTAGGTCGCGGTGGCTTTGACAGGTTTTTAGAAAACTATTTACCCAGTAACATTATAGTTATTTATTTTCAAATAATGAATATGTCCTTGAAACAAGTAAATATAAATCTTTCTACATTCCCCAAAATAAACACAAATGCTTGTACTATAGGTGAAAGAAATCGGTCGTGGCAGGATTCGAACTCGCGACCACCACCTTCAGGGGTAAATGAATAAAACATCAGAATGTTAAGATTATATTTAATGGGCCGATTCTAAAGATATGGGATTTTAAAATTTACCTCCAAATATGATATATTCAATTTACAGTGACGAATGGTTTCAATTAAAATACAAGTTGCATGTAACACATGAGATCCAACTGTCGATAGCGATAGTATGTATAGTTGAAGAATAAGTACCAAACTATAAACCCATAAATACAAATTATTTAATACTTTAAGATATTTTGTTTTCTATACACCACATGTACCTTGGTATGTATGTCAAGATATGATAGTATGGAGGTCAGTCCTTTGATCCTACCCAGAATATAAAAACTGCATGATGGTATTATGTAAGTATGTACATATGTTTGGAGATTAGTATCAAACAATTAAGTCTTCTTAGATATTCTGTGTAGGCGACTGCCATACAAATTGTATGAAGCAAATTCAATTTTTATAAAAATTGATAAAAAAAAATTGAGATGTACTACTACAATGTTAATATTTTTTATAAAAAATTAAATTATTTAGTTATAGGGTGTTTCGGCTTTTTTCGATATTATTAAAAATTTTGGAAATATAGGCAGTTAAATAAATTTATCAAAAAAAAATATTTTTATTGACAAAAATTTTTTCAACATCTCAATGGAGACGAAGTTGGGATATTGTAGAAGAACCAGGAACTCCTACAGGGCTTACGACCTGTCATCGGCTGGTTTACGTGATCACATTATGCGCTTGCGCAACGTTCACCAATTATGCCTTCTTATTAAGTTCCCTTATCGATTTTTTTTTAATGTTCTATATATTTGAATAGTGTGTAACATTTTACCTGAAAATAATGCATTATTACTATTGCCATCTATGGAGTAGCGGAGAAACCTTTTTGTAACGCCATCTATTGAGAAATTTAGAAATTAATTTTTATTTGTAAACAATGAAAGCAACAGTCCTTATAAATGAGATGTTGAAAAAATTTTTGTCAATAAAAATATCATTTGACTCCCGAAAGGGAAAAAAAATCCTAAAAAAGAATATTCGATAAAAAAAATATTTTTCTTAAAAAAAATGTTTGAGAAACTCTTTTTTGAAAAAATACAAATTTTAGATATTGTATTTATAATACAAATACAAATAAAAAATACAAATACAAAATACAAATAAAAATAAAATACAAATAAAAAATACAAATTTTAGATATTGTTCATACCAATTTTCAGCGTTCTACCTTTTATGGTTTCTGAGATATGTATATGGAAAAATAATGTAAAAATTTAAAAGTCGATAACCCCTGACTGAAACAAAAATTCAAAATTTTGAGTATAAAAGTTTTGTAGGTCTATATCTTTTTATATATTCTGAAATATGGCTTTTATCTTATTATGGCTTTGTGAATCCAGAGGATCAAAAGTTATAAGGGGCGGGGGACAGACACACACACACACAGACATACAAAACTCACATAAAATGTTCTACTCCAAATTCTGACTAAATCCATGTATGGGAACATATATGTTGCGAAGCCTCTAAATTGGTGTTTTTTTTAGCATGCAAAAAGTCCACTACGCCATACAAAATGTTCCTAGTATTCCTTATACGCGGGTCTTGGCTTAATAGTTTGTCGATATGTTAAGAGTGTGGCGAAATATTTATAATTTGAAACATGGAACGATTACTAAGAAAAACAAAATGTTCTACCAAATGAGAGTCTATAAATACTGGAAAACCAACGAAAACGGGCAGTGCCAATTTAGAACTATCACGCGTCAGTTGTCTCAATCTCGTGTAAATTTGTGTATATTGTAAATAAAAGCTGTAAATAATTGCTTATTGATTTTCACTATTCGATCTACATTAACACCTGGTATTATATATATATATAGAATACTTCGTAAATAACATAATTATTACAATGGTGACCCGACGTGATAATACAATTTTTATATAGAATACTTCTTTGACAAAAAACCAATTATTATTCAATTTTTCACTTTTATGTATCTTTATTGAATTTAACATATATAATCTAATGAATTTAAAATATATATTTTTTTTTAACTGGAATTAACTGTTCAAAACCAGGGTCGTCAATATGATATTCTTGACGAAAATCAAAATGTCGGATACATATTCACATAAACGAAACTGCGAAATTCTTTTGAACATATCGACAGTTGGAATGAAAACAAAAAACAGTTTACGAAAAGACAAACAACGCCTACAAAACTACCATGTTTCTCTCAATGAATTTTAAAATTTCTTTGTAAACTATCGGGGAAGCAATTGCAAGAAGGTGTCGAATCTTTAGTGGAAACTGCACTTCCAAAAGAAGATCGGTATAAATTGTATACATAGATCTCTAATAGGACATCCAAAGAATACGTGGTCAAGATCTTCTAGATCTTGGCCCCACTCGCAATTAGGAGAATTTACAAGATTCAATATATTATACAACTGAGATTTTTAGATGTTCAATTTTCATGTTAAGGTTCGTGTAACATATTCAATGATTTGCTCGTTTCGTTTGGAGACGGAACTGGGATCCTCGTTCGTTGATTCTCGGTTAACTTCGGATACTGTCACGCTATGTGATGTTCATTGAAGTACCATTGATATTTTCTACGGACTTTTATCAGAAATCACCTCATCCGTTGATAGACACTTTGTATGGTGGAAACTTCCCGATAGACATCTTGAAAGTTTGGTAATAAAATTACCTTAATACGGGATACTATGGCTGATCTTGAAACAAAATATTGAAGGTGGACGAGATATCGGCCGAAGGCAGATGTTGCTGCTGTAATGGTCTATGGTTCTATGATGTTTATTGTTTAAGGAATAGACTATAAGGTTTGTCGATGACTAGACTTCCTTTCAGAATGGTGATGTATGTATGTGATAAAAGTCAAATGACAACAAGAAAAAATAATCTTTGATTTTATGACCCATCTTAATACAACAGCGGCTTAACAATATCCGTGAAAGAACTGGAGTGCAGGATGTCCGATATCTTTTTGAATTAGCACGGGACACAGAGGCTTTACTCTGACAATATTGGGGAAACCACACAACATTGCACTACAAGAAGAAGAAGAAAGTTTGATAGATTGTTAAAATAGTGTATTTGATTATGAAGTATGTTTAGCAGATCGTAGATACAAATGATGATACTACGTAATTACATACATATACAACTACGCCATCTCCTACATTCTTGCACACATTCATGTCTTTCTTTACCTCCATGGATCGTCTTATATATGCTCTTTGATTGCTCAAGCTACTGTCGCCCATTTCTGGGGCGGTCCCTGCTATTCACTCCATCTCTTACACCCTTACATACTATTTGGTCTGTCTTTCATCGTTATCTCTTCAGTATGCCCGAAGCTCCTCAGGGTGTTTACTTATGTTGTGTTTATAAAATCCTTCTTTGTCTAGCATTTCATTTTAATGTTCTCAGTTTTTATCATATTATATTGCTCTTTTAATATTTTTAGTCAATTATTAATACTTCTTTCACGTCGTCACGATGTATGTATCTCAAAATGTGGGGTAGCCAGCGACAGGTGTACTGCTGTGAATAAACTTACAAAAGGAAGCACTTTCTGTGTCTTCTAACTAGGCAAAATTGAGAATGGGTGGTGTACCTCATAGCTGAAGTATGTCAGATGCTGTACTGCCTGGTTCACTTTATATCGTCTAGTTCTTTCATTCTTTTCTATTATTTTGAGTCAATATTATTGTTATTTTTTTCAACGCAGAAAATTCCTGTTCTTGGGCAAAATGATGGAATTCGTATTCACGCCCGCCTCAATAACTCAACTAAGTCCCACATCTCTTTTGTAGGTCCCCGGAGTGAAAAATAACACCTTAATTCGCGACCAAGTAAAATATTATTTCTTTTGAGAATTTCTTAACTAATAATATTATTATTATTGCGATGAAAGGTGAAAATTTGAAAAATTATTACCTTCGTTATACACTTTTATTTTTTTTTTACAATTCTTTTATTTTTTTATCGTTTATGTTTATTATTTGTCACAGATGTGGACTTCTTGGTATTGTTAATAATTGATAAGCAAGTTCTTTGTATAATATTTTTAAAGCTTTGATATTTCCCTGATTAATTGATAATTTTTAATGGATTCTTAAATTGAGAAAATTATTTAAACTAAAGATGAAGAACAACAGCCAAAATATTTTTTTTCCTCATCGTTTTATGTCTAGTAATATTATTCAAAAATATAGTACTTAATACGATACAAACATATTAAACCACGGATAAACATTAGTTCAAAATGAATGGTTTGTGCTGTAATCGTTTTTAAATTGAGTTACCAAGTAATCGCCGACCGCCGTGGCACAGTTGTTAAGCCGTTCGGTTTCTGTGCGGGCGTCCCGGGTTCGATTCCCAGCAGAGGAGAAATTTATTTAAATTCATTTCTCACACAAATATTGCTTCTCTGGGCTGGAAACACTGGTTAGTTGGAAGAAATTGCCACACGGCAATAAACCCGCCACTTGCGCAGGGTGCAAGGAAGTGTTCATTATTTATTATTATTATAGACATAACTCGAGGAAAAAAACCATCTCATATTTATGTGAGGCGAGAATAGTGTGTGGGAATACATGTATGTTTCGTGCTTCCATTTGTGAGTATAAATTAACTTACGTAACTATCTAACTTACATTAATATAAATATTTGTCGGTCTTCGTGGCTCAGTTGGTTAGGCATCTGACAGATCCAAAGGTCCCGGGTTCGATTCTCGGTGAATACACAGTTTTTTATTGTGTTTTTAGTCTGAATCTGTGAGACAATTAATATCGTAAGTCTCGAAAATGTGGCAACGTGTTATTGGGTTTGTGTTAGATTAATATTTGACTTATTACCTGTAAGTTGCCCGAGAAGCAATGTAAAATAAAAAAAAAAAATATATAATATCCTCTCCTTACATCAAATATTAGGTGGGATATATCGTGATGATGTTGTCTCCCGTTTGGATTATTGTAACGGTATATATGCGAATTTAGCAAAGAAAGAAATTAATAAAATTCAGTCAGTTTTCAATGCTGCAGCCAGACTCATCACTGGAGCCTCCAAATTTTCTCACATCTCTCACCATCTTCGCAATCTGCATTGGCTTAAAGTCCCCGAAAGAATTGAATATAAGCTCTGTCTCATAATTTTTAAAGCACTTCGTGGTATGGCTCCTACTAACCTCTCCGAACTGTGCATTCCGCTTTCAATAAATGACAGACAATCATCACTTCGTTCTGCTTCTTCATCTATGGTTGGGAAATTAGTTGAAATAAACAGGGTGCACACAACTAATTTCGGTGATCGTGCATTTGCTGTGGCAGGACCACATGCATGGAATAAGCTCCCACACACCCTCAGACAAACCGAAAATATATCTTCGTTCAGAAAAAAACTCAAAACGCACCTTTTTGGCAAATCTTACCAGAGCCGAAATGATACAACGTAATCATTTTTTCAGCGCCCTTGAGGTGAGATATTCACAAAAACGGCGCTATATAAATTATCCAAATTTATTATTTATTTTATTGATATGAAACGATACGAATATGATGTTAATACTTTGCTTGATATATCTTTATGAGTTTCAAATAACATAACTAGTTTCTGGAGATAACTGAATCTTCCTGTCCATGTATTGTACTCCTTCCTGACCATGACATAAAGATTCAGCACGAATGCATACAAAAACACACAGGACTAGTATAGAAATAGACGATGGATATGTAACAAGGCCAATCTCTTATCAGTTTCAATCCTGGGATTGGTTTGCAACAGCTATGGCTGCCTCTCTTCTTCTCCACTCCGCCCTGTCCTCTGTCAGTCTCTTCATCTCCACGTAGCTTCTACAGCACATGTCGTCGATCACCTGGTCCATGTTGCTCTTTCTTGGTCGGCCTCTATAGTTGCTGCCCTCTAACATTCCCTCCGCGATGGTTATGAGCAGACCCGGGTGCCTCATGTTATGGCTAATCCAGTTGGATCGTCGTTGAGCGATTCTTTTGAGGAGTTGCCTTGTTTCCCCAGCTCTGCTCAGCACCTCACAATTTTGGATGTGGTCCGACCAGTGGATCTTCAACATGCGTCTGTACCACCACATCTCGAATGCAGACAGGCGTTCTTTTTCCCTCTGGCCTACGGTCCATGTCTCACAGTCATATAGCAAGACACTCCAGACAAAGGTCTTAATGAGCTTTTTCCTTATTCTTAGGTCGATATTGGTAGATTTAGATGGGTCGGTGGCAGAGCGGTTAGCGCGCTGGGTTAGTAATCCAGTGGTCGCGAGTTCGAATCCTGCCTCGACCGATTTCGTTCACCTATAGCACAAGCATTTATTTGCTTATTTTAGGGAACGTAGGAAGATGTATATGTACTTGTTTAACAAGGACATATTCATTTAAAAAAAAAATGATAATTTTAGATTTTTTATTATATACTATCTTAGCCTGTAGGATCCTGCTGACAAGGCCAATAAAAAAAGCATAAAATTAAACAAGTAATGTCACATATTTATTTTCCAATCATCAGACCATGAATCCATAAGCATTAAAGGTTTTCATCCATGTTTATTACAAATTATGTATATAATATTGTAGGAGTGTCTATGAAAGTAGAATAAGTGTTTAAACTATCTGGTGGCTTCCATTTCTATATGCAATAACCGTACAAGTAAACGATCCTTAAAAACCTCCACTTACGGAGATGGTGTATTATATATCGGTAGGTATGCAAAAAGGATATAAAATTTGATGCTCCATAAATACAGAATTTTCTCGACTTATTTACTTGTGGTGACCGCTCGATTGAGACCGAAGTTGGAATATTGTGTTTGGGAAGTTTCCAAGGAGTGCCAAAAGTGTTCCTATTCAAAAAATGAATCTTTTAAAGTGGTGTACCAAAATAAAAGAAGATCTTCCACTAGCTGGCGTACCCAAATAAAATAAGACCCCCCACTAGAAGGCTTTCCCAAATAAAAGAAGATTCCATTCTAGCTGGCATATTCAAACAAAAAAAAAATCCCCACAAGATAGCATACCGAAAAATAATAAAAAAAGTCTCACTAGCTGGCGTACCCAATTAAAATAGGCTCCTTCACTAAAAGGCTTACTCAAATAAAGGAAGATCCCCCACAAGATCAGCGTACTGAAAGATAATAAAAGAATCTCACACTATCTGGCGTATCCAAATAAAAAAAAGGTCCTCCACTATAAGGTTTACCCAAATAAAAGAAGATCCACCACAAGATAATGATAATAATTAAGACTTTTATTATTCCGTTTCTTTTGCATTATTTTTTTAAGCATAATACATAAGTATTTTATTTAATTAGTAGTTAGTTTAATTAATGTACAGTATTTAAACTTATTTCTACTTTCTTATTTGTATGTATATATGTATATTTTTCATGAAATGGATCCCTCTTGGGTAAAGGCCTCCTCCAAAAGTTTCCATATAGTTCTATCTTTGCCCTTTTCTTTCCAGTCCATTCCCCCCGTTGTTATTATATCATCGATCCACCTTTTGTACGGCCTGCCAACATTCCTTTTTCCTTTGGGTCCCGTCCATATTGTGGTTAGTAAAGTCCATCTATGATCTGTGAAACGCGATAAGTGTCCAGCCCATTGCCACTTGAATTTTAAAGCTTGTTTTAGCGCATCTGTTAATTTCGTCTTTTTCCTAATAGTTTCACTATTAATCTTATGTATTTTCCGCAATTTTAACATGCTTATATCCATTGCTCTTTGACATCATCTGATTGCTGTTTTTGTCTTGTTTGTAAAAATCCAATTGGCATGCATACAACAAACTGGGATGAATACAGGTCTCCATTACTATTTTTTTTTTTCATTTCGGAATTGAAGTCTCCTTTTAGTATTTTTTTCTGCGTCCAAAACTTTTTCCATGCTATATTCACTCTTCTATTTATTTCTTCTTCTTTTGAAAGATACTCGTTTCCCGAGGTAAATGTATTCATCTACGAAGTCAATTTTCTCTGAGTATCTATATTTATCTGTTTTTTGAATCCATTTGTCATTATTTTGTCTTATTCGCGTTCATTTCTAATCCTACTTCCAAACTTGCTTGGTTTAATTTATTCAGCATAGTTTTTAATGCTCTTGGGTTTTCGTTGAAGATGAGAATATCATCCGCAAATCTGAGATGGCTCAAAAATTTGTCTTTAATGTTAATGCCCTTATTCTTCCAGTTTCGGCCTTAAAAAATTACCTCTAGCACGGCGATAAATAATTTAGGAGATAAAGGGTCCCCCTGTCTAACACCTCTTTCTATTTTTATATCGTCTCCTCCTTTTTCAAGTTTAACGTTGCTTATACTGTTCTTGTAAATCTTTTCAATGTATTTACTGTTGATATTGAGTGCGTTTAATGCTTTCCATATTGCTTTGTGGCTTATACTATCGAATGCTTTGCTGTAGTCAATAAACGCTATGTATAATATTTTATTAAACTCTTTATATTTTTCAATTGTTTGTTCTAAGGAATGTATATGGTCTGTTGACGAAAAGCCTGAACGAAAACCAGCTTGTTCTATCGGTTGTCTACTATGTATCTATTGTATGCGAAATTCTTCTTAATAGTATGGATGAAAAGAGTTTGTAAGTACTTGCCATCAGGCTAATAGGTCTATAATTCTTTATATCAAGAGGGTTACCTTTTTTGTATAGCAGTGTGATGTCTGAATTGTACCATTGCATAGGGATTATCTCGGTGTCAATTATCGTGTTGAATAATCTGGTCAAGTAAGTTGTAAGAATAGTAGCTCCTAATTTTATAGCCTCGTTACTAATGCCATCCGGACCTGGGATTTTTTCAGACTTGAGAGAGAGAGAAAGAGAGAGAGAGAGAGAGAGAGAGAGAGAGAGATAGAGAGAGAGAGAGATCCCTTTGCACAGGTAGAAATCATTTGAAAATTTCATAGGAATAATTTGTTATGCCAGTCTTGATCGAATTAGTCTTTAGGTACTGAAACGATTTGAAGATTTTTTATTGGGTTCGTATAAAAAATACAACCATGGGGCAGTGGGATGTGAAAAGTTTGAAAAGTTCTGTAAACGGAGAAGAATTTTCAGCATCATATTGTATCATTTGGTTCAGGGAGGAAGATCGTTCAATTTGAAATAATGCATAAAGTCGAATGTTTAAAATAACACCATTTAAGTCAGTCCTTATTTTCTTTTCATTTCAAATATATTCGATGAATATCTTCCCTTTTCTATTTAACTTAATCGACAACTAACAATAAACACTTATATTTAAATATGTATTTATTCTTTTACGTTTATGTTTGTTGTGAATGTTTTTTGAAACACTTTGAACGTGTAACGATACGATTAAAAGAAAATATATAGGTTTAAATTACTCACTTAATTATTTTATCATAATCTTCTTTTCTTCATCTTCAGCCTGCGACGAATGTACAATTTAACGATGTATGATAGAGTAAAAAGTAAAGATCCTAGACAAGAGTATATTATATAATAAACTGTGCTGTCTCGTGTGGTAGCCGCTTCCACGAACTACTTATTTAACTCACAATCAACTGTGCTGTTTCATGTGGTAGCAGCTTCCACGAACTACTTATTTAACTCACAATAAACTGTGCTGTTTCATGTGGTAGCAAATTCCACGGACTACTTATTTAACTCACAATAAACTGTGCTGTTTCATGTGGTAGCAGCTTCCACGGACTACTTATTTAACTCACAATCAACTGTGCTGTTTCATGTGGTAGCAGCTTCCACGGACTACTTATTTAACTCACAATAAACTGTGCTGTTTCATGTGGTAGCAACTTCCACGGACTACTTATTTAACTCACAATAAACTGTGCTGTTTCATGTGGTAGCAGCTTCCACGAACTACTTATTTAACTCACAATCAACTGTGCTGTTTCATGTGGAAGCAGCTTCCACGAACTACTTATTTAACTCACGCTGTTTCATGTGGTAGCAGCTTCCACGAACTACTTATTTAACTCACAATAAACTGTGCTATTTCATGTGGTAGCAGCTTCCAAGACTACCTACATATTTAACTCACACAAACCGAGAATGCATTTTTTTATATCGATTGCTGCCAACATTTCAGTTGATCTATTGCCACATTTTTTTTAATATTATATTTTTAAATATTTTATTGAAGCTTAATCAATTGATAACTCACAATAAACTGTGCTGTTTCATGTGGTAGCAAATTCCACGGACTACTTATTTAACTCACAATAAACTGTGCTGTCTCGTGTGGTAGCCGCTTCCACGAACTACTTATTTAACCTTTCTCACCCGAAGTATCGAAAAATTTCGCATGGTCCGAAGCGGGGTCTTTCGATCCCCCAGCTCATGTTCATAGAAATATAAAATGTAATAATAATACGGAGCTCTCCACATTGACGCCTACTTACTAGCTAGTACCATAATCATCTGTTAAATGAATGCCCAATGAATGGACTGTCACACTGAAAAAAATTGACCAGTGCTTCTTAAATTGTTGCGCTCATTTTTATACTAGTGAATTTTTTTTTAATTCTTGAGATATGATTTTTCAACTAAATATTCAAAATGATTTGGCATTAAAAAAAGAAAAATATAGCTTATTTTATGAAAATAATGAGTTTTATGTCTACGAATTAATCTTTTTTTCTTCATAAAACGTGCAAAAAATTCCCTTCAAAATAACAAGCACAATATTTGTGAAAAGTATTACTAAAAAAAATTATGTTCTTCAAAATAGTACCTACCTATTCTTTTTTTTTTTTTTTTTTCATGGCATTGCATCCTTTTGGATGATTTGTGCCAATATCAGACATGAATGAAAAAACAAAATAACACAAGGATTACAGAATTATAAAATTAGCTTTCATTGACTTGAGCAGGATCGCTACAACAGCTTCTGAAGCCGAGCTCAACAACGACTCAACATTAACTGGCAGATGCAAGGGAACCTTTCCATAGGCATCATAGGCGTCCCTTAATGGACAACCCAGGAAGACATGGTTGAGCGTCTCCTCATCCAGACCACACTCGCAGTATGGGTTCTGAGCGATTCCAATTTTAAAAAGGTGGGCATCGAGCCTGCAGTGGCCAAATCGCATCCTACAGATCGCAGATATCTCTGATCTATTAAATTTCGAATTATGAAACCAAGGTTTACGGGGAATATGCTCCTGAATTAGTTTGTATCTTCTACCCTTCACAAGTGACTCATCCATCCAAAGATCGTTCCATCTCTTATGAGCGTCACGTTCCATGGACCGTCTTATATCATCATGTGGAAGGATGAAATTTTCAATAGTAATTCCAAGGGTGCAGGCAGTTTTAGCCATATCATCCACAGTCTCATTATGTTGGATACCACAATGTGCCGGAATCCACGCAACAATAGTCTCTATATCGGATATCATTTGATTATAAAGAAGGCTTCTGATACGCATTATGTTCGGATTGTCACTGAGAGTTGAAGAAGGGGACTTGAGAATTTGAACAAGTGAAAGTGAGTCTGTGAAGATGATACATTTATGAATATTGTGTGAATTAATTAGACACACAGCCTCTTTTAATGCAATGCATTCTGCCGTGAAAATCGCGGATTCCGGTGGAAGTTTTAGTAGAGAGGAAATGTTTAATGATGGAATGAAGACCGCAGCTCCCAGTTCCTTATTTTCGGAAAGCTTTGAGCCGTCAGTGAATATTGTCACATGGTTTGGCCACTTATCAGCTACTATAGAGAGAAATTTTCGATTAATGCACTGTTTAGATAATGTTGTGTATTTATCCAAACCAATGTTTTCAATCACGTTTGGCATGAATTGCAAAAGTTCAATCGGTGAATCGTAAAAAAGGGAAGGGAAGGGAGACTGTTTTATATAGAATGAAGAACTGTATTTATTTATACTATTGCATAATAAAGGCGAAGGCTTATTAGACCAGAATCGATTAGTTTCGTAGAGAGAAATTAGAATATTAATACGTTTGAGAAGAGGATGATTTGAATAATTTATTTTCTTTAAGATAAAAGTGTCTGATAAATATTGTCGTCTTAGTGAGAGTGGCATATCCACACACTCCACCTGGAGAGCGTTGATAGGGGTTGATTGCATTGCACCAACTATTAATCTGAGGCATTTAGATTGAATTCTCTCTAGTTTTAATTCCAAATATTTCGGAAGTGGACAGAAAAAAAAAACTGGCATAATCTAAGTGACACCGAACCAATGCGTTATAAATGTTTTTCATTGAAGTAGGATGAGATCCCCAAGAGACACCAGAGATTGCTCTCAATATATTCACAGACTTTTCACATTTTGCTGCGACATATTTTATTTGGGGGCTCCAACTTAACTTCCGTTCCAAGTGTAGACCCAAGAATTTCAGTTCATTCACCTGAGGAATCTGTGTTCCTTCCACTTCTAAAGAAATTGATGGGATATTATGCTTTCTTGAGAAAAGTATGGATTTAGATTTAGAAGCAGAAATAGAAAAAGAATGTTTGATCATCCATTCATTAGCGCTATCCAAGGCGTTTTGTATAAGGGTAGTGGCCAAATCGATATTTTTATTTGATGTATAAAGGGCTATATCGTCTGCGTATTGGACTATTTTAACGCCATTGGGGAGGACCGTATCTAAATCAGAGCAATATATATTGAAGAGAACAGGGCTCAAAACAGAACCTTGTGGGAGACCCTTCCAGATCCTTCTCCGGGCGCCCTCAAAGCCATCATCCACAACAATCTCTCTGTCAGAGAACATACTGTATATTATATTACAGAAAAGAGGGGAGAAATTCATTTTAATTAGTTTGTGGTAAAGTGTAGAAATGCAAACGTTGTCAAAAGCTGAATTTATGTCCAAGAAGACGGCAGCTATGTGCTCCTTATTAGTGAAAGCAATGAGAATATCTGTAATGAGTATACTCAAATTGTCCATACATGAAAGAGATCTTCTGAAACCAAACTGGTTCACCGACAGTATAGAGTTACGTTCAACGTACCAAACTAATCTATTTTTAATCAAATGTTCAAACAGTTTCAACGCGCAGGAGGATAGAGCTATGGGGCGGTAAGAAGAACCTGATTTGGGATCCTTACCATACTTAAGTATTGGTAAAATGAGTTGTTGCTTCCATGGTGTTGGTATTGTACCTGAGGTAAAAATTTCATTCAAGAAATATAGGAAGATATCAAGAAATATTTGTGGAAATTTTTGGAAGAATATATAGGGAATTTTATCTATGCCAGGAGAACTATTTTTTTTCACTAAGTGAAGGCAGGTTTGTAATTCATTAGGTGTAAATGGAGAAGTCAATGGATAATAATTATTGATGGGTGTTGATGAAAGAGTGTGACCTTGTTCGTTAGGGACGTAAGGAGGTGCCAAGTTGTCAATAAAGTCTGGAAGCCATACTGATCTCTCTGCACAAGTCTTGGAAGGGAGTAGAGATCCTTTGAATCGTCTAATCATTTCCCATACCCGTGTTGAAGGCGTATGTGGGGATAAATTAGAACAAAAGTTCTGCCAACCTTTGCGCTTTTTTTGTCTTAAGATTTTTTTAACCTTAGCTTGTACAGCTTTGGCATGTAAAAAAGTTTGTAGACTAAAATTTTTCCGTAATTGATACATTGCTTGTCTTCTTTCAATTATCAGGTTTGAACACTCTTCATCCCACCAAGGAGCGTTTTTTGCTCTCTTATGGTTGGTTTTTAAAGGCATACTAGCATCGGCTGCTTTATAAATTTCGTCTGTTATATATTTACATTTAGTATCAAGAGAATCAGACTGAAATAAACGAGTTTCAAGGGTTGAGGCACAAGTCTCGAGTTTTTCCTGGTATACATCCCAGTTAGCTTTACGTGTATTATAAAGATTTCTTGAGAAAGGGCTATATCTAACTGGTTTTGTGAGAAGTATCATGAATATTGGATAATGATCACTTGAACAAAGATCATCAGAAACACACCAGTTAATGGAGGATGATAGATCATTTGTGCAAATACTTAGGTCAATAGCACTAAGATTTTGGGATGGTGGAGTTAGTCTAGTAGGGGCTCCGTCATTCATGACGCACAGGTTATGGCTGTCTAAAAAGGTCAGAACGCAATTTCCAGATCGATCTGTAATCGAACATCCCCAAGATGAGGAATGTGCATTAAGATCCCCCAGAAGTAGGAAGCTAGAAGGTAGTAGTGGAATAATAGAGTCAAAATATGAAATATCAAAACCAGAATTTGGTGGAATATAAACTGACACGAAGCCGATGTTGTTAATTGAAACAGCAACGATCTCCAGAAAAGGATTGTAAGGGAGAAGTATATTAGAAAAAGGTATTGAGTTGTTTATGAGCACGGCAGCCCCACCACCGCGACCCACAGAACGATCTGCCCTTACGCAGTTATATCCCGGAATATTGAAGTTAAAATGTGGTTGTAGCCACGTCTCGCAAACTGCAGCCACATCTATGTCGTTGTCCGTTAATAGTTTTATTATTTCGTGTCGATTAGAGACTGCACTTCGTGCGTTCCATTGCAGAAGATTAAGACCTGATGGATTAGCCATTGTGATTTGTTTCAGATACTAAATTCAATATATTTGTTAAGGAAGGAAATATTAGATTATTTAATGCATTATCAGATTTGGATAACAGTATAGTTAATATTTGGACGAGCAAGTTTATGAGAATGTGGGGTTCAGAGCTAGTTGGAGTATTTCCGATGGGTGAAGGAGAGGAAGAGTTTAATGAAATGTTTTCAGTCAAAGCACAACCATTTTGTGGATTTGATGGTTGGCCGTTTTTATATGAGAGGAGATTCTCAATCATGTTTTTGTCTACATTTTGTTTAAAGACTGAAGGAGGTGGGGGTGTTGGAGCTTTATTTGGGATTGGAGAGGTTTTAGTAGTTTGGGAGCTTGCTACACTACTATATAGTTTATTTCTCTTCGGAATTAATTTTGATGCAAAAGAAAAGGACACATTTTCATCGGCCATAGTTTTTTTTATTTCCTTCTGTCTAAGGAATTCGGGGCACGAATTACTGGTGGCTAAGTGCTCACCTTTACAATTAACGCAGCATGGAGTTGATTCTTTCAAAGGACATATGTCCGTTGAATGGCTGGATCCACATCTTGTACATCTAGTGGTCGATGTACATCTAGCTTTAGTGTGTCCATATCGTAAGCAATTGTGACACATATAGCTTGGGTAGATGTATTGTTCTACTTTCAACGAGTTGTAGAACAAAAACACTCGGTCTGGTAATGATTGCCCTTCAAATGTTAATAGAATCGTTGTTGAGGGCTTCCATTCGGATGAATCGGGGGTGGTGACTTTTCGGTTGAGTCTGCGCAATTTTGTAACCTTGCCAAAGGGAACAGGCACAACAATATTTTTTAAGACTTCTTCATCATTTAAGTCAACGGGGACTCCACGAACTATTCCAGATTTGAAGAGTTTATAGTTAGGGATAAACGCGTTGAGGTTGTTTTCAGATATTGTCTTATTAGACAAGAAGTTATTAGCATTTTGAGGAGTGTTGAACGTGATTGCAATTTTTGTTCTGCTATCCGCTCGAACTCCACCAGGAACTATGCCTGTTATATTTCCCTTAGCGCATATTTCGCCAAGAAGCATGGGGTGAATGGGTTTGCCGTTTATTTTACTCTCGACCACTACCAGGAATGGAGGAGACGAAAGAAGAGAGTATTCATTTGTAAAGTTTTTTTTTGTTGATGGGGGTTCAACCTCATTATTAACTGGAAATTGTTTTATATTTTTACTTTCCGGATCTAATTTGTCAAATCTTCCGCGTTTGCGGTGAGTACCGCCAGTATCAGGGGGTTCTGGCTCATCCATTTTAAAAACAAACAAAAAAAAACAAAAAACAAAAACTTGGATATAATCTAGGAATAAATCCTATAAGTATATATAAAATGAGAAATAAACAATATGAAACTTACATATAATTACTCCATGTGATGATAAAATACATATATGTACGTATATAAATGAAAAATAAACAATATGAAACTTAAAATCACTCTATGTGGCAAAAAATAACTAATCAGAAAGAAAAATATTCATATACAATATCAGAATCCGTGCGAGTAACGGGTCGGTGACGACGAAATACGTCACTGCCTCGAGCCGCTTCGCAAACAACACGTAAACAAGTTTTAACAGGTAACAATTATATCTAAGTAAAATAATTAAATAACCCAAACGTAAATAAAATGAAAGTAAAGTCAATATTAAACGAAATAATAAGTTAATACAGCTTTGTTAGTAAGTTATAAGTACAAATGTAAATTTCAAAATAAAAATAAATCAAAACTTATCGAGTTTGCTGGAACAGCATACAATGAGACACACGTCCGCACTTCACAAACACTCACCACCGACCTCCTACCTATTCTTATTTATAATATTTTATTATAAAAATACACAGGCACCTTACTCATCAAAAACGTTTCAAAAAGTTTTTTTTTTCACTACCATTTTTTGTCGGCCTTAGTGGCTCAGTCTGTTGGGTATCTGACTGCTGATCCTACATACATACCATCATGCTGTTTTCATATTCTGGGTAGGAAACAGACTGACCTCCATACTATCCTATCCTGACATACATACCTTCATGTGTCGAATAGAAAACAAAATGTCTTAAAATATTCAATAATTTGGATTTATGGGTTTATAGTTTGGTACTTATTCTTCAAATATTCATACTATCGCCATCGACAGTTGGATCTCATGTATTACATGCACGAGTAATAATAATCTTAATAATAAAACCAAAACAACATATATAAGAATAATACAAACATAATACTACTGCCTTTGTGGCTCAGTTGGTTAGGTATCTGACTGCTGATCCAAAGGTCCCGGGTTCAATTCCCGGTGGAGAGAAAATTTTTGATTTTGTTTTCATTCTGGATCTGTGAGATATTTAATACCGCGAGACTTCAGAAGGTGGCAACATGTTATTGGGTGCGTGTTGAATTAATATTTGACATAGTGCCTGTTAGTTTCCCGAGAAGTAGGTTATATAAAATAATCATGTTTTCGTTTGTAATTTGAGCAAGAAATAATTTTGTATTTCTATGAATAAATATTTTTTATTAGAATTACATTGGATTTCAGGTTAACAATTCCTTCTGTTTTCTAAGAAAAAAAAAGTCTAATTCTTGCCATTTCCTGAACATCGATAGTTCTATTGCAACGATATTTTGACTATTTACGGCCCGATCGTATATATCGAACTTCGAACCCATGATGAATATGTATAAGATTGTTTATTTTTTAATTGTGATTAAATCTAAATGAAAAAAATATAATAATAAAAAGTTTGTAAACCACTCCTAAGATGTAAAAACAAATGCACTTGTTTGGTTGAAGACACAATACGTGTTCTTACAAAAGATTGACCATAATGAGTACATATATCAATGACGCTGTCTCTTTCTCACTTGTCTGCTGTACGCTAATCCCACATAAGTATGAGTGAAACAAATAACATAAAATAGCAGGCATTCACAAAACGACAAAAAAAAGGTCTGCCCCATGTGTCCAGTGTCCACCCCATGACGTCGACCGATCGAAGGGTATTTACTGTTTATCTTTTTAGGCGCGAATATTTATCACATAAAATAATTAAATATTACTTATTTTTATTGTTTTTAAACTAATAATGACAAAATGTTCTATATCATATTTTTAAAGATTACACCAAGTATGGATTCAATTGGTCAAATAGATACCGAGTTATCGACCTAAATGTCATTTTTGGGGGATTCGGATCCCCCGCTTCGATCCGTATAGGTTAACTCACAATCAACTGTGCTGTTTCATGTGGTAGCAGCTTCCACGAACTACTTATTTAACTCACGCTGTTTCATGTGGTAGCAGCTTCCACGAACTACTTATTTAACTCACAATAAACTGTGCTGTTTCATGTGGTAGCAGCTTCCACGGACTACTTATTTAACTCACAATAAACTGTGCTATTTCATGTGGTAGCAGCTTCCAAGACTACCTACATATTTAACTCACACAAACCGAGAATGCATTTTTTTATATCGATTGCTGCCAACATTTCAGTTGATCTATTGCCACATTTTTTTTAATATTATATTTTTAAATATTTTATTGAAGCTTAATCAATTGATATATTTGTTTCTTTGTGTAAACTACAATAATATCTACAAGTAGGTACTATATAATCATTTATACTGTTTGTTCGGTGTTTTTCCTGTTTCTATATTTATCTGTTATCTAGTATCTTTTGTTATATTTTTAAATATTGTTACACATAAATGGCTTATGCCGACCGCCCGCGCCGTGGCACAGTTTTTAAGCCGTTCGGTTTCTGTGCGGGCGTCCTGGGTTCGATTCCCAGCAGTGGAGAAATTAATATAAATTCATTTTAACGCAAATATTGCTTCTCTGGGCTGGAAACACTGGTAAGTTGGAAGAAATTGCCATACGGCAATAAACTCGCCATTTGCGCAGGGTGTATTTAATATTGCTTCTCGGGCAACTAACAGGTACTGTGTCAAATATTAATTTTAGACGCACCCAATAACAAGTTGCCACATTCTGGAGACTTACGATATTAATCGTCTCACAGATCCAGGCTGAAAACACAATTAAAAACTGTGTCTCCACCGGGAATCGAACCCGGGACCTTTGGCTCAGCAGTCAGATATCTAACCAACTGAGCCACGAAGGCTGACAGTGTTCATTATTATTATTATTATGCCGTATATTGCATAAATAATTAAATAATAACCGATTGATTAATTTGACGGTATTTTTGTGGTAGTTTCATAATTACAATAATTATTGTGCAAATAATTCGCTAGCTATCACTAAATGATTAAAATATAACACTACTTATTTCGGGAGAGCACTCCTACCATCGACAGTGTACTATAACTACCTACTCCTTTCTATGTTTCTGTGGTGTAATAGGTATAAAAATACAATCATGTCGACGGAAGAAGTGCTTTCTCGAAACTGGTAGTGTAAAATTAAAGTCATTAAGTGGTATTCAGCAAAGTATTTGCACCATTATTATTGTAATAAAAACCGAATTAACAAGAAATTTATATTTTTTCAAGATAGAAGGAAAACTACTTTTGCGCAACGGCACAATACTAAAATAATAAATAATAAAATTTCACTAGATAAGAAAAGCAACTATCAGCAAATGAATATCTAAAAAAATGAAGTAATATTTCTGGCGCAGTTTAGGAGTGATATCTGTTCGAGAACAATGTCACCTCATATAAGGACTGTTGCATTCATTGTTTGCAAAAAAATACAATTTCTCAATAGATGCGTTACAAAAAGGTTTCTTCGTTACTTCATAGATGGTGATGGTGTTTTTCAGCTTATTTTCAAACGACCAGTTTCTCATTTTTAAAATATATTGAACTTTCAAAATTGCATTGATAAGGGACTTCCATAATGGGCGAACGTTGCGCAAGCGCATAAAGTGATCTCGTAAACCGGCCGATGATAAGTCACTATAACTTCTTGCTCTGGAGATGGGGATAGAGGGAGAACCCAGACTGTGAACGTGGAGCTGAGCAGACTGTAAAGCACTTGCTGCAAGACTACCAGCTCAGGAAATTTAGCGGCACCCTCCATGATATCCACGAGGTGAAACTGGAGGCGATGGAATGGTTGACAGTACTTGATCTAAGGCGGTAAAACTCGGACGCTGCCCATATGGGTGAAGAGGATACAAGTACCAGAGCCACACGAAAAGTAAAATAAGTACAAGTCGCTAGCCCTGAAGGTGCCTTGAGTTCCTGGTTCCTGGTTCTGAAAGATGTTAAAAATTTGATCAAAAGAAAATTGAATGTTAAGTTATAGTAGATTAAAGTTCATTATGTATTTTAATGTGTACAGAATAATTTAAAAAGCTTAATAAATAAATACATTTCAAATTGTGAATAAGTTATCAAACTCCCATAACTATTAAGTCTGTTTTAGATCGCCAAAGTCCTTGCTTCTACATAATATAGGTACACAGTCGCCACACAAAGATCAATTATTATGGGTTGAATCGTGTTGCGCCACTTTGTATGCAAATATACATACACATTAGGCAGACTGAGGGAGGAGTGCATCCGATATGAGGCCGTAACGATCTAATATTTTCATATTTACGAGCGATAATGGCTTGCATAGTGCCACGTGCATCTCGCCTCCAAAGTCCAGAAGCAATTTCAACTTCAATATATCAAAACTACATAGACTATGTGACTATAGTCTACAATACACGGTTATACTGATTTCATTTGTTTCTCCTTGTGAGAAAAGGTTGTGTCAGAAAAGAAATCAAGGTTTATAACACAAACTATCACGCAATGTCCTTTTAAGGTTAAGTATTCAGAGAAAAGTTTGTTCCAAAATTGTCAAAGTTATTATAATTTAGGTACCTACAGTAAAGGTATTGTTTAAAAAAATATATATTTTGTATAAACTAAACTAAGGTATTGTAAAATTAATATAATTACCTACTATTGAAACCTGTTACTAAACTGTTCTCAAGTAGGTAGGTACATGAAATTACTCTTTTGGACATACCACATTCTGCATCTAAGGTACAGTTACAGTTATAGTACAGTACAGGAGTTACTACTTAATGCAATAGATTTTACTGTATTTTGTTGATATACCTATTATTTTTTAGCGTTGTGATTTTATAATTCTCGAGTAATAATAGAAGCACGTTATATGGGAATAATAATGTACATATCTTTAAAGGAACTGTAAACAGAAACCGCTGCGCCGAGATGGTTTTAATGTATGAAGCATTCTCTCGTAAGACACTCTTATAAAGTGTTTTTATGCAAATTTATCCGTAATAATTGCATCGAAAGTAGGAACTTCGTACCAAACTTTATGCATACATAATTACGATGTTAACTTAAATTATTTCTCGCAAAACTTTCTATATTACGTTTCGTTTTCCATCCATTTCCAAATCTGGTCTGTTCTTCTAAAGAACATGAGCAAAACTTTGGATTTGTAATTAAAATTATAAAGAATAAAATTCTCATTTTAGTTTCATATAAAATCATAACCATGTCGTAAATGAAGTATGCAGAGAAACTAACCTGTAATATTGACGTAATCTCTCTATTGTCAATATTGGCATAATTGTATTTACTATCTATTTCTCCTAGGAATGACCAGGCATATGCGCATGTCTCCGCCCATTAGGCGTACTTATCCCCGCTTGACAATCATTTCTATTCAGCCTTCAAGAAACGGCGTAAATAAACGGGATAAAAAACCCAAGTCAATTTTGTGGTGTTTTTTATTTTTTATACAATAAAGAAAATAACTTGAATTCATTCTAATTCATAAAAATATAAGGTATTAAAAACAAATAAGGACATAAATAAACAAAATATTTTAATTTATCTTGAATGTCATAAAATTATTATGTGAAAGAAAATAATGACAACAAATAAAAAAAAGATCCTGATTTATTTTCAATGCTTTAAAAATATTATCTGATACAAAATAAATATAAAAAGTTGAATATTGTACTTGTTCATTTTTAAATCCTTTAACTGGCGAAAGTGGGATAGTATTTTCCATGTTGCTTTTGATACTACACTGGGAATGTCGACTGACTTTAATACCTGTGATTAGTTGACCGTTTATTTCGGTGGGCGGTACCTGCGCAAAGGGGGGTCTAAAACAGTTCAGAGTTGGTCATTCTTAGCAGGAATTCAGAAAAGGTATACTTGCATTAACTTTTCCATTTATTCTGACAATAATATAATGACCGACAATATACCTTAAAGAAAACCACCCGGAAGATCTTCGAAGAGATGGAAGGAGAGCTGGAAGAATATTTTAACCGAAAAATCTTTGAACTGATTGTTTGTAAACATATTAATATACCGGGTTCGATTCCTGGTAGAGCCACAATTTTTAATTATTTTTTAGTCTGAATTGGTGAGATGATTAAAATCATAAGTTTCCATTATTTGTCAAAATTTTTATTGGGTGCGTGTTAAATATATATTTGACATGGCAACTGTTAGTTGCCTGATGAGAAGCAATGGAAAAACAAAATAAAAGCGCTGTTTATGGTACCGAAAATGCCATTCTAAGGGCACTTTTGAAAATTATTTGATTCAGCATTTAACTTGATCTGACATTTTATTTGAGATGCTTGAATAATTTAATTAAAAAGGAAAAAGTATGTTAACTATTTTTAAAGAGCATTTTAATTAAAGTGTGGTATTTAGAAAGTTTTTTTGTATATTATGTTATTCCAACTGATTATCTTTATGATTTAAATGTTCTGAATATTTAATTTTTTCCCTGTCATGTATAAGGATCGTTGCTTGTATTTTTTACAAAAAAAAAATAAAAAAAATTTACTTCTCAATAGATGGCGTTACCAAAAAGGTTTCTTCGTAATTTCATAGATGGCGATAGTAAAAATGTGTTGTTTTCAAACGAGTGGTATCCCATTATTGAAATATATAGAAATTTTAATAACTGCTTTGATAAGGGAACTTAATAAGAAAGAATAATTGGCGAATGTTGCGCAAGCGCAAAGAGTGATCACGTAGGCCAGCGGATGACAGGTCGTAAACCGATGTAGATGCCTTGAGTTCCTGGTTCTTCTATAATATTCCAACTTCGTCTCTATTGAGATGTTGAATAATTTTCAAAATAATTGAAGGTTTTGTTTTGTTTTTTGAGTATAATTTTTAATTTTTCTATAATGTACTCATATTTTTAATGAATGCAAAAATTTAATTCTGGAGAGATCATGTGGGGAGAGCGGGTTCGGATCGAGTGGTGAGGATGGCAGCGGATGGGGAGATAACAAATGGCAGACCCCCTGGAAGACCACCCAAACGATGGAGGGATAGCTGAACGTCCACTTCACAAGAGCAGGCTCCGAGAATAACAGGACACAGTCCTAACTAAAGCAGAAGAAGAAGAAGCAAAAATTTATACAGCTTTTTCAATGTTTTTATTTCAGTTTGCATTTGTTAATGGCTGACACAATCTTCACCAAAGGATACGTTTGCACAAATATTACTTAAAAATTTTATTTTTACTCCTCACTAACCCAAGGGGATATAGTGGAGAGTTATCAATTTTTAAGTTAATATTTTGATTGCAGATTATCAAAAAGATCTTTACTGAGATTATTGAGCATGAGTGTGAGATTAGTTTCATCACAATGTATCTGTAGGTGTGTGCTGTGTACTATGTGCAATGTACTATGTACTACGATTTTACTATATCGATTATAGACTAAAATACTTATTCATTTATTTTAAAATTTTGCGAATTCGTATATATAATACTCGTAAAAATCCCATCGGATTTTGAAGGATATCTGATTAGTGATTCTCAATTTTTTAACTGTCGAATATATAAAAGTGACCCCGAGCTCAGGAAACTTAAAATTTGATATTTAAATTTTTATATTGCTAAAAACTCACACCACTTTCATAAAATGGCATTGAAAAATGATCTAGTTTTCATAATTAAATATTTAAATCCAGATTAATTTATCAAACTCATTTCATGAAAATGCTGTAAATTTTCCATACAAAATTTGAATACTTTGTATAGTGACTAGGTAGGGAGGACACCAAATATTTTTTTTTTTGGACAACAATAGGAAAGTTGATGTTTATTGTTTATTGTATTTTATCCCCCCAAAGTTCTTTAAAGAACACTTGAGTTCATCGTTACCTGGTTCACAATATCATGGTCACAATAATTGATATAATACATTGAAATAACATGACATCATGAGTACAGATATAGTATATTAAAGAGTAACGAAAAAAATAAAGAATATGGAGAAACAAAAAATATGTATACAAAATAAGCAATTCGGAAAAAAAAGAAAAGAAAAATTCAGTGCTAGAAAGATATAAAGGGTCCTACTAGCACCATGTCCAATAAACAGTTAATAGTAAAGTACATAGCATTGAAGAAGGTGAAAGAATACAAGAAAAAAGTCAAGGACGACAAACCAAACAAATACACATATATAATAGTTAATTAATTATTAATGTAATAATTACGAAATAACAATTTACTACATTCTGGAGACTTATGATATGATCGTATAATAGATCAAGATTGAAAAACGGTGTCTACGGCGGGAAATCAAACCTGGGGGCAAGTCTGGTTCAACCGGCGAAATCAAAACCCTCACGATTACCCATTTCATGGATATAATTATTATATGGTGTTATATGGGTCGATTGCAGAGCGGCTAGCGCGCTGCGCTAGTGATCCAGTGGTCGCGAGTTCGAATCCTGCCTCGACCGATTTCGTTCACCTATAGCACAAGCATTTATTTGCTTATTTCAGGGAACGTAGGAAGATGTATATGTACTTGTCAAACAAGGAAATATTCATTTTTTTATTTAAAAAAAAAATATATAATATCTTTAGATGTCACAGAACTCCATATGATAATTATATCCATGATATGGGTATTCACGAGGGTTTTGATTTCGCCGGTCGGACCAGATTTGCCCCCCTGGTCAGTAAAATAAAACAAAAAAAAAATAATGTAACAGTTCTAAAAACGTTAAGGACTACTGGAATGTCAATAAAACTTTTGTTTTTGAATTTTTAAAACTGATAAATAATACTAAATCGCCACACATACCCACATATTTTGCGGGCTTTCAATTTTCTTTGTTTGAACAAGAATATTATGTTTTATTGTCAAAAATTTAAATATTAACTTATTTCGGTCCATTCCTGTTGGTTTTGTCAACAAACGTATTGTTTATCTTGCTTCATTAATAAACAAAAAATATCCTTTACAATTTCAGATGGATATTTTCCCAGCGGTTTCGCTTCTCTTTATTTATTCATCAACAGATAATGGAATCGTTAAAAAAAATAATGATATGCATGATTTAACGTATACGAGAAAAAAAACTTGTAGGTTTGTGTACCTTTACAAAATGTTGAATGTTACTTCAAAATACTAAACTTTAGGGGCATATTATGTGTGTTTATTAGTTGTATAAAAGAATTAAATATCAGAAGCCTTACTCTCCACTGCAAATCCGATTCCCATACGATCCGACTCGCTAAGAACCTACCTTTGTAACAGAGTAATACGGTAGGTAGGTATGATTTAATAGTACTAGTTGCATGTAACACATGAGATCCAACTTTCGATAGCGATAGTATGTATAGTTGAAGAATAAGAATCAAACTATAAACCCATAAATCCTAATTATTGAAAATTTTAACACATGTTGGTATGTATGTCAAGATAGGACAGTATGGAGGTCAGTCTTTTTTTTCCTACCCGGAATATGAAAACATCGTGATGGTTCTGTATGTATGTTTGGATATTAAGTACCTATCAAACTATTAAGTCTTCTTACATATTGTGTAAAAGCGACTGCCATACAAATTGTATGAAGCAATGTCGTCACTAAATTCAATTTTTATAAAAATTGTTAAAAAAAATTTGGGATGTGCTGATACAATGATATTATTTTTTATAGAAAATTAAATTATCTAGTTGGGGTGTTTCGGCTTTTATCGATATTTTTAAAAAATTTGGAAATATAGGCAGTTAAACTCATAAATTTATCATAAAAAAAATATTTTTCTTAATAAAAAATGTTTGAGAAACCCTGGAATTTTTTTGAATAAAGGAATTTGAGATTTTGTATTTGTCTATGTTTATGCCAATTTTCAGCGTTCTAGCTTTTATGGTTTCTGAGATATATGGAAAAATTCACCAAAATTTCAAAAGTCAATAACCCCTGACTGAAACAATAATTCACAATTTCGAGTATAAAAGTTTTGTTAGCCTATAACTGTTTATATATTCTGAAAATTTGGGCTCTGTAAATTGAGCGGATCAAAAGTTATAAGGGGGGTCAGACAGACACACACACACACACACACACACACACACACACACACACACACAAAACTCACATAAAATGCTCTACTCCGAATTATGAGTAAATCGATGTACGGGAACATATATGCTGCGAGGCCTCTAGTTGGTGTTATTAGCATGCAAAAAGTCCACTACACCATACAAAATTTTCCTTCGTACACGCATCTTGGCTTAATAATGTCGATTCATTCAGAGAATTGAATTCTCATGAACGAATCGACAGTTGGATTAGTCGATAATTTGAATGTACGCAGGCGACAGATAGGTAAGTTCTAAATTAAATTTGAAATCGGGATCGGATTCGAGTTTCAAGAGTTAGGCTACCGAAGGTTAAATTTATTTTTTTATGTGCGTTTTATTTAATTTTTTTAAATATTATGGCAAAACCTATTAATATGACATGGCAAAAATATGTCAGTTCAAAATATATATCAATTAACAGTGATGAAATCACAGGGAAGACGCTTAGGGACAGAATTCGCAATGACGACATTAGGCGGACCTGTGAGACCGAGGACATCATACGATGGAGTTAGAGCTAGGAGAAAATTCTGGAGGGACTATGTCAACAGGATGGACTCATCTCGAATCCCATTCATAGCGGCAAACGAAATCCCACCAGGGCATCGCCTCCCCGGAAGACCACCGAAGAGATGGAGGGATAGCTGGACCTCAGCTTTACAGGAATAGATTTCTTGAAAAAAACAGATCTACGATCTAATATTAGAAGAAGAAGTGATGAAATATTTCAAATCAAAGAGTATAACCAATATTTCTACATTATTTCGAATAATATTTCATTTCAGTTCTCTCTGCCTACCCCGCAAGGGACATGGCGTGATGGTATGTATGTATGTATGTATATTTCAATTATACTAGTTAAAACATTTTGCAGCTGTTCGCGAAGTTAAGGATCGTGTAACAAATTTTATTAAAATAAAAACTACGATAATCTTCGACCTGAAATTTGCAATTTTTTCACTACCATATATTAAATTACTCAATTCATAAATTTGAATTATTTTGATAATTAGATAAAGCTACGAAATGTATATTGATGTCATTTTTACATTGATAACATGTATGTAAATACAGTTAAATATTACTGATACATTTAACCTCATAATAAAATTTAAATTTTATTAAAGTTCATCCGAAATCGCATAGCTTTGTTAACTTTGTACAACATACAAAATTTTTCAATTTATCATAGTATCAAATGCATTGTCATAGGGAATACACAAATTCTGTAAGTTTCAGAAGTCGATTGCAAAAATCCAGGACAGACAGACAGACAAATAAATAGTGTAGTTAAGAGTGAATAAATCTAGTGATGGAAAACAAGACATTAAAACGGCCTTATGCACTATAAAATTAAATGTTAGCAAGGGTAACTATCGCGTAAGTTAAAAAGGGTTTATATAAAATTGGAAACACAAAACTTGTTGATTTTTTGGCATTTTAATAACAAACCTGGAGGGTAAGTCTGGTCAACAGGCAGAATCAAAACCATCCGTATTCACCCACATCATGGATATACTTATACTATGGAGTTCCATGTATAATATAAAAAGATGTTAAAAATCTCCATGAGATAATTATTATATCCATGATATGGGTAAACATGGATGGTTTTGATTCCGCCAGTTGACCAGAATTTTCACCCTGAATTGAAATGAATAAAAATATCACAAACATTCACTTTGATTTTATACACTCTCTAAGCTCATTAAATATTTATTTCTCAGTAATTTTAAACAAATGTAAAAAGGATATTTTTTAAAGGATTATTTTAGGGGAATTAAGGCTGAATTTTAAAACATGTTTGACAATCATTCACTTGGAAAATCTTGAAAATTCTTATAGATTTTTTTGAGAATATATTTAACTTCAAACTGGGTTGTTTATATAAACAGATGTCCCGTTAAAAAGGGTCAAAAAAGACAGGAAACTAATTGTAATCTGATAGTTAAGAGTCAGGAGTTCGTCGTTATCCACTATTATCCAATTGTGAATAACAATCCTCTCATTTACTCTACGTTGTCGTCGCTGTGTTTCTATAGAGATATCTTAAAATATAAAATATGCAATGTTCGATCAGATAAAGCCAAACTGAGCGCAGACTACGGACAGGCAGCAGTAGAAGTTTCTCTGGAAGAGCTAGGATGTGTTTCTCTCATCTTTCATTTGGTATTCTAAATGTTTATTCTCTGGCGGGTAGAGTCAATGCTATGGCTCAGATTTTAAATAATGCTTTCTTAACATTATTACAGTGAGTTTTGTGTATTGAAATTATACAAATACATAATTATACAAGAATGTTTCCAAGATACAAAAGATTGAAACATCACCAAAAACACCAAATTAAAGATATTCTGAACTTAAATTTTATGACTTAATATTTTATTTATTTATTTTTATTTATCACACCATATTTATAATGACAACAATCAGTAGATTACTGCTGCCCAACTAGGAAATCCTGTTCTAGGGCTAGCAGTTTACAATTTATATTGACAATTATTGCAATTATGAACCAGGTGATTTTTCCCGTTCCACACTAAATATGTACATAATCTCAACTTTCTGCAATCACAATCATTACCTCAACAAACATATAGGCTCACACAAAATAGATCAATCAGATCCCAATGTCCGCCATAATACCTGTCATAAATCCAATCTCTAACGCGATTTTGATTTCAGAGCCATAGAAAGAGACTAGTTATGTTAGATTGATTGTAAATGTTAGACTGGCGCATAAAGTTGAAAATACCATAGACTGCTGTTCATCTGCCAGGATATGCTAAAGAAATAATAAAAAAAAAAACCATGTATATGAAAAATGATACGGATTACTTTTTATTTCACGTAAAAATCATGCCGAATCTTTTAAAAGTTGCATGAACGCAAACATTGGATTTATTTCATCTCAATAGAGACGAAGTTGGAATATTATAGAAGAATCAGGAACTCAAGGCTCCTGCAGCGTTTACGACCTGTCATCGGCTGGTCTACGTGATCACTGTTTGCGCTTGCGCAACGTTCGCCAATTATGTCTTTTTATTGAATTCCCTTATCAATGTAATTTTTGAAAATTCTACATATTTATAAGATCTTAGGTTTCTTTGTTATTTCATAGATGGCGATAGTGAAAATGTGTTATTTTCAAACGAATTGTAACCCATTATTGAAATACATAGAACTTTCCAAAATTGCATTGGTAAGGGAACTCAATAAGAAGGCATAATTGGTGAACGTTGAGCAAGCTCATAAAGTGATCACGTAAACCAGCAGATGACAGGTCGTAAGCCCTGTAGGTGCCTTGAGTTCCTGGGTCTTCTATAATATCCCAACTTCGTTTCTATTGAGATGTTGAAAAGTGGTCAAAAATCTTACCATTTACTATGTCAGCCACTGACATTTTTTTTAACTCGATAAACCCTTGTTAAGAAATCAGAAGTTTTGGGGAAAAAAGTCTTATATGATTAATAAGTAAATTTAAAATGCTTTTTAAATAGTATTTTTTTCATCTGTGTGCCTCACCCACCCTCCCACCTCCTAAAAACTTTTGACCCGGTTGAGGCATAGGACATAAAATTTCTGAAAGTAATGAAACTTTTAGGCCTACAAATCTTTCATACTTAGAATTTTGAAATCATGTTCCAGACAGGCGTTTTAAACTTTTTTTTATATATATTCACATTATATTTCAACACATTGAAGCTATAATGCTGAAAATTTATATAAATATTGACATATAAAATAGGTATCTTAAACTATTTTATTTGAAAAAGTTCCAGGGGTTTTCAACCTTTTTTATTACGAAAAATTTGACAATCTACATATTGGTTTTGTTATTCTTTTAACAAGTTTGTAAAAACCGCTAGAAAAAATCAAAACAAATAGATAAAAAAATACATAGTTTTTGACGATTTATAGCAATAAGAGCGAAAAAAGAAGTGGAAATTTGAATCAGGTATGTATTTTATATTTGACTGCGAGTTAAAGATTGTAATTGAGAAACTGTTCCCAACAATGTATTCCGGATGGTCAAATCCTTTGGAAAGTTCTTCCGAAAGAATGATTTCTTTTATTTATCTCTAGTTCAAACTGGAACATTAGAATTACCATATTTGAGTTTTATTCAATGTTTGAAATACTAAACAGGCATTTACCAAAATTCCCAGCACGTTTTACAAAAACTTTGGACCTGATCAATCACTACTAATAGATGAATTTATACAATATTTAATGAGGCATTAAAAAAATGCATCGCACTTGGAGTAAAGAAATACAGGAGAAGTAGAAGTTGGCACATCACCACAAGGAGTAATGAGTATGGAGAAAAAGTTGGTACAAGATAGAGCGTCATTGAGGAGAAAAATATGGAGAGTCGACCCCAAAACATATTTGGTAGATAAAGAAAGAGATATTAACTTTGACTTGTGTTTTTATTTTTGATTGTACATGCTGACCTTTGTTATCTAATTCATCTGTATATGAAATAGTATCAGAACCCACAATTCAACAGATTATAAACTATGAAAAAATAATGTACATTTATAAAATCAAACATGACTTACTTAAACAAACACAACACACTCCTGGAAACTGTTAGTGACATATATAACTACGACACTAGACAAAGAAACATTAGCAATAGAACAGACAGACTAAACAAAGGACTATTATCCACGGCATTAATTTGTACAATCAACTACCAGATGATATTAAGCACTGCCAAAAACTCCATTTTAAAAAAAAAAAGTTAAAACAACACATACTGCATGATAGTGCTTTCAAATAGATTTTCCTGTACTCCCGGCTAACTGTTTTGGGCTCCACTATGGTTGAATTTTCATTTTTTTTGTTAACTTCATTGTAATATTATTGCTCACCATCTTGTATAACATGTATTAATCTAACAAAATGTCAATATAAACCAAAATGTATGTCAACACTCATACCAGCAAACGCTGTCTGTGTTGAATTTTTAAATAAATAAATCTCATGAAAATGATGGCCTTTCCCATCTATTGAGAAATCAGTTTATTTGGTGGCGTTACATAAAAGGTTTCTTCGTTAGGTCATAGATGGCAATAGTATGATTCCTTATTTTAGAACTTTCAAAAATTGCATTGAAAAGGGAACTCAATCAGAAGGCATAATTGGTGAACGTTGCGCAAGCGCATAAAGTGATCACGTAAACCAGCCGATGACAGGTCGTAGGTAAGCCCTGTAGGTGCATTGAGTTTCTGGTTCTTTTATAATATCCCAACTTCGTCTCTATTGAGATGTTAAAAAATGTTTGTCAATAAAAATATCATTTGACTCCCGACGGAAAAAACAATGTTCGCGTATATGCAATTAAAAAAATATTCGATTTAAACCACTTGTAATATTGAATTATGGCTTCTTAATTTTAATTTTTAAATATTCTTATAATATGTTTATGTATAATTTTTATTTTTTTCTCCCCTTAATGTTTTTGTATGATTAATTTCTGAACTTTTTCATTTCTTTAATGTTATTTTTTACTTTTAACTTGTTTTATCTTTTATGGCCGTTTATTTTTATTGTATTACTTCGCAAACTTTCACTTGTAAGGTTGTAGATAAACGTTGACTTACATATATGTTGCTATTAGTTGTACACACATTTACATTCTGTAATTGCTTGTATTACTTAACGAATAAATAAATAAATAATATTTGTACCTCCGATCTGACGACATGTCCAATACAGACAAATCATCTAGACCAGTCTCACTAGTGAGTAAGGGTCGGCTTGTCAATGGGCGAATTTCCTCATGACTCAACTAAAAATTCATAACATAAAATCCATATCATAACAATCCGAATTATTATCTTCAAGATCGAGAGAATGGAAGCATTGTTAGGTACATGACATTACTTTCAGATATTTTTTTATGTCCGGAGACGCGGTTTGAATAACGCCATAACCCTGAAATGTCCAATAACCACATCTTCCTCGATTCGTATCTATCTATACCCTCGTTCAGTTCTTATTATTAAGCTTGGAATAACGCAAACGGTGGATCTGAAGGAAATAAAAATTCTCTGCCGCATTAATAACAACAAAACATCGCAGTCGTGAATTATTGCAAACAATATTATAAGCCTTGATCAGCGGTGGTGAATCTAAACCGAAGATGGCTGAGAAAGTATGAATTTTAACCCTTTTTTTGTTGCCTGAATAGATCTGCAATAGATCTTTATAATTCTATTATTTACTTACTTCAATAGTCCGAGCACTTCACCACTAGGACATTCCACTCCAGAATAGAGCAACCGCAACGGCATTGTGACTTACCATCTTCAGGTATTCATCTTCAGGAGAAGGTGTTCGTCAGTTTGTATCTCGCCGCAATTGCAGGTAAGATCCTCTTCTACCCTTATATCCCACCTTAGCATGTTCTCTTTGCATCTGGTGACACCGACGCGTAATCTTTTAAGTGTCTTCCATGTCAGGTAGGGTAGTTGGTGTAAATATATATAATTCAATTGTCAATGTTCCTCGTTCTTTAAACGTTGCTGACCTTCTAATCTCTCAATCTTCTTCTTATTTATTCTGTGCAGATCCTAACGGAGGTTGGCGACAATCGCGCCAAACTCATTCCGGTCCTGCGCCAACCTAATTAGTGACGCCGCATCCAGAATCCCGATCCTATCATCACTGAACAAAAACCGCATTTATTCCCAAATTTCTTCATAAATTTCTTAAATCTAATCAAATGAATAAGTAAAAATGTTCGACCTGCAATTAAATTTATTATTCGACTGTAAATAATTATTTGTGTGTCTCATAGACACTAAAATGGCACAAAACCCTCTCGATTTGAGTGGGTTGACGTAATTAAAAAATACAGAATGGCACTACATTCAGAATGGGACCTCACTATTGAACTATGAGAGATATTATTGTTGCCTGTTGTATTTTCGATTACCCGGCTCTTACGGGACACTCGAAAACAATTAAAGAAAATATTGGAATCACTGTTCTGAGCCGGTGTGTAACAGTTTTTTTTTTTTTATTAATTAACAATTAAGTTACATACCATCATAACACATTCTCTACATTCTTCAAACTCTACATTCAATCATATAAATTCTCATTAGATCAAAGTTAATAATTAATAACTTTTACTGTAATAAAACAACGTAGCGGACTTTTTGCCCGCAGGCAATTTCTACCAGTCAGCCACCATAGTAAATTCAATCAATTACAGGAATAATTAACAAGAGAATATGAAATAAAAAAATATAAGAAATTAAAAAATATAATATATATATATAAAAACAAAAATAAAAAATAATAATACACCAGATTGAGACTATGTTTATTGGATATGGGATAGAAGAGGAGAAAGGATAGAGGGATAAAGGGAAAAAAACGCGAGTTTGTGGTTATGTGGATAGTGTTACTTCAGACGCTTTTTGAATGGCATCAAACTAGGGGCATCTCTGATACTCACCGGCAATAGGTTCCACATCCGAGCTGCATATACTGTGAACGAGTAAATATAAGAAGATGTTTGGTGTTCAGTATGAAATTAGGTGTGTTTCCTTATAAAAGGAACCAAGACACATCATGCCTGTATACTCACACACTAGTCTTGTCTTACTTAAAAAGACGAAAATCAGAATGCGAGGTGAACTTCATTGCTTAAATTTGTGATGTATAAGTGTCGCCTGTTGTATTTTAAATGATTCGGTTCTTACGAGACACCCGAAAACAATGATCATAGAGTAAAAGTACTATTCTAAGCCGGAGCCATTGTCTATTAATACAAATTATTTTCAAAAGGAAAAAAAATGTGACTGAAACTTCTGAAATTTCACACCAAGCAATCACATTATTAAACCATGTTTTGAAATACATTTCTAATGTTTCGGAAGACATGACAACTCCAATAAAATAATGGGTTTCTCCGATTCAAAATCATCTCAGGAATCTTATTGAAATGTTTCTTTTGAAAAGTCAGAAAAAGATCCCCACTCAAACATGACAGATGAATATTTTACAATGTTTAAGGTCGTGCCGATGTCATGTTGATTTTTTTTTTATTTATTCCAGACACCAAATGTCGTGTCAATGTTTTAGTTGTAAATGTAAACGTTAAATAAAGTATGTTTAAGGTTTTTCTGTAAAATAATTATGACAATTACAGCATGTAATAATATGATTGAACTGTAGGTAAACGAAATCGGTCGTGGTAGGATTCGAACCGCTCTTCCAACACCCATCTGATTTCTGCCATCTGCTTAGAGCAGAATATCTCAAGTATTAAAAATGTTAAACAATTTTTAATATTTATCCCTTTTATAGTGACAGGAAAATTATTCATAAAACAATTATTCGAATGCTCAATTTTACGAAAATCAATTATACGAATGGCAATTATTCGAATCACATTTTTTCGAAAAACAATTTTCCGAACACACAATTATCAGAATTTACAATTGTTCGAATTTTTATGACGTCATGTTGGTAGTATTGTGAGAGGAATAAACCATAGATTTTTATTATAATATACTAGATGTCGTAGTTAGCAAATTTTGTATGAATCGAAAACAAATGACTCACTTTTTGCATGGAATACTACATCTACATAGTATATTATGTTTAATAAAAATCTATGGAATAAACAACATGGCGACGCACCGCGCTGTCAGATATCCTAGGATGTACACCTATTTATTAAACCAAAACCTACAAAACTTTGGTAAAAATGGGTTGGTTAGGTTTGTTTGTAGTTATAATTGCGACTGGCGTGAGCCAGTTGCATTATATATTAATAAAATTAAGTATAATATTAAAATAAAATAACTAAATTGGTGTGAATACTAGATAAACATAAACTGATGTACAAACTAGGCTATCCCGCGCTGTCAAACATCAGTTATTAAAAATGTGCAAACATACGTACCTAACAGTAATACAACAAGTAATAATAATCTTCATCGAATATATTTTACTGGCAACAAATATGTTCATTCATTCATTCATACCATCACGGCATATCCCACAATGTGGGGTAACCAGCGAAAGGTCTGCGGGTGTGCATTGCCTTATAAAAGGGAGCACAACACATATGTGTATACCCACACACCAGTCTCGTCTCACCTAAAAAGGCACTATATTCAGAATGGGTGGTGAACCTCATTGCTGAACTATGTGAGATGTTATTGTTGCCTGTTGTATTTTCGATTACCCGGCTTTTACGGGACACTCGAAAACAATAATAGAAAAGAGTGGAAGCACTATTCTAAGCCGGTGCCTCACCGGTGTACATTATAAATAGATTTTGACTACTTTTTTAATGATAATTTTAAGGATAACGTGTTTGATTTAGTTTAGATTAAAAATAGTTTTATATTTTATTATTGTTGAAAAAATTATAACAATCTATAAACAAATAAAGGAGTTATGCAAAGGAGGCAACATAATGACACAAAAATATACTAAATTCGGTCAATTGGTTTTCCAACAAATGTAAGGTCGAATAATTTGCTTTCGGACAATTGTCATTCTGATAACTGATTTTCGAAAAATTGTTATTCGTACAATTGCGCATTCGAACAATTGTTTTTCGAAGAATTTTCATGTAATCCCCTTTTATGTACCTTCGTCCAAACAAACTTATGCATCTTAAATTTATTACTAATTAAAGACGTAGGTACATATATATTTTTGTTGCTACCATACTACAAGAATTTTAATTTTATTGTATTGTATATATTTTATTTAGATGTAAAAAAAATACAATTTCTTACATCTAGTACAAACGAAAATAAAAACAAAAAATAAAAATAAACAAATCAACATCGGATGACTAAATGAACACACAAAAAAGACACGTATCTATCAATAACAATAAAACACAAAGTAAAAAAAAATGAAAACACACTACCACAATAGAAGACATCAAAGAACATGAAAAAAAAATAATAATAACAATATAGTATCAAAACAAGCAAAACAGATATTATAGTCTTAGAACATAATATATAAACAATAGAAACACACATTTTTTAAAAAACTTTTGTTTTATGTATTCAGCACCTAAGCGACGAAAAGCGGCAAGACTAGACGCCTCCTTTACAGATTCAGGCAAATCATTATAAAGTTGTAAGCCTTTGTAGTACACACTATTTTGTGTACCTGCCAGGTTTGTCTGCGGCAGTCTAAAGTCCCGCCTACTTCTCGTCGGGTATGCGTGAACTTCAAAATTGTACATAATATTTTTTTGTAAATAGGAATATTTTTTTGTAAATTTTGAACCGTAGACAGAATCCTTATCAGGGTCACAAAGTGTTAATATTGTTTCGGTATGTTTGGTTTACTTTTCATGGCCACTGAAATGATCAACAATATCTACGGTAATAAAAACGTTAAATTTTAGATATTTTTTAAGGTTTGCGTAGTCTGGATGTTCTAGGTGACTCGGCTCTGTCAACATACAATAGCCAGAACCAAAATATAAACTGAAAATATGGCAAGGCTCAAAATGAAAAGATTAAAATGTGTGTGTACTTTCTGCAAAGGTACATGGTACACCCACCTTTATACACCTATGTACACTGCCCATTTGGCGTATTGTGTCGTTGAGTCGCCAATGTTTTTGTTAAATATGAAATAGTGGAGAGTTGTGATTTCACAATTAATAATTTGTTATAGTTTATTTCTCTTCTTCTGGGTCACAATCCTAAGATTGGTCTACACCAAACACTCTGATCTTTCCACTTAACTCTATCGTCCGCCAGTCTCTTCATTTCTTTGTAGCTGCTACAGCGCACGTCACCGATTATCTGGTCTATATAGTTATTTCTGGGGCGACCTCTACAGTTATCCCCATCAATCATTCCTTCGACGATGGTAAAAGGCAGGCCTGGGTGCCGGATGTTGTGGCCTATCCAAGTTGTTCTCTGTTGGGCAATTCTTTTCATAATTTGCCCTGTCTCTCCAACCCTACTTAGTACCTCGTCGTTGCTGATGTGTTCTGACCAGTGAAATTTAGCCATGCGTCTGTAGCACCACATCTCAAACGCATACAGACGTCCCGTTTCGCGTTGGCTGATGGTCCATGTTTCACAGCCATATAGCAGTACACTCCAGACAAGAGACTTGATCAAATTTTTCCTAATTTTGATGGAAATGTTAGGGGATTCAAAAATTGTTGATCTTTTGTTGAAGGCGACTCTTGCTTGGTGGATTCTGCTTTTGACGTCTGCTGTTGAACGTCCGTCTTGTATATATTTATGATGCAATAATTTACATTATTAAACATAATACAAACAATCAAAGACATACAAAAAAAAACATATTCATCCTCACCAGAGTGCAAACATTCGTGCAAGGAGACATTTAAACACAAAAGAATAAAAAAATATAACTACAGAATTATTTTTGTACAAAATGAAGTGATAGTAAAAAGAAGTTACAATCAGTCAATATTTAAAATGTCAATTTCAATTGTTGCTTTCCTTTTGAAAACATTGAATTCAGCTACCAGTATTAAATTAGTCACAAATTGATTGAACCACACCACACCATTATACCTACGTGTTAAGTAGTGTTGTCCAAAGCTCGTATGTATTTATAGAGTGTACGTACAATTTGCCGGTGACAGGAAAATTATTCGAAAAACAATTATTCGAATGCTCAATTTTACGAAAATCAATTTTACGAATGGCAATTATTCGAATCACATTTTTTCGAAAAACAATTTTCCGAACACACAATTATCAGAAATTACAATTGTTCGAATTTTTATGACGTCATGTTGGAAGTATTGTGAGAGGAAAAAATCATAGATTTTTATTATAATATACTAGATGTCGTAGTTAACAAATTTTGTATGAATCGAAATGAGGATTTTTTCCTACATCTACATAGTATATTATGTATAGTTAAAATCTATGGAATAAACAACATGGCGACGTACCGCGCTGTCAAACATCAGTTATTAAAAATGTGAAAACATATACGTACCTACCCAACAATAATACAACAAGTAATAATAGTCTTCATCAAATATATTTTACTGGCAACAAACATATCAAAGGAGGCAACATAATGACACAAAAATATATTCAATTCGGTCAATTGGTTTTCTAACAAATGTAAGTTCGAATAATTTGCTCTTGGACAATTGTCATTCTGATAACTGATTTTTGAAAAATTGTTATTCGTACAATTGGGCGTTTGAACAATTGTGTTTCGAAGAATTTTCATGTAATCCAATTTGCCCACTATATTTTGTCTAGTACCTACATAGATATTTTATTATGTTTTTTTCGTCGTGAATGTTAAATTCAATCAAATTCACACAGTAGACATCCGATCATTTCACATGTAAAAGCAATCAAATTCACATAATATACAACCGATCATTTCACATGTTAAAGCAATCAAATTCACATAATAGATATCCGATCATAATAGATAAATATGTGAATTCACACAATAGATAAATATGTGAGTAATTAGTCTAGAATGTTATTCAAAGTGACTTTATTCACATACCAAAATTATAATTTCAATTCACAATATTAAAATATATGATACTCGAGGGAGATCGCGATCCACTTTCACGCCGGCGACGCTATAGAGCCCATTGGCCCTGTTCACCACCGGTCGCAGCCGCAACATCGGACAAACACAAAATATCCACCATCCATCGGGTTCAATCACTGCCCCCGAGAATCCAATCTCACACGTCAGGGCCTCCGATTGGTCTCAAAATCGGCCGCTATGTACACTCCGTTTCAAGTCGGAGGGGCTTGTACCCCGACCTCTCGGTCCTCGTGTTGTCGTCCGAAGGTTCCGCGGGCTAACACTGCACCGGGGGCATCCGACGCAATCATCACCTGTCAGATTTGACGTCTAGTTGTCAACACAGGATGTCTGACCCGACGTCTGCGCCGGCGGTGTGCCCGAACCACACAACAACATTCGCCACAGTTTGACGAGTAACTGCCGAGCGAGACTGAAGGCGTTCGTCCTGCTCTTCTCTAAGTACAGAATTGACGAGGGCGCAACAGCGTCGGCCGCCCACCCCCGCCTTTACTGCCTAGGCCCTTAGAGCCTCAACCTAGGCCCTCATATATGATACTCAAAATATTGCCCGCAAATATATACAATTAATAATACACGAAGTACACGGTGTTTAAGGTATCGGCCTCGGCAGAAGAATCACGCGCTATTCATTCAATATATCGAATGCGTCCGACTACACATTCGGGAATCTCCGTCGACACGAAGATATATCACAGATTTTTAATTATCTCAATAGAGACGAAGTTGGAATATTTACTGTAGGAGAACCGGGAAATCAAGGCACCTACAGGGCTTACGACCTGTCATCGCCTGGTTTACGTGATCACTTTATGCGCTTGCGCAACGTTCACCAATTATGCCGCTTTAATAATTAAAATAATGGTCTCGGGTGCGATTCCCGGTGGAGACACAATTTTTAATTGTGTTTTAAGTCTGGAAATTTGAGACGATTAATATCTTAGCTCTCCAGTTTGTGGCAACTTGTTATTAGGTTCGTTTCCCGTTAAAATAAAATAAAAATTAAATAATAATTAATTCCTCCTTGCACCCTGCGCAAGTGGCGAGTTTATAGCCATATGGCAATTTATTGCAAACCAACCAGTATTTACAGCCCCGAGGAATGAAATTTGCGTGACAAGTATTTTTTTTTTTTTTTTTATTTATTCACTAGCAATTAAGTTACATATCAAATTAATATTATAGGGTCCCCCGTTAGGTAGGCGAGTAGGTACCTACCAGTGTTGGGGGTTTATATTATAATTTACCTACATTAATTTATCATATATCATTGTATTATATGTATTTCTTCATATTTTAAATAAATCTCTCCTTAGCTGGGCATCGAATCACGCATTGATATATTATATTCAATTTATTAATAATGTAAAATAAATCTACATACGACAATTTTTCACTGAAATACCAATTTTTTTGATGAGATTTGAGTGTTGGCCACAATCTGCTTGTTTTGTAATAATTATTTCAGAGCATAGTTGACTTGTCTGAACCCAAACACGTACAGATGATACCCTGTAGAGGAAGTATAGAATATAAAGCGTCACTTTTTACGACGAAAATTTTTAATAACTTAATTTCAACAAAAGTTTTCAGTCCAAAAACTCACAGTGCCCGTTCTGAACAAAAATGTCAAACATGCTGTATAAATATAATTTTATAATTAAATTACTACCGCATTGGAAAAATGGTTAGTTGTTCGGCTTTTTTTCGGAATTTCGCGTATGATTTCCGATTTAATTTAATTTTAAGTCAATGATTTTTTGCTATGGAAAGTTTTTTGAAAATGTTTTTGTAAATTCACTACATCTAACAACAACCGCTTTGCTAAAGGAAATATAATCGACCCCTTCACAGAATGCTTAGTGAATTACGAAAAAATGCCATGTCACGAAGAGTAGAGTTGAAGCCAAACATCTTGAACTTTTAGCCGAGAAGACAAAAGACGAAGCAAAAAGACACAAATTTACGCTCTGCGCAACCTGAAGCTCGTTCAAGATTTTTATAGAGCTCTTTTGATTAGCTATCTCGGCACCATAGTCTCGAAATACATTATGTTTCGATCGTAATAGTTATTATATTTTTAAAAGAGTAAATACATTAATATTCGTATGTTCGTAATTTATTTTCAAATACTCTCATTATAATGGTGACCTTTTTACGACCCTTTCTTTAACTTCACGCGTCTATACTGGAGTGTTGCAATTGGTTTTTAACTAATTTTCCGACCAGTTTGATCTCTGAACATTCAAAATTTGTGTATTCCCAATGACAGTGCATGTTTAAACTTATATTTTGATAAAACTTAACAATTTTGTATTTCATACAAATCGACTAATTAGTTTAAAACGCCTTGATCTCTACAACCAGTATATCAACCGCCATTTCAACGATAAGATAACATAATAAAACGACTAATTTATTTAAAACGCTTTGATATCCGCAAATTGTATGTCAATCGCCATTACAACGGTAAGAGATAACATAATAAAACGACTAATTTGTTAAAAACGCCTTGATATCTACAATCTTTACATCAATCGCCATTTTATGTAATAAGATAACATTCTTCTTCTTCTTCCGGTGCCATGTCAGGAACCCCCGACGTCGGCTATCACTCTGGCAAATCCCTCTCTGTCCTGTGCTGCTCGGAATATCTGTTCCACGGTCCTGAAGCCGGTCCATTCCATAATGTTGCGCAGCCAGGACATCTGTCTCCTTCCAGTCCCTCGGCGACCTTCTATCTTGCCCTTCAGTATTAGTTGGAGCAGGTGATACTTCTCTCCCCTCATTATGTGACCCAGATATGTGATCTTGCGGACCTTTATTGTGGACAAGAGTTTCCTGGTTGTTCTGGCTCGGCTTAAGACTTCTGAGTTCGTAACCAGATCTGTCCAAGGGATTTTGAGCATTCTGCGATGCAACCACATCTCAAAAGCTTCCAGCCTGTTCATGGTGTTAACCTTCAATGTCCAAGTCTCACAGCCATATAGCAACACAGACCACACATAACATCTCATCATCCGCTGTCTCAGGTCCATATTTAGCTTTTTGTTGCAGAAGAAAGATCTCATTTTATTAAAGGTTGCTCTTGCTACCTCAATTCTGCACTTGATCTCCATATCCGGGTCAAGGGACTCCGTAAGAATACTGCCAAGGTACTTAAATTTATCCACCTTATCTATAACCTTGCCCATTAATTGCAAGGAAGAACCAGGATATTCACATCGACCAAATGTCATCCACTTTGTTTTGCCTACATTTATAGATAAGCCCAAATGTTCACCAAATACATTGACATTGTTTAACAGTTCCTGGAGATCAGAAATAGAATCCGCCAGTAATACAGTATCATCGGCGTACCTGATATTATTAATTACTACGCCGTTGACTTTTATACCCCTCTCGGTGTTGTTGAGAGCTCTTTTAAATACATAATCAGAGTATAAGTTGAAAAGTAGAGGAGACAAGATACAACCCTGCCGTACTCCTCGCTGTATGGGTAAGATAACATTAATATTATATAAATAGACCAGCAGTGTATGGAGTGAAGAACAAACTGATATGCGCAATCGCGTCATTATTTGAGAACAGCGAAGCATGTGTTCGTGTCAACGACACAGTGACAACGTGGTTCTCTATAAATAATGGCGTTAGACAGTGCGTGCTATCTCCATGGCCCTTTAACTTGTACATTGATTTCTGCATAAGAGCTCTTAAGGATGAAAGCAAGGGTCTGAAATTGAGTACTGTAATGGTGCGAGATTTGATGTATGCAGACGATAAAGTTCTATTAACAGAAAGTATGGAAGAGTTACAGTATCTTGTAAGTCTGGTATATGAAGGATGTATAGAGAATGGACTTAGGATGAAGGCCAGCAAATCAAAGACAATGGTCTTTGAAAAGAGTGAAAGCAGAACAGCGTGTAAAATAAGAGTAGAAAACGAATGGCTCGAGCAAGTCGACGAATATGTGTACTTGGAAAGCATATTTCAACGGAACGGACGGCTCGATAAAGAAATCGAAAGAAGAGTTATGGCAGGAAACAGAGTGAATGGAGCACTAAGACCAATTATGAATGATCGCAACATATCAAAGGATGCCAAAGTTGCCATTCATAACGCCGTCGTAGTGCCAACCTTGACGTATGCAAGTGAAACCTGGACATGGCAGAAGACGCATGAGAGTAGAATAAATGCAGTTGAAATGAGATCGTTAAGAAGGATTTGTAATAGAACGATGTATGACCGGGTAAGAAATGAGGACATAAGGAAAGAATGTAAGATGAAGAAAGATGTCATTACTAGAATGAAAGTGAACACATTGAGATGGTTTGGTCACATGGGGAGAATGAATGAGGAGCGCCTGACGAAGAAAATATACAGAGTGGAAAGGAATGGAATGAGAGGTCGGGGACGCCCAAGAAAGGGATGGCACGGCCATGTGAACGAAATTTTGAAAGACGGAAATGTTAGAAGTGTGAGCAATAGACGAACATGTATGAGACGATGCATGAATGTGGACGAGGCGAGGGATGCATGCCAGGATAGAAAAATGTGGCGTTCGGTTCTCTCTGCCTACCCCGCAAGGGACATGGCGTGATGGTATGTATGTATGTATGTATGTATAAATAGACTAATTTGTTTAAAACGCCTTGATATCTACAATCTGTATATCAATCGCCATTTCAACTTAAAGAAAAATTTGAAACGGGCGTCTTCAATATTTTTTTTATTTACTTGTTTTACTCCTTACCCAAACGAAACATCTGCTCCCAAATAGTAAGAGTATGAATAAATACTTCTCTATGGACAAAAGTAAGTTTCTTAGTTAATTTCAGTTGTTCAAAATATTTAAATAAGTCATTTCTCGTTAATATGTATAAGTATTATAATATGACCTTCCAAAGTTTTAAATGATTTTGGGGAATGTTGCCATAGTGTAATTACCTACAGTATAATTCGTCATGGGAATCGTGCTAAAGTTCTGTTATGATCCTAATGATATGGGTCATAGTTTTCCCATAGCCGGTTAAATCAATACTTATAATACAAGATAATGCAACTCAATTTTATATATTTTAATTATCTATTATTTATAGGCACCGGTTTAGAATAGTGCTTCCACTCTTTTCTATTATTGTTTTCGAGTGTCCCGTAAGAGCCGGGTAATCGAAAATACAACAGGCAACAATAACATCTCACATAGTTCAGCAATGTGGTTCACCACCCATTCTGAATATAGTGCCTTTTTAGGTGAGACGAGACTGGTGTGTAGGTATACACAGATGTGTTGTGCTCCCTTTTATAAGGCGATGCACGCCCGCACACCTTTCGCTGGTTACCCCACATTGTGGGATATTTATTTATTTATATATTATTTTAAATATTATTTTTCGGGCAACTAACAGGTACTATGTCAAATATTAATTTAACACGCACCCAATAACAAGTTGCCACATTCTGGAGACTTACGATATTAATCGTCTCACAGATCCAGACTGAAAACACAATTAAAAACTGTGTCTCCACCGGGAATCGAACCCGGGATCTTTGGATCAGTAGTCAGATACCCAACCAACTGAGCCACGAAGGCCGACAATGCCGTGATGGTATGAATGAATATAGCTTATATTTTTTATGTACTTATGTTATAAAATGATGATATATTATATTAAAAACTAGCTGAGAAGCTTCGCTTCGCTCAGCTTCTAAGCTAGGGCTTGCAGCCGGCTTTTACCGCTGCGCGGTAAATGACCGCCTCCGGCGGTCCATGGCACTGAGGGGTCTGAAGGTACTGAACGGTCTGAAGGTACTGAACGAACTGAAGGTACTGAGGGGTCTGAAGTTACTAAAATGTCTGAAGGGATGAAAGATACGGGAGGAAATGAAGAGGGGTATGAGGCATTGACGGAACGGGAGGTACAGAAGGACCTGAAGGGACGGGAGACACTGAAGAGACGGGTGGCACTGAGGGACAGGAGACATTAAAAGGACAGGAGGCACCGAAGGGACGGGAGACACTGAGGGACCATTTTTAATTATACAGGCAATACGAAGATTGCTGAGTTTCAACTAAATCAAACGCCTATAATCCGCAAAGTGGTTAAAAAGGTTACAAACCCTATTGTAGAAGTCAAACGAAACTTCTCTTTTAGTTTCTTAATTTGCGTTTCACAAACCATGACACGGAGCAAGCTTTATTTTTCGCTGCTGTGTTTGTCGCCTCCGCACAAAAACGTTATTCTTATAAAATATTAATTTACAAAATAATAAATTGTTTAATTTTAGAAAGATTGATATTTTAAACTCCTTGTAAATAAGCATGTAATAAATATTAATATTTTTTCATGCAACTCTCCAATAATAATTAGTACTTTAAATCCTGGCAACACCGTGGTTGACATCTGACTTGACGTTTGACAAATGACCGATAAATTATGTTTGCAAACTCAACATGTAGTCTAAATCTAAACTAAATGATATTACTTAAATGATCATCTATTGTGTGTTATGTGTATTTAGATTGTATATTTTTTTATGCTTAAATAAGGATATTCGCCTTTTCAGTTAATTTAGCAAGCATTCGCAGACTCTTATTTTAACTGCAGACATTAAAGCGGTACTATAGTTTGGTTATGGACATTTTATATTTAATTCACCAGAATTTGATGTATTTCAGATTAGCATTACAGTAGCGAGATGTATTCTAAGTGCAATTTTTTTAATACTATAATTTATTTTGCCAACTGTAACCACTAAAATATAAAATCATGTATGTTCTCTTCGGTGATAATTTTTTTTTCTTGTTTATGTTTACCTCCGTTTCACGATGAAACTTTATCTGTTACAGAAACATATTATATTATTATGTTATATTTTTCAACTTGCAACTGACAGTATAGCCAATCAGCGGAGACTTCTAATTGGCTGTTAAATTTTTATATTAGATGTAATATATATGCTGTTAGTCTTCCAAAAATTTACAAACAAATAAATATAATAATTTTAGTCTAAATTTAATACTTAAAATTTGTCGTATGTCTGTTGAATAACAAATGAGAACGTATGAGGCCGACTTAAAAATTATTTACCAGTTAAGACTAAAATCACTCTAACGCGACGTCTTACGTAGGCGATTCAAGGCGAACGCGAAGCGGCGCGAAAATAACAATCAGTTGGTAACTATTGAAGTGTCCTGCGTTACCGACCGCGAGTAGGGTACGCTGTGACATGGTACGATGCGAAGCGAACGCGATCAATTTGTTTGATATTTTCGCGCGAATTGGAAGCGGTGCCATAGTTTTTTTTGGTAAAGTATAATGTCAGAAGCACGATTCGCGTGCCCGTAGGACAGAGCCGCAGCGTCGCACCGCATCACTTTGAATTCGCATGTATCCGTTCGGATCGCTTCGCATTCGCGTTCGCTTTGAATCGCCTACGTAGGATGTCGCGTAACTCAACAACACATGCTATCATTACTTGACTACGCTGACGTTGCCTACGCTGAGATTCAACTGAAGATCAACTTAACAAACTCGAACGGTTACAAAATGTCTGCATTCTATACGTGTTTGGACTCAGGAAGTTCGACCACGTATCCGAGAGCAGGCAACGACTGAACTGGTTAAAGATCCGTCACCGAAGAGATTCCCGTGTTCTTTCCCTTTATATATTTTGTATTTTTAATACTATAAAAGTCTTTAATTATTATTATTATTAGGTGATGTATGTATGTCGAGTATCGAGACAACAATGCGTATATGTCAGAATAGGAAAATTTGTTCGATTCAATATGGTTATATAGTTTTTATAGTTCGATTCAAGTTTTTTCAATTAAGTTTTTGACAAAGATATACATTGTTAAAGATATTGAGAAAACTTAGCACGTTAATAAGTTTTGTTCAATTTGATAGTAATATATTTTTATCGGATACCTACCTGGATATTAACAAAACACGATGAAAACAGAGTGGATGCCTTTGAAAGAAAAATCTTATGCAGAATATACCTATGTACCTATTAACGACTGTCAAACATGGCGTAAAAGATATATATCACCGAGCTTTATGATCTTTACCAGGACCTCAGCATAGTCATGAGCCATGGGGCAGCAGAACTGGAAGGTGGCAGCCAACGATAGAACAGTATGGAGAAGATTCTTGGACACAGATAGGACCCATCAAGAGTTGTGACGCTAAGAATAATGATGATGATATTTTTATGTGAATAAATTAATTGATTGTTGGCAATTATTTAATTTTATTTTCTTAAATTTATCTTCATAAATTTGAAAGTAAAATAATTTGTTAATTAAATGAAACAAACAGAAATGTTTTGAAAATATAGATTTCTTCTTCCTTGCCTCTTCCCAGTTCATCTGGAGCGGCCCTTCTGGTACGACCTTTCCTTTCTTGCCCTTCGGAGATCTTTCCATCTTGTGTCATTTCTCTGGTTAGTTGCTCCTCCCTCAACTCCTTAATATTTGTCCACCAGGTGGCCTATGTACGGCCTCTATTTCTGGACTGAGTGCGTATATCCTGTGTGAGTTTAACTATATGATCCTCATTTCGTCTGGTATCGGTGTCTGGCCTTTAGTTTCTCCGGAATAGAGGCGACTCCAAAACTACCTCGGACGTATTCATTTCTAATTCGATCCTCCTTTGTAACACATCTAACTCTATCACTCATAATAATAACTCATAATTCTTTAGTTTATTCCTAAAAATTTCATTTGAAAGCAAGCATTACATACATACCATCACGCCATGTCCCTCGCGGGGTAGGCAGAGAGAACCAAACGCTACTTATTTCTATCTTGACACACATTCATCGCCTCGTCGACATTCATACATTGTCCTATACATATTCATTTGTTGTTCATGCTTCTGACATCTCCGCCTTTCAAAATAGCGTTCCCATGGATATGCCATCCCTTACTTGGGCGGCCCCGACCTCTCATTCAATTCCTGTCCGCAATGTATATTTTCTTCGTCAGGCGTTCCTAATTCATTCTGCCCATGTGTCTAAACCATCTCAATGTGTTCACTTAAATTCTATTAATGACATCTTTCTTTATCTTACATTCTTTCCTTATGTCCTCATTTCTGACCCTCTCATACATCGTCCTATTATATCTTCTAACATGACTTTTAAAATACTTAATTCTATAATGGCATGCATTTATAGAATTACCTGTCAATAATGTATAAAGAGGCTCGGAGGATATCTATTGCAGGTATGTGTACTATTCCATTGTTACAACACATTCCTGGGTTTTCTCCCTTCCATTTCGAATCACCACAATATGTACAAATTATAGACATTCTACCAAAAGTTGATACTGGCTCAGAAATAAATTGCAACTATAGGTTAATATCTATATTGCAACTATAGGAAAAAGCAGAATTTTCCTTTTGTCTCCATGATTCATGTTTCAATGCCACATCTGTTATTTTACATACAAAAAAAATAGTGTTTGGCGATATTGTTAAGCGTTTTCAATTTGACTCCTCAGGGGCCTTATGACTTGAAGACTTAGAGGCTGTTTTATACTTTTAATGCTGCTAAGATGGCGCATTCAAGTGCAGTAATTTATATTACTTCAACGTCTTGCATATTCATCTGATCTATTATCATTAAATTATCACGACTCCCTACCTCTATCCAATTACTCGAAGACTGAAAATCTGTATTTCCTCTTTCTTGCTGCAGAAATTGTAATACCCTATACGCCGTCATTCGTAATCTACTGGCTTCACATCTCCTTTCTTGCTGTTCTTTAGATTCGTTTGCCCTAAGTGCAACCATTCGCAACATGTTATTTTCATGTGCCATTCCTTCTGCACTTATTAACCTACTCCTAGAAGAATGACATAACCTGTACACCGAAATACAATAATCACCAACTCATTTATGAAAATATCTTTAAACAAATACCTACGTTCTTTCCATATGTGAATGTTGATTTAAAATTTACCTAAATTCATGGAGAATTGAAATTTCAACTTACATTTTTTTGTAACTATATAGGCTAAAATTTGATTCTGAAAGAAAATAAAATATAAAGTTATTAAATATTGGAAAATAAACTAAATCAATACATATTAATTACGATAAAAATATAAAGTAGGTAACTTTCGAATATTTGACAGCTGAAAGAATGGTGGAACAACGCGAGGAAAGCAAATCTGACCCACAATGCAAAAGGGACCATTTGTTCAACGTGAATTGCTCACTCTCCCTGTGTCGGATTTTATTACTTCGTGCCATTTGAGGTCTAATTACGATAGGGACGCATATATCAGAATGTTGGTATTTTTGTCATCTTCAGGGTAAATTCACATATATCAATTTTGGCGACTCGGCGAGTAAAGCATAAAAGCATTATTTAATTCTTATTATATAACATTTAAACTAACTTTCTTTTGAAAATAATAAAAAAAAACATATCAGCTTGTGAGGCTTTGTGTTTTTATACTGTTTCAAATGTAATATTATAAAAATGTAATATTGTAAGTTTTTTACTCTACTGTAAAATTGCCGATATCCACATAGAAAGATTTCAAACGAATGTAAGAACAGGCAGCCTTGGGCAGACTGACATGAATATAGTCGTGCACAAACATTCGCAAATCCAGAACGACAATCTTACCAGGTCTACTTTATTTATATGCAGATGCAGATTGGCAAAAATATTGTGTTTTTACAAAATTTCTACGATAAATTCTTATCATATTCCCACCATAATGTTTAAGTGTGTAATATATTTATTTACTGTTCAAGTCCTGTTCACCTGAATTTAAATATCATTTAACACATGAGGTATCCACATGCATAAATCAGATATCCACCTGGATGTGTAAGAACAAGCTAAAACTGAACCCAACAAAAACTGAGTTCCTTTGGCTTGCCTCACCTCGCAGGCAACAATACATAAATAATGACCCCATTGTTATTCAAAATGTCGAAATTACTCCTTCTAACTGCGTAAAATTTCTTGGTATACATATCGACAGTGCACTCTCTATGGATAAACACATTTCTTCCATAGTCAGACAAAGTTGTTACTTTCTCAGACAACTTAGACCTATTCGAAGGTGTCTCTCGACAAATGCTGCTAAGGTCCTTATAAATTCTTTAATAGTTAATAGATTATTGTAACGCCATATTAGCACACCTACCGCAATACCAAATCCATAGAATACAACTCATTCTCAATGCAGCAGCCCGTTATATTTACCAGATTGATCGTTTCTCGCATATCTCACCAACACTTCACAAACTTCATTGGCTGAAGAGCCCAGAACGTATAGAATTTAAAACATGTCTCCTTGTCTTTAAAGCACTCAATAGCATGGCCCCGGAATATATATCGGAACTTTGTGTTCCATTTTCACCTAACAATAAACAAACAAAGTACGCTAAGATCAATGACCCAATCCAATAAAAAACTAGTAGAAACCAATCTCACAAATAAGCCAAAATACCTATATCGATCTTTTGGCGTTTCTGGACCAAAGTCATGGAACAATCTTCCAATGGATATAAGATGTGCCGAAAATATCAATGAATTCAAGAAGAAATTAAAAACTCATCTTTTCCGCAAGTCGTATCCAGATTGTCCTTCATCCGTTCAATAATATTATGTGTACTAAATATTATGCCAATTTACTTTGAATGGACTCTTTTTTATAATTAATTTCATCTGGATTATGTAATATGTATATAACTAGATTAATTTGTGATTTCTAAGTATTTTTTTTAAGTTTTATGTTTCACCATCTTCAATGTGTTAGCTATAGGACTAATTTTAAATTATTTTTTTGCAAACTGAAAGCGCCCTTGAGGTGACCACGGTTGTCACTAAATGGCGCTTTATAAATTGTCCTTATTATTATTATTATTATTATTTGTTTGCATGTATGTATATGGGTAGTTTTATTTTCGTTCCAGCATCAATCATCAACTAGAAATTTTTAAACGTCGAATATTGTGCATATCGTTTTTTTTGACAAGTGAGTTATCTATGCAAATAAAAAACCTATTTAAAGTTTTATTGCGTTATTTTCAACAATTTTTGTACAATTTCTTTATCAACGAATGAAATGTGATTTTTCTTGTTTTTCGTGAGCGAATATCTGTTTCTTTGAATGTCAGAAGGACGTTATACACCATTAAAATATTAATGAATTTTTTGACATTTATTTATTTATCACAATTTTTTTTTAATACAATGTAAGTACCTTATTGGAATTCATTTAAGGACTAAAGGACCCAACGAATAAATTTGCTGAAATTTTGTATACACACATGCTTTCGATGACGATTTATAAAAAAAAACGAGTGAGCTGTGGCCGACTCTTTCCAACATTTACATTAAATTATATTTTTAATCACTTCCCATAGTACAATCTTTGTGATTTTTTACGCATCTTCCAATGAAAGTATATAAAAATAAATGGGTCGCTTATATACAATTTACAAATAAACCATTTCCAGAATGGACTGTTTTTTTTTTCAAAAGCTTACGTGTGTTAATTTCAATTTATTGTATTGGATATTCATCAGTTATTCTGAAGAATATCAAAAAATAATAAATAAAAAAAATAAATAAAATAATAAATTATCAAAATAAAAAAACTTGAATCATCATAATAAAATTTACAGTTGAGAAATAACAATGTGTTTTTCTTGATGAGTTAGCTTGTAGCAATAACCATTCCGAGCAACGCCGCGTATAAGAAGGAAGTATAATTTTTTTTTTTTTTTTTAACAGATTTTTAATTATCTCAATAGAGACGAAGTTGGAATATTTACTGTAGGAGAACCGGGAAATCAAGGCACCTACAGGGCTTACGACCTGTCATCGGCTGGTTTACGTGATCACTTTATGCGCTTGCGCAACGTTCACCAATTATGCCTTTTCAATGAGATCCCTATCAATTCAATTTTGAAAGTTCTATATATTGTAATACTGAAATTCTTTTCGCTTGAAAATAAGGAATTTTTACTACAGCCATCTATGGGTGAAATTATGAACAACAATCTTATTATTTTTATTTATTTTGTTGGAACGCCATCTATTGAGAGAATTGGTTTTTTGTAAATAATGAAAGCTACAATTCTTATATCTGAGGTGACAATGCATTTTTCGCATAGAAGTCACCTCTGAATTGCGCCAGACTTATAAGGTCATTTTTTGTCTTATTTACCTACTTGTACCAATGTGTAAGTAATCGAATATTTTTATTATTGCATATGCGCAAACATTGGATTTTTTTCCCTGTCGGGAGTCAAAGATATTTTTTAACAGATTTTTAATTATCTCAATAGAGACGAAGTTGGAATATTTACTGTAGGAGAACCGGGAAATCAAGGCACCTACAGGGCTTACGACCTGTCATCGGCTGGTTTACGTGATCACTTTATGCGCTTGCGCATAAGATAAAATTACAAAGTATATATTTAATAGCAGACTATTATGAAATATACATTTTCAAACTATTCACAATTTTATATTTATAATAATATTAATGAATACTTCCTTGCACCCTGCGCAAGTGGCGAGTTTATTGCCATATGGCAATTAATAACAAATGTATTTTTATATGAATAACAAATACATTTTAACCTTAATAACAAATGATATTTTTATTGACAAACATTTTTCCAACATCTCAATAGAGACGAAGTAGGGATATTGTAGAAGAACCAGGAACTCGAGGCACCAACAGGGCTTACGACCTGTCATCGGCAGGCTTACGTGATCACTATATGCGCTTGCGCAACGTTAACCATTGAGTTCCATTATCGATCTAATTTTGAAAGTTATATATTTGAATAGTGTGTAACATTTAATGTTTAACATTTAATGTGTATGTAAATCGAATATTCTTTTTTAATTGCATATTCCCAAACATGGGATTTTTTCCCTTTCGGGAGTCAAATGATATTTTTACTGACAAACATTTTTCCAACATCTCAATAGAGACGAAGTAAGGATATCTCTACTTGGTCTCTATTGAGATGTTGGAAAAATGTTTGTCAATAAAAATATCATTTGACTCCCGAAAGGGAAAAAAATCCAATGTTTGCGTATATGCAATTAATAAAGAATATTTGATTTAAATAACAAATACATTTTTATGCCTGCACCGATTTAAAATAGTGCTTCCACAGCTTTATTATCATATCGGGTGTCTCGTGAGAGCCGGGTAATCAAAATACAACGGGCAATAATAATATGCCTGAGTTTTTTGATAGTGCACCATGACAAACTGAGTTGAAAAAATAATTGAAAAAGCTTTAAAATGTCATATTTAAATAAATATAATGTAGGTTTTCTCTGCCTTCTGCCTACCCGTGGAGACATGGCGGAATGGCATGGTTGTAATTAGGTATGTTTTTTTTTATTTATTTAGTACCACAATATTAAAAACAAAATATTATACTAAAGATAACTGCTTCACTAGACAGAGTCTGTTCCAAAGCAATTATCAGTAAAGTTTGTAAAGTTAGTACGTTTTACAATACAAAATAATATAACACATGTACATATTATATACTTATTTATTTATTTATTTAATTATTTAAAAGGACAACATACAGCATATAATAAATTATAAAACATAAAGATAATTTGATTAAGAATATTAGGTACGTATACAAAAAAAAACAATAAATGACATTATATAAATATATATTTAAAATAATTAAAAAAAAAACATAACATACATTTCAGCTAGAGAATTTGGAGCTGGTGCCTTTTAAGGTGTGACCAGGCTGGTACATAATTGAAGATGCACATAGGTATTTGTCGTACTTCATTTTATATATTAATACATTCCTATCGCTACTAAGGCTGCCTGTCCATTGATGCGGAGCGAGGCGGCGGAGCGGAGAAACGGAGAAATATTAACCAATAGGATTGCATAAAATCGCGGAGCGGAGATTTTATGCATTCCTATTGGTTAATATTTCTCCGTTTCTCCGCTCCGCCGCCTCGCTCAGCACCAATGGACAGGTAGCCTTACTCCCCATTGTGAGATATGCCGTGATAGTTGTACAAAAATGTAGGCATGTATGTTTTATAAAACTGTTTTGTGCGCAAACTTTTATTACTGATACAGTTTTCTATGATATTCTCTTGAACACAGAAATATTTCCCATAATACTTTAAGAAACGGTAGTTAAGAAAAAAAAAACTTCCAAACAAATAGGATTACTTTTATGTCATAAACAATTTTTATGCGATAAGTTTTCTAAAACAGTATATAAAGTACCTACCTACTCTACGCGAACAGAAATATAAATATGGTATCCCAAATTGAGGTACAAATCTTTGGAGACCCTTATAAATTCTTCTACTTCTTCGATGGCTATACAGCCCACATCGAGCGTTGGCTTCCGTAAACCCTCGCCCCCAACTGCTTCTGCCTTCCGCTACGGTTCGCTAGTTCTGCATTCTTAGTTGCTGGGTTGCGTCCATGTGTGGAAAGATCCATGCTTGGTATAAGTCTAAGAGATAGAATAATGAGGAAATTAGGAAAAGAACCAGCGTAGCGGATGTCATGGATCGCGTAGCAAGATTTGAGTGGCAATGGGCGGTCCATATTGCAAGACAAGACCCCACAAGATGGACCCCTAAAATATTAAGATGAAGACCTTGGGAAAACAAGAAAGGCATCGGAAGATCTCGAAAAAGATGGTACGACGACATAACCGCTGTGGGGAGGAAAAAATTGGCTTCAAGCAGCAACTGAGAGGAAGAAATGGAAGGGTATGGAAGAGGCCTATATCCCGCTGTGGAGGACAGATGGCTGAATAAGAAGAAGGGTTACGTCCTGCCCAACTTCATCCTCCCATCGTAACATTGGCCTACGCACCATCTTCCTTCCTCCCGGATGTCCTTCCAGGATCCATTTGTGTTTCCGTGATGACGGCCTTCTCTGGACAAAGCCTGGAAGCCATGAAGATATTATATAGCTCGTTATTGTATCGCATTCTCCAGGCTTTGCCATAATTTATTTATTTATTTTAACACTTCATTGTAGATACCTTATTTGCCAGTAAAAATGGCGGACTTATTGCCTAGTGGCAACTTCTTCCAGATAACCATCTGTTACAATTATGGGTTAAAGTGGTACATGTACACAAAAAGAAAACCTACATATAACTATAAACATAATACATTTATACACAAAAAAGTAAAAATAATAAAAATATGTAGGTACACCAATAACAATTAAACAGTTCTTAGATGAAACCTGATACAACACTAAGGGAGGGAAGGGGAAAAAAGGAGAGGAAATTTGTCTAACTACAGGAATAGGGAAATAAATGGGAAGTACATATGTTGGTTAAGAAATTTTAATGTCATGGGCCAAGCAGTTCTAATGTCATGGGCCAAGTTGTTCCATAACTGGGCAGCATGGACAGTAAAGGATGATGAATAGAAAGCCGTGACATGTGTTGGGATGGCGAAGGTTCTCTCTTCTCTAGATCGAAGTGGGAGTCCATGAGAGGCCAGAGGTTGAAATCATTCACGGGACCCAGGATCCTACGTAGAACTCTTCTTTCGAAGGCATGTAGTATTTCTGCGGATTCGACAGTCAGTGTCCATGATTCGCATCCATTTGTCATTACTGTTCTTATATTTTTTTGTACCCTGATAAATTATTTTTTTGTAATTTTTCACAAGAAAAACATTAAAAAATCATGTGTTTAAATGTGGAAATTGTAATCAAGCGCTGTGAAAATACCGCAAAACATGAAATAATAATATGAACAATCACTCCATGCCTTTACTGAGGTTGACAGGACAAATTAACAGATATATGTGTCCTGCTTTTCAACCATTATTGGCTTCTTTTACAGTCATACATCGTCTCATACATATTCGCTGGTAAAATTTAATTTTTCCATTTATCTAGGAAATAATAATGGACGAATGTTTAAATAAATGTAAAAAAAGGATTGAAATTGAACGTGTTTTAATCAATTCGAAAATCTGTGTACACTGAGAGGCGATTTTGAAATATTAAACCCAAAAATAAAAATGCAAAACTCCCCCGTGGTGAGGGTGGGTTATATGGATTGTCAAACACTACGTGTGTGTGTGGAGTAATTGCTCATCCACATCACGTGGACCTCGTTGGTTCGTTTTGCATAAGGTTCTCTCATTTTTACACATTCACCAGCTGTGGAGCATAAAATAATTTCATATGTTTAATATGACAGAACGGGCGGTATACATCGACCAATAAATATTTCGTCGAAATATTTAAAAAAATTCTACTGAGTTTTGAACATTTAAAAAGTATTACCTAGAAATGAATGACTCAAAATTTAAGTCATCGTGTCTGAAGACCTTCGCTGAAAAAAAAAAGTTAATCATAACTAAATTATATGTTTATATTAACCGATCGAGCTATACTTCAAAAAAATTGGTTTTGTGCAACTAAATATTTTGTGCACACAGCTAACAGTACAGTTATAAATAGATATACCTTTATTACTGATAATAAAGGTTTGGCTAATACACAGGTAGCCAGTTCAATTGTCAGTTTTTCAGTGTTGTTATTTGGTATAAACGAAGATTATCCTCATTATTAATTAATAAATTTATTTTTTCTCATATCGCACGGTGACAATTAAAGTGACTCAATCCATAACTTTGGTAAATCAAATTGAAATACATAAGTCGACTGAAAAAAATCATACTTTTACATCTATAGATGAATTTTCATTGAATATTGCAATTTTTAACTGAAAAACATTTTAACGAAAATTTTTTAATATCGTAAAATATGTTTTTTTTAGTCTATTTATGTGTTCAACTCAGCCATGTTTGATTGTACGTTTATAAAATTAAACTTCTGGAAACCTTTAGTGACACACATATGTATGTAGATATGACACTAGACAAAAAAAACAATCTAAGAAACATTAGCAATAGAACATACAGAGACTAAAAAAAGAACTATTTTCCACCAGCCATAATAATATATAATACTAGCGGACCCGACAGACGTTGTCCTCTCTCTCTCTCTCCCCTCCCTCTCCCTCTCCCACTTCCAAACAAAATATACTTTACACGACGGATGTTTTTAAAATTTGGCTTTCAAGAACAGAATATTATATCACAATATAATAATATCACACGATAATATAATGATAATAATATACATAAAACTAAATAATTTAATATAATATTCATAAATTAATTTAAATATTTAAACGGAAATATTACGAAACATTACATTGGGATAACTTTGATATACCTATCGTCATAATACCACTTAATAAAACAGAATATACAAACAACTCAATAATTTCATAAAATAATATAAAATATGAAAACAAATACATCAAGTGAGAAAAACATCAAGTTTTAATGTCATAACCAACATCGCACAATATTATGACATATTGGAAGCCAATGTTCCCACTATTCAAAATTCATATTCCGAAAATATTTAAAACGATTCCCATTTTTATTATTCTTTTATTAAATTCCTTTTTGTGAATCTAATCCATTCAGGGACTCACATAAACACACACAAAAAGTTTCATCAAAATCGGTTCAGCCGTTTAGGAGGAGTTCAGTGACATACACACGTACGGAAGAATTATATATATATATAAATATATAAGCTGCATGATAGTGCATTCAAATAGACTTGTACACTCGGCAAACTGTTTTGGGCTCCACTATAGTTGAATATTCAATTTTTAAATATTTTGTTTGTACATTTCACTGTAATATTCTTGTTCACCACATTGTAAAACATGTATTAAATGTCAATATAAACCAAAATGTCTGTCAACACTAGTCGGCCTTCGTGGCTCAGTTGGTTGGGTATCTGACTGCTGATCCAAAGGTCCCGGGTTCGATTCCCGGTGGAGACACAGTTTTTTATTGTGTTTTCAGTCTAGATCTGTGAGACGATTTAATATCTCAAGTCTCCAGAATGTGGCAACTTGTTATTGGGTGCGTCTTAAATAAATATTTGACATAGTACCTGTTAGTTGTCCGAGAAGCAAAATTAAATAACACTCATACCAGCGCTGTCTTTGTTGACTTTAAATAAATAAATCGATTTACCAAAATTTTGGATTGAGTCACTTTCATTCTTTCCGTGTGAATATAAATAACTCTCAATAAATATAAATAACTCTCAATAAATATAAATAACTCTCAATAAATATAAATAACTCTCAATAAATTGAAGGCAACGACCAACTTACAAAACAATATAATGGTCAAGTATAAATTAAAAAAAGCATTTCTCTACAGATTCGATTCGATACGACTATTGATTTGAAGATATGTACCTATTTGATAAATCTTAAAAAGGGAATTTCCACTTTGTAAACACAAATACTTAAATGTTTTTTAACGGGATATCCGAAAACTTAATATCCAATAAATAATAATAAAGAAACTTGGCACAAATCACTATTTAATGGTGAATTGTTTTAATATTGAAAAAACAGTAACAATCGCAACATTACCGCTCTTTTTCTACCATCAAGTTAGATCGGTCGGACGTTTTGTGTATACAGTTGTTATCACATATATAAGGACATTACAAATGGTGATCACGTTCACATCCGTTTAAGGGAACATGTATAATGAAAATATCGTTTTCAACACCATCATAATTCTTATTTTCATACTCTCTTTTTCTCTCTCTATCTCTCATACTCCTACATAGTACAAACTCTCCCACTCTCTCCTTGTAAAACACCACGAGGGCGAGGGTGACATTCAATAATAAGAATATTTTATCGTACCCAACCATGTGAAAAACTTTAGTACATAGACAATAATAATATGCAGTTATTTATTTATTTATTTATTATTTCTATCAACGGCTAAAAAGCCTTTTACAAGTACCTATATACAAAATAAAATAGTACAAACACGTTTAATACATACAATAATATGATAAAATGAAAACAAAAAGTAATGTACGAAATACCGATCAGAATATTTTTTGCACATTATATCTAAACATTCTTTAATAAATATACCAAAAACAAAAAGAGACAAAATAAATAGCATATTTAAATTATATACCTAGGTATTTTTTTTTTATTTGTTTGGAAACTTAACAGCTATACATTTATAATACTTAATTGCAAATGAGAATACAAAATAAATAGCCAATTATAAAGTTTCACATATTTAAATTATTATATGTTATTGATGTTGGGTAGTCATTGTAAGATGGTGAGTGTATGTGGGGGAAAGGGAAGGGTAATGGATATAGGAAAGCGTTGATAAGGAAGGGATGAATGTTTAAGGAAAGTAGGTTTGATTTTTAACCAGTAATATTACCGATAACTGCGCGTAATTGGCGTTTCATCGATGTCTGTGTGGAGTTAAATATATCAGGTTGGGGGTCAAGACTATTGTAATAATTTAAGCTATAAAGTAAATTCAAAATTATATATTTTTATGAAGTTAATTTTTTGGTAGGTATATATTCTTTATTATATTTTATCATGTAGGTATACATTCTTTATTATACACTCATCAAGCCGGTCCTCACGTATGCTTTCGAAACCTGGGTGATGACCAAACAGACTGAAGGATCCATAGCGGCTTTTGAGAGAAGGATCCTTCGAACGATCTACGGGCCAATAAAACAGAATAACGGTTGGCGTCGTCGATGCAACAGGGGGCTTTATGAGAACTATGAAGAGCATGATGTGATCAGTTCCATCAAGATAGGACGTATAAGATGGGCTGGTCACATAATCCGAATGGAAGACGACAATCCCACAAAACGCCTCACACTTTCTGTGCCATAAGGTCGAAGGAGACCAGGAAGACCAAGGACTCGATGGATGGACAGTGTCGATGCCAATGCTTCCACAATAGATATTAGAAACTGGAGAACGAAGGCAACGGATAGACGAGAATGGAGGAGACCCCTGAATTCAGCCAAGGCCCACCGAGGGCTGTCGATCTTATGACGATGATGATGATGATGATGATGATACATTCTTTGTTATTTTGACTTCATGGCAAGAAGCCTTTTAGAATATCATTATATTATACAGATTTTTTTTTATTTCCGGAAAATTACACATTTCAAAATAAATTTAAACATTATAAATATAAAAATTTGGTATTACATTATTTATTTATTTATTTATTTAATATTGCTCGGGCAACTAACAGGTACTATGTCAAATATTAATTAAACACGCACCCAATAACAAGTTGCCACATTCTGGAGACTTACGATATTAATCGTCTCACAGATCCAGACTGAAAACACAATTAAAAACTGTGTCTCCACCGGGAATCGAACCCGGGACCTTTGGCTCAGCAGTCAGATACCTAACCAACTGAGCCACGAAGGCCGACATTGAAGGCCCGATAGAAAACTCATAACAAAAGAGAGGATCTGTGGAAACAGGACCTTGGAGCGGGGCTGTAGATGCATCCACGTGAGGGTATCCCAATAGGAGAAGACCTGCCCTACTGTATATGGACTATCCTCCACAGATTGAGGGTCGGTGTCACACAATGTAGAGTGAACCTCGCAAGATGGGGGTACCTCTCTGAAGATGACACTCTATGTGACTGCGGCATAACCCAGGTTGAGAGTCACCTTCTGATGTGTCCACTTATGGCGGAAGGATGCACCCCTGGAGAAATAATTATGGGAAACGACAAGGCGATAATAATCGCCGCATATTGGAATGGCAGGGTTTGAACCAGCCGGACACGTAAAGTAAAGTAAGTATTACATTATTAACAGTTTAAGAGAGTGACTGCTGCTACCGTACCTATTTTTTCAATTTAAATTTGCATCATTACTACAAAACGAATCATTCAAAAAAAAATAACGTAGTTAGTTTGGATATTAATAAAGGAAAATATACCTTAACTTTTTAATTATGTTCTGTATATTATATTCTTGTAGGAAAATAATAAGCATACCCCGATTTTAGACATTTATCTTAAATTTCTAAAAAAACTATAAGGTATACATACATACATACATACATACATACCATCACGCCATGTCCCTTACGGGGTAGGCAGAGAGAACCGAACGCCATATCTTTCTATCCTAAGGTATAGAGCATTATATTTTTTTATAAATTAAAGAAGATCAAAATATCTGGAAAAATACGATGTTACGTTGCATTAATGCATCAGGTTAAGTGAATAAACCAAAAAAACCTTTTATTTCGCAATGGCGCTGAATGGAAAATAAATGTTTTCTAGGTTTATTTACTAAACCTGAAGCATTAATGCAACGTCACATCATATTTTTCTAGATATTTTTGTCTTCTTTAATTAAAAAAAAAATATGTTGAACTACGCCTTATATTTTATTAAAAATATAAGATAAACGTTGAAAATCGGGGTATGCCATTATTTTTCTACAAGAATTTATACAGAATATCATCAAAAAATAAAGATACCTATATTTTTCTTTATTAATTCCCAAACTATCTAAATTATTTTTTTCAAAACGATTTGATAAGAAATAATGATGGTATATTAAATTGAAAAATAGGTACGTTGGCAGCAGTCCCCCCCTTAATAAAGTTATATAGAATAATACATATGTATATCCCTTCACTAGACCTAGGTCAGTTCTAAAGTGATACTATTTTTTATTATTTTTTTTCACGACGTATGTCATGATGTATGTATGTAGTGAATGTAATAAGTAATAATATGCAAAGGAAAGTGAATATGTTTTAACAAACAACTCATTTCATGAAAATGCTGTGAATTTTCTATAAGTACAATATTTTATCACTTTGTAGCATTGGTTATACTCTTATACCGAGTAAAGAGTATAGCCAACATCCATAGAGGGAATCGATGTATACCATAGATATTAATTATAATATTATACTAGATGTAGTACTTCGTGCAAAAAGTGAGTCGTGGAATATCGCGCGTTCGACTTTTTGGTTGGTAATATATTTCAGTTTTCCTTATATTTCAGCACATTCTAGATGACTATTCTCTAAATCTTAGTAATTGAAATGTTGTTTTAGACAAATAAATCCAAAAACAATTCACATTAGTCGTTATTCTCTACAGAAAAACGATGTGTTCTGGAACCAAAACGTCAAAAATCCCCCGGAAAAATGACTCACTTCGATTCATACAAAATTTGCTAACTACGACATCTAGTATGTTACAATAAAAACTTGATGTATACCTATATCGCTCTATCGCATTCAATATCATTGTCCGTTCTCTTCTTGTCAACTTCCGAAGTTTTGTCGATAATTATTAATTAATACAAACATAGTTGAATCTAATTGAACAACAAAACTTTACGTGCAAAATATTCTCCCGTATTCTGCGCTAGTGGTGGCCTTTCTTATTTTTTTTTTTGGACCCTAAAAAAATATTGCATCGGAGTAAATAAACTAGGTCAGGCGGGTCGTAGGGGAGGACGGTGATTCCTACTGCAATTCTCCAGATAACTACGGTAGCGCTACCAGAAATATTGTAACAGGGAAGACACCAAGGCACTTTGATTCTGTAAAATATATTTTCATTTTTCGTCATTCATTAGAATCTTACTCTGATGTGGAGATAGGGTACAACAAACACAGATGGCCAAGAATAATGTTAACTTGGAGACCGCGAATAACAACCAGAGGTGTTGGGAGACAAAAGCCGTCATGCTGGTGTCTATTGGATAGAGAATAGAGCACAAGACAGAGTGCCTTGGGAGGAGATGGAGGAGGCCTTCGTCCAAGAGTGGACTGAACAGGGCTGAGAAGAAGACGAAGAAGAAGCATGTCGTGAGTTATTACTTAAAAAAACACTTTTTCAACGTTTGGAAACATTTTTTTTTTACTTTTTCGATCGACAATACTTGATGGAATTCATTATAATACATATATTAAAATAAAACAAATTTATAATTTTCTTCACTACTCTGAAGATGCTCGTCTAGAACGAAACTAGTAAGTCAAATTAAACCAAGTGGAAGAAAATAATAACTTTGTTATATTTTAATATATTATGTTTAAAATTGAAAAGTGTAGCGTATCTGGCCACAGATTTTGATTTAATTTCAATATATTTGTCGACCGTGGCTCAATGATTTCTGAGTCAAAGAATCCGGATTTGATACCCGGTAGAGACATAGATTTGCATTGTGTTTTGAGACAAAATGTAACAAAAAATATTTTGAAATGTATGTATGTATATTTTATTTAGAATTAAAAAATATGTAGGTACAGTTTCTTACACCTAGTATAAACAAAAGATTATAAACAATGTTAAAAAAAACATCTTTACATAGTATGACTAATAAAATTAAAAGCATATTTTCGTTTATTCCCTTCCTTGTCATTGTCCCCTCACCGATGTGTTTGAGTATTGTAAGATTGAAAAGTAAGTTGCAATTATTTTTGGTGACAGTGGCAACTGAAAAAAGATTAGTATAATATTGAAGAACAACTCGTGTGGATGTTTCGACAAGTGCGCAAAAAAAAAATCATTGTGAACGAGCAAATAAGGAAGCATCAGTGAGATCGTTATTTATACAATCCACTTATCCTACAACATCAATAACTATAAGTTTAATTACACATATCGGAATACCGAACTCTTTTAAGATGGTTGCCAATCAGGTAGCCTGGGAACTTACATACACTCATTGCACACTTCTATACAAAGTTTTAAACAACCCTAACGCTCCAGTTTATCAACGAAACCAATTTCATTTCCTCTCAGAACACAGGTTGCCTCTTCGTTCAAATACAGAAAGAACGCTCAGTATCCCAGTACTCAATATTTCCTTTTTCACAACATCTTTCTCCGTACAAGCAGCTAGTCTTTGGAATTACATCCCATCGCAAATTCGAGTTTCATTAACACTTCCCGCTATCAAAAGAAATCTGAGGAATCATTTCCTAACACAAAAAACTTAAATTTGTCTCCTTATCCTATCCTTGTCTCTCCCCTCTCCTGTCCCCTCCGTTCGTTTATTGTTTTTGATTAATATGTATTTATTTTTTATTTATATGTTTTATTAATATAATTTCTTGAATAAATTACATTGTTTATAACTCAGTTTATATGCATATTTAAATAAAAAAACAAACGAAGAGACGAAGTATCTGCTGGATAGCAGGCAAAGGAAGGTATATTGATAAGTAGCTCATGATGTATTTGTCTATAACAGTAATATTATGTGAGCGATATTACAGGTAAATAGGAAAGGACAAATGACAGATGAAGTATCTGGGGGAGATCACCAAGTTATACACGACCTTCAGTAATGAAGAACGCGATCAAGAATAAAAAAAAATATTTAACTAAATATGTGTTAAACGTGTCCAATCAAATAAGATTATTTTTTTGACAACCCTGTAATTTGTGCGGGTAATTGCGGTCCATTATTGCGACGGTGATAAATCCCCCGAGACCAAACGCCAGTGACTGGACCAGGAACATTACCCATTAAATCTAGCTGCTGGTACCCACCTGGTAGCTGTTATACAGTCTACTGGAGACATAATATCTTACATGTCATCATACAGACTAGAGACTATGTGTTGTATATACTCATCTTAATATAATCATACCAATACAACTAATTTCTGACATTTCCCTTAAAGGATGGCAGTTATAAATAAGGATAAACTGCAAAATTCAGACTAGAATGAACTATATTCATTCCTCACTACTTGAAGGGGATATAGTGGATATATTTAGGGATATATTTAGCAATTTTAAAGGATTTTTAATTTCAGCTTATCAACATGTATCAATCATTCCTAGATAATATTCTGAAAGTTTCATCAAAATATAATATCTGTGTTGATGTATACTATGTACATTGCGTTTATTCTACTTTATCGATTGTAGACTAAAATACAGCATACTTTTTCGATTCTTTTAAAATTTTGTAAAATTATACATCTAATAACCTGTTTATAATTAGATTTTGTAGGATCAGTGTTTATCATTTTTTTTAACTATCAAATATTTCAAAATGACCCCAAGGCTCATTTTTAACTATCAAATATTTCAAAATGACCCCAAGGCTCATGAAACTTACAATTAAATAAAATTCAAATTGCTAAAAACGCACATCACTTTCACAAAAGGTCATTCTTGAAAATGAAATTTATTCTGGAAACAAAAGGATACATATTCGATTGTTCAAGTTAGTACACATATCCGCAAAACGTTAAACAATATGTGTGTAGGCTTAAGCCCACACAGAAAAGAATTGATGATTTTAATGCCTGGCGTGATCTTCGGCGGCAAAATGGAGGATTTAACGATCTCCGGTTTCAAAGCGATTAAATGCAGCTCTGACACTCTGATTACATGGGGAAGCAAAATCACAACTATGGCAATTGGTAAATCAAGGATACAAAGGACTTACCCCGTTTACTGCACTCTTTGTTGATCCCACATGTACTACACTTTGTAAACTTAATATTCAAAAAACACTCGTTAAGGCTGTACGGCGCTTATTCGGTTTTTTCTACTGGCGGCTGTCATTAACGTTACCGTCGGCTAGTCGCTGCATACTGGCTGGGTTGAATTTATGTGTCGATTTGTGCGTGGTCTTATTGTTGCAACGGGGTAATTAGGTAGGTTTTGGATTAATGGATGTTGCTAGGGCAAAAATATAGGAATTGTCGAGAAGGTATGAGAATTGAAGGATTACCAAGCCGCAACAATATGCATTTTACAATTTTTACATCTTGGCAAAAATGCACTGTGCATTTGACACTTTTGAGTGTGTGAAATATAACTATAATATTATACAACAGCACCCTTTGTATTCTAAGAAATCCGCGTTCATACCGCTTTGAGTTTTGCTTCTATACAAAAACATTTTTCAATTGCTGTTAAGGAAACAATTTGATTTATTATTCAGCATTCAAGATATAGCATTACCTCCATATATCAAAACAGTAATACAATTCAATATGATGCAATACATACAATAACATATGTAGTATCGTTACAAAATCTTGTCTGTGTATCCTCAGCATTCAATTCACGTATCTAATACATAGGTACATTAATATTGATATTGCATTTATATTGTGTAAACAATGCAAGTAAAATTCCTCTCCCAGTCATATCCAATTCAAATTGTACTATCATTGTATACTACAGATAGGCAGAGATAGATAGGTATATATGTATACTAGTTGCATGTAACACATGGGATCCAACTGTCGACAGCGATAGTATGTATAGTTGAAGAATAAGTACCAAACCCATAAATACAAATTATTTATTATTTTACGATATTTAGTTTTCTATACAACACATGTACCTAGGTAGTCAAGATAGGATAGTATGGAGGTCAGTCTTTTTTTCCTACCCGGAATATGAAAACAGCATGATGGTATATGTATATTGTATGTTTAGAGATTAAGTATCAAACTATTAAGTCTTCTTTGATATTGTGTATAGGTGACTACCATACAAATTGTATGAAGCGATGTCGTCACTAAATTCAATTTTTATAAAAATTGTTAAAAAAAATTTGAGATGTACTGCTACAATGTTAATATTTTTTATATAAAATTAAATTATCTAGTTGGGGTGTTTCGGCTTTTTTCGATATTTTAAAAAAAATGGAAATATAGGCAGTTAAACTCATAAATTTATCATAAAAAAAATACTTTTCTTAATAAAAAATGTTTGAGAAACGCTGGAATTTTTTTGAAAAAACTAATTTGAGATTTTGTATTTGTCTATGTTTATACCAATTTTCAGCGTTCTAGCTTTTATGGTTTCTGAGATATAGGGAAAAATAAAATAAAAATTCAAAAGTTGATAACCCCTGATTGAAACAAAAATTCAAAATTCCGAGTATAAAAGTTTTGTAGGCCTGTAACTGTTTATATATTCTGAAATTTTAGGCTGTGTAAATTGAGCGGATCAAAAGTTATAAGGGGGGGACGGACACACACACACAGACATACACACACACAGACACACAGACACACACACAGACACACACACAGACACACGAAATGTTCTACTCCGAATTCTGAGTAAATCCGTGTATGGAACATATATGCTGCGAAGCCTCTAAGTTGGTGTTTTTTGACTTCAAAGTTGGAAAAGCCGTGAAAAAAGTAGACCTCTCCATACAATTCTCGCGTATTCTGGCTTGATACATTGTCGATATGTTAAGAGAACAAAGTTCTCCTGAACAAATCGACAGTTGGATAAATTTGGCAAACTAATTGACAATATAGTCCAACTGTCGATTTGTTCAGGAGAACTTTGTTCTCTTAACATATCGACAATGTATCAAGCCAGAATACGCGAGAATTGTATGGAGAGGTCTACTTTTTTCATGGCTTTTCCAACTTTGAAGTCAAAAAACACCAACTTAGAGGCTTCGCAGCATATATGTTCCATACACGGATTTACTCAGAATTCGGAGTAGAACATTTCGTGTGTCTGTGTGTCTGTGTGTGTGTGTGTCTGTGTGTGTGTGTGTGTGTCTGTGTGTCCGTCCCCCCCTTATAACTTTTGATCCGCTCAATTTACAGAGCCTTAAATTTCAGAATATATAAACAGTTACAGGCCTACAAAACTTTTATACTCGGAATTTTGAATTTTCGTTTCAGTCAGGGGTTATCAACTTTTGAATTTTTATTTTATTTTTCCATATATCTCAGAAACCATAAAAGCTAGAACGCTGAAAATTGGTATAAACATAGACAAATACAAAATCTCAAATTAGTTTTTTCAAAAAAATTCCAGGGTTTCTCAAACATTTTTTATTAAGAAAAATATTTTTTTTATGATAAATTTATGAGTTTAACTGCCTATATTTCCAAAACTTTTACAATTATCGAAAAAAGCCGAAACACCCCAACTAGATAATTTAATTTTCTATAAAAAATATTAACATTGTAGTAGAAGATCTCAATTTTTTTTTAACAATTTTTTTAAAAATTGAATTTAGTGACGACATCGCTTCATATATTTTGTATGGCAGTCGCCTATACACAATATGTAAGAAGACTTAATAGTTTGTTACTTCATCTCTAAACATACAATATACATATACCATCATGCTGTTTTCATATTCCGGGTAGGAAAAAAAGACTGACCTCCATACTATCCTATCTTGACTACCTAGGTACATGTGTTGTATAGAAAACTAAATATCATAAAATAATAAATAATTTGTATTTATGGGTTTGGTACTTATTCTTCAACTATACATACTATCGCTGTCGACAGTTGGATCTCATGTGTTACATGCAACTAGTTATAATTATAAGCTGCTTCAGAACAGGTTATTAACCGATTGAAGCAGTTTACGTTTCGCATCTAGTTCTAAAGTATATTTTTTTGTAAAAAAAATATTTTGTATTGTTAAACTTTGATGTGTATAAAGTGTACCTATATTGTTTCTTATTTTTTTATTTTTTTTATTTTGGATATCCAACAGTAGAATATAATAACATAGTCTTCCAACTGTCGATTTGTTCAGGAGAACTTTGTTCTCTTAACATATCGACAATGTATCAAGCCAGAATACGCGAGAATTGTATGGAGAGGTCTACTTTTTTCACGGCTTTTCCAACTTTGAAGTCAAAAAACACCAACTTAGAGGCTTCGCAGCATATATGTTCCATACACGGATTTACTCAGAATTCGGAGTAGAACATTTCGTGTGTCTGTGTGTGTGTGTGTGTGTGTGTGTCTGTGTGTCTGTGTGTCTGTGTGTGTGTCTGTGTGTGTGTGTGTCCGTCCGTCCCTTATAACTTTTGATCCGCTCGATTTACAGAGCCTAAAATTTCAGAATATATAAACAGTTACAGGCCTACAAAACTTTTATACTCGGAAATTTGAATTTTTGTTTCAGTCAGGGGTTATCATCTTTTGAATTTTTATTTTATTTTTCCATATATCTCAGAAACCATAAACGCTAGAACGCTGAAAATTGGTACAAACATAGACAAATACAAAATCTCAAATTAGTTTTTTCGAAAAAATTCCAGGGTTTCTCAAACATTTTTTATTAAGAAAAATATTTTTTTTATGATAAATTTATGAGTTTAACTGCCTATATTTCCAAAACTTTTACAATTATCGAAAAAAGCCGAAACACCCCAACTAGATAATTTAATTATCTATAAAAAATATAAACATTGTAGTAGAAGATCTCAATTTTTTTTTAACAATTTTTTTAAAAATTGAATTTAGTGACGACATCGCTTCATACATTTTGTATGGCAGTCGCCTATACACAATATGTAAGAAGACTTAATAGTTTGATACTTCATCTCCAAACATACATACATACCATCATGCAATTTGCATATTCTGGGTAGGAAAAAGGATCTTCCTCCATACTATCCTATCTTGACATACATACCTACATATGTTGTATAGAAAACAAAATATCTGAAAATATTCAATAATTTGTATCTATGGGTTTATAGTTTGGTACATATTCTTCAACTATACATACTATCGCTATCGACAGTTGGATATCATGTGTTACATGCAACTAGTATAGAGAAAATTCATTCAAATAAAAAACTTCCTCTAAGAACTAGTTGCATGTAACACATGAGATCCAACTGTCGATAGCGATAGTATGTATAGTTGAAGAATAAGAATCAAACTATAAACCCATAAATCCAAATTATTGAAAATTTTAACACATGTTGGTATGTATGTCAAAATAGGACAGTATGGAGGTCAGTCATGTTTTCCTACCCGGAATATGAAAAAGGCATGATGGTTCTGTATGTATGTTTGGAGATTAAGTACCTATCAAACTATTAAATCTTCTTACATATTGTGTATAGGCGACTGACATACAAATTGTATGAAGCAATGTCGTCACTTAATTCAATTTTTAAAAAAATTGTTAAAAAAAGATGATGTGCTAATACAATGTTAATATTTTTTATAGAAATTAAATTATCTAGTTGGGGTGTTTCGGTTTTTTTCGATATTTTTGAAAAATTTGGAAATATAGGCAGTTGCCTAAACTCATAAATTTATCATAAAAAAAATGTTTTTCTTAATAAAAAATGTTTGAGAAACCCTGGATTTTTTTTGAAAAAACTGATTTGAAATTTTGTATTTGTCTATATTTGTATTAATTTTCAGCGTTCTAGCTTATATGGAAAAATAAAGTAAAAATTCAAAAGTTGATAACCCCTGACTGAAACAAAAATTCAAAATTCTGAGTATAAAAGTTTTGTAAGCCTATAACTATTTATATATTATGAAATTTTGGGCTTTGTTGATTGAGCGGATCAAAAGTTATAAGGGGGGGACGGACACACACACACACACACACACACAGACACACACACAGACACACGAAATGTTCTATTCTGAGTAAATCCGTGTATGGAACATATATGCTGCGAAGCCTCTAAGTTGGTGTTTTTTGACTTCAAAGTTGGAAAAGCCGTGAAAAAAGTAGACCTCTCCATACAATTCTCGCGTATTCTGGCTTGATACATTGTCGATATGTTAAGAGAACAAAGTTCTCCTGAACAAATCGACAGTTGGAAAAGAATTTGAAAATCATTCAATGGAACTATTTTCTTTCATAAGTAAAAGAACGAGTGAAATCAAACAAATACTTAAAAAATAGATCCATGCTCTGATTCTAATGATGAGTTTTTCGAGATTTTTTAAGTTTTAGAAGATGAATTCTGTTGGCTTTAGTTTCAATTCAATCTAAAATGTTGCTTTTAGAACAGTAGTTTTTGAAAAAACATTAATTTGCAGTATAATATTTAAGAAAACAAAAAAAAATACAAGGTATTTTTAAATCAGACAGAATTGATTTTGATTGTCACCTCTGGATCCGGTTCCGGTTCCGCTAAGCAGTAAAAGTTTTCAGTGATATTGAAATTAATTAAAATAACCTTATCATCAGTCAATAGTTAAAGTATTTACAGTGCTATTATTATAATCGTGAAATTTAACTTCTGACATTTATTTATTGCTTACTAGCGATGTCCGACGCCGTACGAACAGCTGATGTCTTTCTTACCTACAACTAACTACGTATTACAATAAGGTACAATACAATTTATCTTTTAACTGAGGACGTTTTATTGCTATATTGGATATCGGAACACACGCAATTCATAAATAGCATATATTTGCATGTATAGAGACGAGTTTATGCTAATATATTTGGAAAAAAAAAACTTACCGATTTTTTTGACACTTCAGAATACGAAAAAGGTTCAACTTACACCTGTCAAAAACTAACATTTACTGTAAAATTTTCTCGTCAGTTTACGTTTACACATAATAACTATAATATTTCTCACACACTATAGTTTGTTTATACACATTACTGGCAGTAAGATGTCTCCAAAACCGGCAATTAAATGTAATAGATGTGACGACAGGGTCATATCAGAAGAAAACATAACCTGTCAGAATTGCAAACATAGTTTTCACTATAGTTGTGCGGGTATGTCCTTGACTAACTATAAGAAAATGTCGAAAAACTACATGAAAAGCTGGAATTGCTACTCTTGCAGAAGCAATATGAACCATAAAGAAATCGATAACAATGATGTAATAAACAATTCAAATTGTACACCGGTTAAACCGACAAAAGAAATCAAAAAATTAAAACATATCACTGCAAGCACAATTTCACAGTTTGATAAACCCGGAGACGAAGACAGTCGTGTTTTGGATGAAGAAGTGATCTGTAGTATGCATATGAACCAAAATAGTAGTAATATTAAACAAATTTTGAATTTAAATTCAAATAATCCGATACATCGGGCGCATGAAGTTGACAGCGGATCTAGTGTTGATAATGCGCATGCGCTTGCCAGTATGGAAAAATTGCCAGTTATCAAAAACAATATTAATGTGGACACAGGAAATGCTACCGTTGGTACACAATCAATAGATAATTTAAGTGATCAAGTAACCCATTCAAATAAAGATATTTTTGAATTGATTAAACAAAAACTGGATGACAATAACAAGAGACAGGAAGAAATTATCGAACAAAATAAATATATTTTAGAGAGCATTAAATTTATATCTACACAATATGACGATCTATATAAAAGGGTTAATAATATGGAAACTGCATTCAAGGAACTATCTACTGAATTAACAAAACTCAAGAATTCAAATAACTTACTTCAAAATACCGTCGACCTGCAGAATATAAAAATCGATCACCTGCAATATAAAAACATGGATAGGAATATTGAAATCCGTGGGTGCCCTGAAGTAAAAAATGAGAACCTTCTAGATATATTTAAAAACATATCCAAATTGGTCAATTTCACACACAAAACGGACGACATCAAAACAACTCAACGAGTGATGACATTTCCATCTAGAACGAATTCGAGGCCAGTTATCATAACTTTTGAGACAAACAATCTACGGGACAATTTCCTTAGTGTATATAAAAGTTATTGTAGAGATGTAGGAAGCAGTGATGGCAATATTAGAAAAATTTTATCAACTGATATAGGTTTGTCGGGTGAGTCGCAACCAATATATATATCTGAACACATAACTCAAAGATCCAAGTTCATATTGGCCCAATCCAAAATTATTGCGAAGCAAAAAAATATTAAATATGTATGGATTAAATCCGGAAAAGTATTTGCTCGACTCAATGAAAAAACTAAGGTCATCTTGGTCAATACTCTTAATGATTTAAATAAGATTTGACTAGGTAGACGGGAGTTGAATATTTTCTGTTTGATAGTGATTTATTTTATGTTTGATTTTCTTTTGATATGTTACCATGCTTTTTATATCCGTATTTTATCTTCAATATGTATTTGTGTTAATTTTATCTCTATAACTTTTATCTTTACTATTTCTTGTTTGTTTTTATGCTATCCCATAACATCTTACTTTAAGTTTATGAAAATTCTCAGTGTGCCTTTTGCTATCGTACATAGCAGTTGCAGTAGTATATTGTTATCTCATGTTAAATATTTCCACAATTATAATATTATTTACCCCTTTTTACTATGAGTGACTTTATAAATCTGGAGCTTGACAACATTTTTTCGGTACCAACTCTTGAATTATCGAATCCAGTTGAATGTGAGGAATTGTTGAAACAATTTTCTAGTCTTAAAATAATTTCTACCAACATTAGAAGTATCACCAAAAACTTTGATGATTTCTTAATTCTACTGGCAGATATTAAAATTGAGTTTGATATTATTGTGCTTTCTGAATGTTGGATTACTGATATATATCATCCAAAGCAGATTAATGGATATTCATCTTTTCACACTACTATTAATAGATCACAAGCCGATGGAGTTGTTGTTTACATTAAAGGTAATTTGCAACACGAAGTGATTGAAATAGACTTGGCAGATGCGAACTGTTTAAAAATCAATCTTAAACATATGTCACTCTTCGCAATTTATACATAGGTCACCAAGAGTATATAATATTGATTCTTTCGTTTCATCATTGAATGCTGTACTTTGTGAGTGCTCAAATGAAATTATGTTGATAGGTGATATAAATATTGATATACTAAAACCTCTGCGAGGTATGAATGATGAATACCTCAACTTACTTAGCAGCCATGGTATGTCTTCACATATCAATGCAAACACGAGAGTTACCCAAACTACACAATCATGCATTGATCATATTATGTTAAGATCCAAATTAAAATCCATAGCTATTGTATTTACATCAACCATAACGGATCATTACTCTACAATTATAGGTTTTTCTGGAAAAAACTGTTCATATGAAAAGCCAAAAACACTCTCTAAAATAACAATTGACTATTCAAAGCTAAACCTTAAACTAAAATCAGAAAATTGGAGCCAAACGCTAATGTGTACAGATACAGATATAGCGTTTGATCAATTCATGTTAACTTATTCGCGATACATTGAAGATGCAAAAACTATTTCTATTATTAAACAAAAAAAACATAAATTAAAGCCATGGATAACAGAAGGTTTATTATTTTCAATCAACAAACGAAACAAACTCCATAAAGCGCTTAAACATAATTTAGACCCACATGCATTAATCTATTATAAAAGATACAGAAATATTTGCAAAAAACTTCTTAAAGATACTAAATGTAATTATTATAAACAAAAACTTGAGGAGGCTGGAGGTAATCAAAAAACTATTTGGAGTATCAGATATAAAGAAAACAAACATTGTTCCATCAACGCTAAATATAAATAATGAGAACATAACATTTGCAGATGACCCTTGTAAAATAACAAATTACATAAATGACTACTTTTGTGATATTGGGGATAAATTAGCAACAGAATTACTAAATCAAACATCAAAAACCGAAATTGAACTTGCTAACAATATAACACAGTCAGCAGTCTATTCACCGAATCTATTAATTTTGACTCCTTCAACAAGTGCAGAAGTAGACCTCGTAATTCAGTCACTAAACGATACTAAATCTCCAGGTCATGATAAATTAACAACTTCATTATTAAAAACTACCAGACAATTTATTACTACACCCTTAAATCATATTATAAATCTGAGTTTCTCATCTGGAGTTTTTCCAAAAGGTTTAAAGCGTTCTATAATATTACCAATCCATAAAAATGGGAACTCGACCGATATAAATAATTTCCGACCAATCTCTATACTGTGTGTAATCTCGAAAGTCATTGAAAAAATTGTTAAACGAAGGCTTAATGGGTTCTTGGATAAACATGAAATTATATCTAAGTATCAATTTGGTTTTCGAGAAGGATACTCTACTGATTCGGCTGTATTAGAATTGACAAAAAATATCACAACGGCGTTAGATAGAGGTAATAAATGTTTAGCAATATTTTTAGATCTGTCTAAAGCATTCGACACTGTGTCACACCAAATTTTGATTGCTAAACTCTTTAAAATAGGAATAAGACACCGCTCTCTTGACTGGTTTACCTCGTATTTGTCTAATAGAACACAATCAGTGTCACTACTGGGTCATAACTCATCGGATAGAACTGTGAAATTTGGAGTACCACAGGGAAGTGTATTGGGTCCCATTTTATTCTTGATTTATATAAATGATTTGTGCGCGTTATGTGAGGGTACTACGACGATAGCATTTGCTGATGATACAACCCTGTTTATTGAGGGAAAGACTTGGCATGATACTTTTGTAATAGCGGAACGCTCAATTAATATTTTAAGGAATTGGCTTGATGCAAACTTGCTAACTTTGAACTCGAATAAAACGAAATTTATTCCATTTAGTTTAAAAAACTCGACGCAACCTCCTATAAATCTTATTATCCACATAAATAATAACTCAAAACAGGATGCAATTGGTAGAGTTACATCTATCAAATATTTGGGTGTTTATATCGACAGAAATCTGCGTTGGGATGCACATGTGGATTATTTGTCTATTCGTGTTAGAAAACTAGTACATGTATTTAGATGTATTAGAAATATATTGTCATCAAGTGTATTAAAACAGGTATATTTTGCGTTGTGTCAGTCTATTTTGTCATATGCAATAATTGTGTGGGGTGGATGTGCCAATGCTATTATGGATCCTTTACAGAGGGCGCACAAAAGTATAATAAAAGTTATCAACAAATGGCCTAGAGACTATCCATCAATAACACTATTTAAAAATTACAAAGTACTCGATATAAAACAAATTTATATAAGATCGGCAACAACGCACTTCTTTTACAATGATCGCTCTAAATTTAGATCACAACAAAGCCGTAACACCCGTCAATCAGTAAATATTAATTTTTGTATACCTTATTGTAGAACAACAATGGCACAGCATCAGTTTGCTTTTAGAGCACCGACTGCATTTAATCGGCTTCCTGTGGAACTTAAAGCTTTAGAAAATAAAAATAGGTTTAAGACAGATATTACTGCACGATTACTGGATAAGACCATAGATACATTCTATTTACTTACTTGAGTTTTTGCAAGCTGACGTGTGGCGTGTGACGAAGGATACACTGAGACTGAGATTTAGATTTAAATTCACTAAGGAAATAATTGTTTGCATGTTTTTGGGATTTACTTAGTTCATTTTTAAATATTTTGATATAATTTTATTGTATGAATATGTGTATGTTTATGTATATATATATGTAAACATACACATATATTTTATATGTATGTTTGTATTGTATTCATAATTTTAGGCGATGGAATTTATATTGTAAGGCTATTTATATTGTATTCATTTAGAAATGGCCATCATATTTTTATCATTCTTTCCATCATCTTTTCTTTTTAATAAATTTATATTATTGTAGCCATTATATTTTATACTATTTTAACAATCATTTTAGTTATCTTTTTAATATTTTATATAATTTTATTGTGTTAATATGTGTATGTTTGTATTGTATTCATATTTTTATACGAAAGAAATAGCCATCATGTTTTTATCATTTTTTCAATATTTTTTTTTTTTTTTGTTGGAGATCATCTAAATTTTTTTTTTAAATATGTTTATATAATTGTAAAAAAGCCATTATATTTTATAGTATTTTAGTATATTTTTTTCTTAAATATTTTTATACAATTGTATTGTGTTAATATGTGTATGCTTATACTGTATTCATAATTTCATGCGAAAGAAATAGCCATCAAGACACAGGCTTTGCCTAGTTTGATGGTGATTAAAACACCTTAATGACACTGCTTTCTGCATCACTGTATAATATAATATGTATTTGTTAATAATAATGCGAATTATAAGTGTATCAATATTTATCAGACATGAATAAATAAATAAATAAATAAATAAATAAATTGTGCAAATACGTATATTATATTCATTGTATCCGGACGACGCTTTCAACTGACTAGAACTTGATCAACTAGAAGTCAGCTAAAATGGTCGACCTGATAATACAAGGAATATTATATTTTATTTATTTTATAGAATACAACAGCAAAGAAGAAAAATTACAACAAATATACAATAAGTGGGTTAGTTTATATGGAAGAGATATTGCTTTTTGACAATAAATCCGTCTTTGTGGACTTGAAATATATGTATAAACAAATATTTTTTGAAAGTTGCATATACGCAAACATGCAACTTTTAAAAAATATTAGATTTGCATACACATTCGTGCGAGTATGTAAACATGCCAAAAATGAAATAATATTTTTGGCGCAGATCAGGGGTGACATCTGTGCGAGAACCTTGTCACCTCATGTAAATGGACTGTTGCTTTCGTTGTTTACAAACCAATTTATCAATATATGACGTTACAAAAAGATTTCTTTGTTATTTCATAGATCGTTTTGGTATTTTTCAACAAATTATTTCAAACGATCAGTTTCTCATTATTAAAATATATATATAGAACTTTCAAAATTGCATTGATAAAGGAATTCAATAAGAAGGCATAATTGGTGAAAGTTGCGCAAGAGGATAATACGATCACGAAACCAGCCGATGACAGGTTGTAAACTCTGTAGATACCTTGAGTTCCTGGTTCTTCTATAATATTCCAACTTCGTCTCTTTTGAGATAATAATAATAATAAGTAAGTAAAGTAAGTAAGTAAATTTTATTAATAAGAAAGTATAAAAAGGATACATTATGACATATTATAAAAAAAATATATAAACATCACAAATAAATTTGAAATTCTCCCCGAAAAGAAGGAAACCTTGTGCTTCGGGGAAGAGTTCACAAAACTTAAATTTAACAAGATACATAAAATACATAGAAAGAGTTCATAAAAAAAATATATATTATTTTAATTTACAAACGTGGAAAAATAAATAAAAAAAAGCTAACAATCAATAAAGATATACTCACACACACAATACAATACACCAAAATTAATACATTCATATGGTACAATGAGGAGGAAAATTATTTTAACTTTTTTTTAAAAGTTGACAAGTTGTCAGTATTATTTATTACTTTATATTGCTATCCAGTGCAGTGCATTGTACCATTTTACACCCATGAATGAATAATGGCTCTGCCCCAACTTCGTTAACCTCATGGGGAGTCTTATATAGCCCTCAAGTTGTAGTCTAGGAGTAACATACAATATGTCATTATTTGCCCCATTAACAATCAACTCTTTGACCACCTGACAGATAGCCACTTTCTTGTATATATTCTGTACCGAAGGGACAGGCAGTTCACTGTACAATTGGCTAGTACTGTAGTCACGTGGTTTTCTGAGGATTATTTTTAAGACACTTCTCTGGGCTATATATAAAGGACATAAGGTGGTCACATAAGCTCCTCCCCATGCTATTATTCCGTAGCGCAGGATTGAGTGTACGAACGCATAATAGACAGATGTTATTGTTTTTTTGTCTAACATGTCTCGTAAGTTATAAAATATATAATACATTTTTCTTATGCGTTCAGTAACACAACTTATGTGTTCCTTCCATTTAACGAGGCAGTCCACAATCACTCCTAGGTATTTAACCTGCTCAACCTTCAAATAATAATAAAGACAATTTATAAAGCGCCGTTTAGTGACAACCGTGGTCACCTCAAGAGCGCTTTCAGTTTGCAAAAAAATAAGTTAAAATTTAGTTAAAATTAGTCCTATAGCTAACACATTGAAAATGGAGAAACATAAAACTTAAAAAAATACAATTAGTTAAAATTGGTCCTATAGCTAACATATTGAAAATGGTGAAACATAAAACTTAAAAAAATACAATAAGTTAAAATTAGTCCTATAGCTAACACATTGAAAATGGTGAAACATAAAACTTAAAAAAATACGTAGAAATCACAAATTAATCTAGTTATATACATATTACATAATCCGGATGAAATTAATTATAAAAAAATAGTCGATTCAAAGTAAACTGGCATAATATTTAGTAAACATAATATTATTGAACGGATGAATCTGGATACGATTTGCGGAAAATATGAGTTCTTAATTTCTTCTTCATTGATATTTTCGGCACATCTTATTATATCCATTGGAAGATTGTTCCATGACTTTGTTCCAGAAACACCAAAAGATCGATTTAGGTGGTAAACAAATGTCAAAAAAATTAATATACCTTTACATACCCAGCTGTCATCAGTTTTCATTCGTGGTTTAAACGATGTCAATTTTAATTGACAAAATAGTTTTAACACGTTGTCCAATAGATCACGTAATAACTTGTCACCCGATTCACGCACATATAAACGACTTACCGGATAAGTTGTGCTGTTGGATGCCAGGGTAGGTATATTACATTATAAACTTGGTTCAAATCTAGGGCTAATGCGGTCTACCCCCTGGAAACTGAAACAATTAACTTTGGACCGATAGCTGGAGAGAGCAGTTTATGGTTCGTTACCCATTCCGGATCAAACTGACTGTCGTTATGTTGGTGACCAAGGTACGATATACATACACATAAAGGGGTAGTTTTCATCAACTTGTAATACACAATGTACAACGTACTTCATCGCATATAAATTGTTGGCGTTTAAGAGGTTTGTTTATTACTAGGTTTTAAATGATACTTGATTATTGGAAGGTTTTACTAGGCGTGTTCAATAATTGATTTATTAATCTTAACAAACAACTCCATCTAAATATTAATTCATCTCAAATGCAAAGAAATGTTTTAGGTCAACCGAATGAAAGAGATTACTTACATAACTTCACAATTTTATTCACAAAACCAACTTTACTTTATTACAATAAAATATAACTCAATACAATTAAACTGAATTTATCGGCTGATTAATATTGACTGACGCATACGAACTGACAGCTAAGGGAACAATGGCGGCCGGATGCAAAGAAAAAGTTTATATAGGTACTTATCGATAGTTCTAGCATGCTCAAATTCACGTTTCTTGTAAATTCTATGGAACTTGGCAGAAATTCCATGGAACACCACAGCGTACTTCTTACAAACTTGAGATGACAATAATTAATTATGTCATCAAAAAAGTACTTCTTACATACTTACTTACTTTATCCAGCCGTCTCTGTCCACTGCTGGAAACAGGCCTCCCTCGTATCTCTCCAGGTTTCTCTACCCTAAGCCTTCTGCATCCAGTCACCAGCAACCCTCTTTATGTCATCGGTCTGCCTGGGATGATATTGTGACCATATAGTGGATATCGAGAGTCATTCTGCTGTCTCATATTTTCCTTTTAAGAAGTTGCGGCTCTTCTTATATGTGGTGGTGCCATTCCAGTTAGTTATTGGATATTTTCCACAGGAATAGGTTTATGGCATACCGTTATGGGTCTGATGGTATCGTTCAAAGCAACATCTACGTTTCTAGCATGGGAAGATTGGAACCAGACTGGAGCCGCATATTCCGCTGCCAAGTAGTAAAGTGCAAGTCCTGAAGTTCTAAGAACCGATGGTTGAGCTTTTGGATAGTATTGTTCCGAGTGCCGAGGTATTTAAAAAGTATTGTTTAATAGTGAATGTTCTATCTAACACAACGCCAAGGTACTTTGGGATTTCGCAATTTTACAGTCTCCTTCCCTCCCGTATGATGTTGAGTTTCGTCTTTGCATCCCGATTTCTCAAATGAAAGGTACATAGTTGTGTCTTTGCTGGATTAGTTTTAGATTATTGTTTCTGTAATATTTGGACAATTTATTCAGGGCTCTTGACAGTTTATTTTCCACGTTTTCAAAGTTACCATCCTGTGCCACGATTACCGTATCGTCAGCGTAGATAAATTACTTAAGGTCATGGAGTATTGGTTGGTTATTTGTGTAAATGTTATACATAAATGGGGCCAGAACGCTACCCTGTGGGAGGCCATTCTTTTGATTTCTCCATCGGCTATCTTCATAATATGTATAATGTTGCTTTTACTCGGTGTTACAATTTATTAATTCTAAAAAATATGTACCATGGAAGATGTTAATTACAACATAAAAAGTGCATGGAAACAGAGATGGACAAGTGCGGAATGCCACAACAAGTCCCTAATTGCGGATCCCACAGTGCAAGTCCCTGGCTTCAACCTGCCTAGAAGACTTTGGGTTCAACTCAACAGAATCCGCACAGGCCAGGGGTGCTGTAACTACCTTCTCTGGAAGTGGGGGAAAAGAACCTCTCCCAATTGCGAATGCGGAGCGGAGACTCAGACGGTGGCACATTTGGTGGGGGAGTGCACCTTACACGGATTTGAGGGAGCGATGGAGGACATCCACAGACTCGTCCCAACGGCGGTCGACTGGCTATTGACAGCAGAGTTTTGACTTTGAGCCAAGCAGATGCCGATGCCACACGCAAAGTAAGTAAATCTAAAATAACTAAGTAACTAACTAAATAAACGGTCGAACGTTTTTGAAGATAACCGATAACTTTGTCCGAAACAAGTTTGTGTTAAAAAAAAATATATACCTAATAGTCAAAAAATTCATTCAGTCATCGCAGAGTGACAGTTTTGAATGCACTGTAGTAGGTAATACTACAAAATCACGTTACATACATAAATGAATTCAAGGAAATAATTGTTATGACAGGTGGTAAAATGAAATGTGCAGGAAACCATGTAATTTTAGTCGAAGAGTTATAATTTATTTTCTCCAACAAATCCGGAGAATCCACAAAACCATTTACTCCCTTAAATAAATAAAGAATATCCACTAGAGTCCTGTAGTTTTATTGAGATACAAGTTTATGGCGTAGAACAGACTCTCTCTGTAATCATTTAATTTAAGACCCAAGAGGTTGGATTCTTTCCATTCTGTCAATATGCGATGTTGACTGAGGGTTTTTAGCTACAGATCAGAATAGTCAATAGTTTCTTTTATGGATTTGGATAGGTACCTATACCTGTATAAATAATATAATTATATTTTTTTGACAAACTTTTTAATATCTCAATAGAGACGAAGTTGGAATATTACAGAAGAACCAGGAATTAAAGGAACCTACAGGGCTTATGACCTGTCATCGGCCGGTTTACGTGATCACTTTATGCGCTTGCGCAAAGTTCACCAATTATCCCTTCTTATTGAGTTCCCTTATCTATACAATTTTTGAAAGGTCTATATATTTGAATAATGAGTAACAGATCACCTGAAAATATGATATTATTACTATTACCATCTCGAAGATATTCTCGATGTTTCTGTATGGTGTGGAAACATGAACACTTAGGGAGTCAGAGCGAAAGAGGATCGATGCTTTCGAAATGTGGTGATGGAGACGTATGTTGCGCATTCCATGGACAGCCAGAAGAATAAATGCGTCAATTCTAGACGAGCTGAAGATCAAGGATCGTCTGTCGACGATTTGTTACAGACGTATCCTTCAATTCTTTGGACACATTGCCAGAAGGGAACCAGAGTGCCTCGAGAAGCTTGCTGTGATGGGCAGCGTAGAAGGACGGAGATCTCGTGGTCGCTCACCGACCAGATGGAGCGATTTGGTTAAGTCCACAGTGGGGTCTTCGGTGACTGGTGCTCTGCTTTCAGCCCAAAACAGATTGGCATGGAGGCGGGCCATACGTGTGGCGACGGACTACAGCCGCTATCCTCAGTCATGAGTAAAAGGACGAATATACTTTTACCATCTATGAAGATACGAAGAAACGTTTTTGTAACGCCATCTATTAAAAAGTTGGTTTATTTGTATAAAATGAAAACAACAGTCATTATAAATGAGGTGACAGTGTTCTCGAACAGATGTCATCCCTGAACTGCGCCAAAATTAAATTTTTCGAATATTATAACAATTGTCAAACAAAATAGAACATAGTATTTTTTTACAGATTCCATCAATTATGACCGAACATTTCCACCGATGTGACTCGGCATCGGCATTATCAAGGTCTAAGTTTGACAAGACTCATCCAACATTACTTTATTATTTACAATGTTGACAAATATGTATATGGGCGGAGTTGTGGGTGGGTCTAAGCTAATCTGTGGAAAAAATATTGTATTCTATTTTATTTGATAAGTTAAAAATGAAAATCACTTTATAAACATCATGTATAACCAATCTCTCAATATATGGCGTTACAAAAAGATTTCTTCGTCATTTCATAGATGGCGATAGTGTTTTTAAGCTTAATTAAAATATATATAACTTTCAAAAATTGGATTGATAGGGAACGCATAAAGTGATTACGTAAACCAGACGAAGACAGATCGTAAACCCTGTAGGTGCCATGAGTTCCAGGTTCTCCTAATGTGGTGTACTAGAAGACGTGGTATTGCCCACTTCCTCGATAAAGGATAGGTATAAATACGGTAGAAACGAATACGATTCGCGGCGTCTTACCGCTTCTGTGCGCTATACAGACAGTTACATAGTTAAGTATCTAACAGTGTAGGTACTTGTTCGGCCAAGAGCTCTGCTACGAATAAACCGAGTATAAGAAATATATGTTTTTAATCATATTAACCCCACACCAGGACAAGACACCTAAAATATTCCAACTTCGTCTCTATTGAGATGATAAAAATAATAAATCACTTATACTATTACAACTAACACGTCATTGCTTCATCATAATATGACAATTTATGACAGGTTTGTTAAATTATTCGCGTCGTAAAGCACGTTGTCTATAAATTTATATGGTTCGTGGGTGTTTTGCATTATCCAACCCTCCACCCCTTTTACTATATTCCTGACGGGGAAACTTTGTACATCTAAACAACGATATGAGTACATGACGACCAATTTGTCTAGTGAAATATCGCATATTAAGGGGAGGACTGCTGCCAACGTACCTATTTTTCAATTTGATATACCATCATTATTTCTCATCAAATCGTTTTGAAAAAAAAAAATTATATAGTTTGGATATTACTAAACAAAAATATTACTTTACTTTTTGATAATGTTCTGTATAAATTCTTGTAGAAAAATAATGGCATACCCCGATTTTCAACGTTTATCATATATTTTTAATAAACTATAAGGCGTAGAGTAATATTTTTTTTAAATTAAAGAAGACAAAAATATCTAGAAAAATATGATGTGACGTTGCATAAATGCTTCAGGTTTAGTAAATAAACCTAAAAAACATTTATTTTCCATTCAGCGCCATTGCGTAATAAAAGTTTTTTTGGTTTATTTACTTAACCTGATGCGTTAATGCAACGTGATATCATATTATTCCAGGTATTTTGTTCTTCTTTAATTTATAAAAAAAAATATTGCTCTATATCTTATATTTTTTTATAAATTTAAGATAAATGTCTAAAATCGGGGTATGCTTATTATTTTCCTACAAGAATATATACAGAACAAAATCAAAAAGTTAAGATATATTTCTCTTTATTAATATCCAAACTAACTAGGTTATTTTTTTCAAAATGATTCGTTTAGTAATAATGATGGTATGTATGTATATCAAATTGAAAAAATAGGTACGTTGGCAGCAGTCAACCTCTTAAACAAATAGTTGCACTTCGCGTATGTGATGAATTTATTTTGAAATGTTTTTTAAATAAATAGTTATTTTACTCATTTTTACTTTTTAAGTTGTAATTTATTGTATTGTACTGATAAATTAGGTACTTATTTATTTATTTAAAATTGCTTCTCGGGCGACTAACAGGTACTATGTCAAATATTTATTTAACACGCACCCAATAACAAGTTGCCACATTCTGGAGACTTACGATATTAATCGTCTAACAGATCCAGACTGAAAACACAATTAAAAACTGTGTCTCCACCGGGAATCGAACCCGGGACCTTTGGATCAGCAGTCAGATACCCAACCAACTGAGCCACGAAGGCCGACACGGAACACGGAAAAAAATAATTATGAGCACCGAACTGGCTACTTTCGTTTTTAGCCTAACCTTTGTTATTAGTAATAAAAGTTTATCTGTTTATGACTATACCTACTGTTTGGTTAAACGCACAAAATATTTAGTAGCACAAAACGAATTGTTTTGTAGTCACTATAGTTACGGTTAATTTTAACATAACTTTTTTTCAGTGCATATTGTCCATATATTATGTAAGTATGTATAATTGAATAAAGGTGTTTATTTTTCTTGGATCGACCGAGGATATTATAATATATATTCATTAGAATAAAATGATTTTAATTGTGTCACATATTTAACTCTTGAAATGTTAATATTTAGTAGGCTTAATAAATTAGACAACTCAAATTCATACAGATTTAGTAAAGTGTGTTGTTTACATATTGGCAGTTTACGTCGGTCGTATTATATCAAGTAATTATTCTTGTCCAGCATAATAGGTGAGTTCTGGTTAAATTGAACCATCATGAAGGTTGTCAGTGTTTTATACTAAAACAGGGAGTTTCCTGGAACAATTAACTATGTAGGTATATACATACATGTGTACAGTTCATTCTTCTTCCTCTATAGAGAGTGAGAGAGAGAGAAAGTTTGAATTAGATAGAAACATAAAAAAAATATTCATGAATTTGAGTAAACTACATAATTTGAGTAAACTACATAATTTGAGTAAACTACATAATTTGAGTAAACTACATAATTTGAGTAAACTACATAATTTGAGTAAACTACATAATTTGAGTAAACTACATAATATTACATATGTAAGAACACATATGTAGGTACTGTCGCTCCAAGGAGAACCAAAAGACAAACATAATAATTCTACTAGAAAATTATCGCATTATATTTGTAATGAACTATAATAAACTTAAGTATTTTTCCACAAAAAATGTATAATAATGACTGAACGTTTTCGCCAATATTGACAGAATTTGTATATTTTAAGTTTATTTTCGGTATTTTAAGTTTATTTTATAGATACTACCACGGGAATTGCTCCACCACCCACTCGCAACAGAGTCACTCGCTTTACTCAATCGCAGCACCCATTCACAGTGGACCTTCAACATATACGAACAAGTCGCTTCTCGAACTCCTTTAGTAATACAGCAGCCCGACTGTGGAACGATCTTCCGAATTCTGTGTTTCCACCTTCATACAACCCGGGTCTTTTTAAAATCCGAATTAATAAACTCTTTTCTAGACTGCAAACCCCTCCCAACGCTACGTAGTGCGCTTCTTCGGAAGAGCAAAATGGACCCAAATCCTAATAGCTGGTGTCCCCTACGTAGACATGTTAAAAAAAAAACAAATATTATTGCGCCTCTGGCGTAGGTACCTTGGGCCAACAAAAAAGATTGCGGTAAGATGATATATGGAAGATATTGCCTTGTGGCAATAAACCCGCCATTGTACACACGAAGAAAAATTATAAAGCTTTTAAGGTTTTCTGTCATAGATATGGTGCCTTACTTTTAGAAGATTCCCGTTAAATTAATTATTTCCAGAGATCTTAGTCACTTCTCTGATGGTCTGCATGTAGGGGGATCTGAGGTCATAGACAGTCCACGGGTGTGAATTTTCTGTTCGCACTCGTTGATTGTTTCTTTTTGCACTATGGTGCCGAGATTGCTAATCTAGAGGGCTCCATGAGCTACTTTTCGTGCTATGCATTTTTTTTTTGTCGTTCACTTAGCGTTCTGTGAAGGGGCCGATTACAGTCCCCATAGGCAGAACGGGTGGTGGTGGGAGTAGCGAATAGCGAACGTTATAATGTACACGAAGTTAAATAAATAAATAAATAAAATAAATATAAGATATTACGATCCATTTTTTTTAACCCAAAGATGAATCCTATACATATATTTTAAAGACGTTCAAGTTTAATAAGATGCACTTCATTAGCATCCAAATAGCATACATCGGCATAATTAAGCAATGAAAGAAGAAGTGATTGATTTATTGATTATGTAATACACAGAGGCAAGGGGATTTTTTTTTAACCAAAAAATAAGTATTTATGTCCTTGTAACAAGAACATGTACATAGGTATATTCCTTAAACGAAGCAGTAAACCTTTGTTTATTTTCTAATGAGTATGTATGTTCTTCTGCTATATAGTATTCGAACTCGCGATCACTAATAACAAACCCAGTGCGGTAACCACTACGCATCTATTTTTACATATAATATTTAAAGAAAATCAGACATAAATGACACATTTGGCTGAAGCAGATTGGAAGAGAAGGATCTGCTTCGGTATTCTTGTATTTTTGAAATAGAGGTTTTAGACTTACTAATTGAATGGAATATGTAAAAAAAAAAGAAAAATCATTTGATCGCAGAGTAGCCATAGCAATTCAAAACGAGTACTGCCTCAGAACAGACTATGTCTAGCGAGGTAGTAAAATTTCCAAATGTGTGGACAAAAAAAAATAATAATTGTAAAATTGTAATAAGGTATAAACTAAAAATAATAATTGTAAAATTGTAATAAGGTATAAACTAAAAATAATAATTGTAAAATTGTAATAAGGTATAAACTAAAAATAATAATTGTAAAATTGTAATAAGGTATAAACTAAAAATAATAATTGTAAAATTGTAATAAGGTATAAACTAAAAATAATAATTGTAAAATTGTAATAAGGTATAAACTAAAAATAATAATTGTAAAATTGTAATAAGGTATAAACTAAAAATAATAATTGTAAAATTGTAATAAGGTATAAACTAAAAATAATAATTGTAAAATTGTAATAAGGTATAAACTAAAAATAATAATTGTAAAATTGTAATAAGGTATAAACTAAAAATAATAATTGTAAAATTGTAATAAGGTATAAACTAAAAATAATAATTGTAAAATTGTAATAAGGTATAAACTAAAAATAATAATTGTAAAATTGTAATAAGGTATAAACTAAAAATAATAATTGTAAAATTGTAATAAGGTATAAACTAAAAATAATAATTGTAAAATTGTAATAAGGTATAAACTAAAAATAATAATTGTAAAATTGTAATAAGGTATAAACTAAAAATAATAATTGTAAAATTGTAATAAGGTATAAACTAAAAATAATAATTGTAATAAGGTATAAACTAAAAATAATAATTGTAAAATTGTAATAAGGTATAAACTAAAAATAATAATTGTAAAATTGTAATAAGGTATAAACTAAAAATAATAATTGTAAAATTGTAATAAGGTATAAACTAAAAATAATAATTGTAAAATTGTAATAAGGTATAAACTAAAAATAATAATTGTAAAATTGTAATAAGGTATAAACTAAAAATAATAATTGTAAAATTGTAATAAGGTATAAACTAAAAATAATAATTGTAATAAGGTATAAACTAAAAATAATAATTGTAAAATTGTAATAAGGTATAAACTAAAAATAATAATTGTAAAATTGTAATAAGGTATAAACTAAAAATAATAATTGTAAAATTGTAATAAGGTATAAACTAAAAATAATAATTGTAAAATTGTAATAAGGTATAAACTAAAAATAATAATTGTAATAAGGTATAAACTAAAAATAATAATTGTAAAATTGTAATAAGGTATAAACTAAAAATAATAATTGTAAAATTGTAATAAGGTATAAACTAAAAATAATAATTGTAAAATTGTAATAAGGTATAAACTAAAAATAATAATTGTAAAATTGTAATAAGGTATAAACTAAAAATAATAATTGTAAAATTGTAATAAGGTATAAACTAAAAATAATAATTGTAAAATTGTAATAAGGTATAAACTAAAAATAATAATTGTAAAATTGTAATAAGGTATAAACTAAAAATAATAATTGTAAAATTGTAATAAGGTATAAACTAAAAATAATAATTGTAAAATTGTAATAAGGTATAAACTAAAAATAATAATTGTAAAATTGTAATAAGGTATAAACTAAAAATAATAATTGTAAAATTGTAATAAGGTATAAACTAAAAATAATAATTGTAATAAGGTATAAACTAAAAATAATAATTGTAAAATTGTAATAAGGTATAAACTAAAAATAATAATTGTAAAATTGTAATAAGGTATAAACTAAAAATAATAATTGTAAAATTGTAATAAGGTATAAACTAAAAATAATAATTGTAAAATTGTAATAAGGTATAAACTAAAAATAATAATTGTAAAATTGTAATAAGGTATAAACTAAAAATAATAATTGTAATAAGGTATAAACTAAAAATAATAATTGTAAAATTGTAATAAGGTATAAACTAAAAATAATAATTGTAAAATTGTAATAAGGTATAAACTAAAAATAATAATTGTAAAATTGTAATAAGGTATAAACTAAAAATAATAATTGTAAAATTGTAATAAGGTATAAACTAAAAATAATAATTGTAAAATTGTAATAAGGTATAAACTAAAAATAATAATTGTAAAATTGTAATAAGGTATAAACTAAAAATAATAATTGTAAAATTGTAATAAGGTATAAACTAAAAATAATAATTGTAAAATTGTAATAAGGTATAAACTAAAAATAATAATTGTAAAATTGTAATAAGGTATAAACTAAAAATAATAATTGTAATAAGGTATAAACTAAAAATAATAATTGTAAAATTGTAATAAGGTATAAACTAAAAATAATAATTGTAAAATTGTAATAAGGTATAAACTAAAAATAATAATTGTAAAATTGTAATAAGGTATAAACTAAAAATAATAATTGTAAAATTGTAATAAGGTATAAACTAAAAATAATAATTGTAAAATTGTAATAAGGTATAAACTAAAAATAATAATTGTAAAATTGTAATAAGGTATAAACTAAAAATAATAATTGTAAAATTGTAATAAGGTATAAACTAAAAATAATAATTGTAAAATTGTAATAAGGTATAAACTAAAAATAATAATTGTAAAATTGTAATAAGGTATAAACTAAAAATAATAATTGTAAAATTGTAATAAGGTATAAACTAAAAATAATAATTGTAAAATTGTAATAAGGTATAAACTAAAAATAATAATTGTAATAAGGTATAAACTAAAAATAATAATTGTAAAATTGTAATAAGGTATAAACTAAAAATAATAATTGTAAAATTGTAATAAGGTATAAACTAAAAATAATAATTGTAAAATTGTAATAAGGTATAAACTAAAAATAATAATTGTAATAAGGTATAAACTAAAAATAATAATTGTAAAATTGTAATAAGGTATAAACTAAAAATAATAATTGTAAAATTGTAATAAGGTATAAACTAAAAATAATAATTGTAAAATTGTAATAAGGTATAAACTAAAAATAATAATTGTAATAAGGTATAAACTAAAAATACTAATTGTAAAATTGTAATAAGGTATAAACTAAAAATAATAATTGTAAAATTGTAATAAGGTATAAACTAAAAATAATAATTGTAAAATTGTAATAAGGTATAAACTAAAAATAATAATTGTAATAAGGTATAAACTAAAAATAATAATTGTAAAATTGTAATAAGGTATAAACTAAAAAAAATGTATTTTTGTTCCTTTGTATTTATACTGTTGGAAATATACCTACCTACTATTCATTCATTTTCATATCAGTAAAAGTATTTGCTTTTCTGTATATAAATCTCTTTGTCAACAAAATGTACTTTTTGATATTAGTGTTGAGTACCTATTGTTTCAATTTTCATTCCGAACCATTCAGAAAATATTCAAATGCGTTATATTGATTGCCACCAAATTATAGTATAAATATTTTGTCATGTACAAAAATATATTGGTTTGTTATGTCGACCTTTAATTTCGATTACCTACATACATCTTACCTTAGATTTATTTGGATTTATTTATTATCAAGTAAGAATTATAATGGACCCTTTCTTTATTGGTCTTTGTTATTGCGCCGTTATCTTTATAGCTATTTATAACTATAGCAATGGCCCCCCATTTCCATGAAAAACTAGAAATTATCCCTTTGCGGCCTTAAATTTGTGTTAACTCTTGATTAAGATACAACATACAAACATGCAACCTAACATCTTTATTTCTTAGACGTTTACAAACGACATTTTGTCTAGTTAATATAAGTACCTAGGACGTTTTTTTCTTAATAAATCAGTACTTTAATCGCACCAATATATTTTTGTACCTACCTTTAAAATAAAAACCTATGTACATTATATATTTCAATAAAAAAAATATTTTATAGAAGCAAAGAGTACTGATCCGAGGCTAATCAATTGATAAAAAAAAACATTTTTTTTTATTGTTTTTTAGATTTTGTTCTGAGTATTTTAATATTTTTTTCTCTATTAGTTACTTTTCTTGCTTGTATTTATTAATTGGTTTATTAAATTATTATTTTTTGATTAGTATGATTTAAGTTATGCACTTTTTGTTTTTTTTTTACTTAACGGGGTATTTCAACCATCGCTATAATTGAGTAGCGTTAAAATCGTAAAATAGTCGAGAGATCAACCAAATTTACCAATTTCCTTAGGAAGTTTTTTTAGAAAACTTTTGGTTTCTTCCACCAGGTGTTACTTTGGAATAAAATTATATTTTTATTGCTTCAATATTTGAACGCGTTATCAGAGCTATTTAATTTAATTTATTATTTATGTATTTTATACATAATGTGTTTCATATTTACTATATGTATACAAAACTAAAAAATACTCGGTTGAATGCTAAAAAATAGTTTTAGCGCTATCTGTCGGATAACGTGAAAAGTTTTTTTATTGGATAATGTATAAAAACGAATTGCAAAAATATTATGTAGGTACCTATATATTATAATAATAAATTCATAATCAAATACGCATACCTTCCTGATTGATAAAATATAATTAACATTATTTGATATTATAAATAAAAATTAAATATAAATACCAATCCGAATATTAAAATGCTAAATAAATAAAAATATTATTATATTCGATGTTTCGATGTTTTCAAGGTCAAAGTAGAATGTGTGATGCTTCGTTTCTTGTAAGTGTGTATTATAAGTAATACGCTTCATGTCACACACACACACGCACAGGCTCGCGAAGAGTCTTTACGCAACGATTATTATCAAATTCAAATGCTCATTCTTTGGTTAGTTTTGGTTTATTTACAATAATAATAGCGACACATTCGCTTATAAGTCGAAATCATTCAATATATAAAGCGCTATTATTATTACAAAACAAACCTAACCTAACCTACAAATGTATAGCCAGTATACACGATATGCTACTCTAAGGTTCTATATTATTATTATTATTATAAGAATATTTCAATTATTTTGTCAGTCGTCGCGTCGCGTATTGAGGTATCGACAGTATAAAGCAAGGCTTATTTCATATACCTAGTTTAAATTTTTAGAAGCAGACTATTATGATTGACATGAACATGATGCGACGTATATTACATATATGCATTACCTATAATAGGTAGGTACCTATACTGACATATAATTATACCTACTTTGTGTGTTTTTAGCAGTTTTTAGTCTGTACTGTATCTTTGAGACAATAGATAGACATAAAGTCTATGTAATGAGGCTGACAATTAGAGAAGCAATACAAAAATATCATAAATAAAATGGCAGAAAATTATACATAATTCGCTGAACTACACAAAATATTTTATTTTAGAGGATACCGAGCTCTCGCTACGTCTGCTTATATATTTTTTTTATACCTAAGTATAATATATTTTTCTAATAGGTAGTTTGTTTAGACGAGTTGATGGCTAAGCGGCTAGCGCGATGGATTATTATAGTATAGATTCGGATCTCGGCATGACTAGGGCTGCCATCCGTCCGGTACAGTTGAAATTTATCTTCTTGGCCCAAGTACATCGAATTTCGCAGTAGTTTACATATAGCACAATAATTATTTTAGGGAATATTTTAGGGAACTAGAACAGAAATAAACTGTATACAATATTCCCTGACCAAGAATCTAATGTCGCTAACACCAATTCCGTCATTATTCTACAATACTCGTAAAATTAAAAAAATCCTAGTAATGTAATAAATGATGAAAATGTTGACAAAATTGTACTATCATTACCTACTTATCCAACTGTCGATTCGTTCATGAAAATTCAATTCTCTGAATGAATCGACATTATAAAGCCAAGATGCGTGTACGAAGGTACATTTTGTATGGCATAGTGGACTTTTTGCATGCTAATAGCACCAACTAGAGGCCTCGCAGCATATATGTTCCCATACATGGATTTACTCAGAATTTACTCACACCCCAACTAGATAATTTAATTTTCTACAAAATATATAAAATTGTAGAAGTACATCTCAATTTTTTTTAACAATTTTTATAAAAATTGAATTTAGTGACGACATTGTTTCATACAATTTGTATGGCAGTCGTCTACACACAATATCTAAGAAGACTTAATTGTTTGATACTAATCTCCAAACATACATACAATCATGCTGTTTTCATATTCTGGGTAGGATCAAAGGACTGACCTCCATACTATCCTATCTTGACATACATACCTTGGTACATGTGTTGTATAGAAAACCAAATATCTTAAAATATTAAATAATTTGTATTTATGGGTTTATAGATTGGTACTTATTCTTCAACTGTACATACTATCACTATCGACAGTTGGATTTCATGTGTTACATGCAACTAGTTTAGGTACAAAATTTGCGTAGGTATACTTATTTTGTTATAAACTAGAACAGAAATAAACTGTATATAATATTCCCTGACCAATAATCTAATGTGGCTAACACCAATTCCGTCATTATTCTACAATACTCGTAAAATTAAAAAAATCCTATCTATAATAATGTAATAAATGATGAAAATGTACGAGTATTGAACATAATAAATATATGAATATTTATTATGTTCCGGCTTATCTAATCGTCTGCGAGTGATTTTAAAATAGTATTAAAAGGGCTTACTTAATAAAAAGATATTACCATTTATTATGCGAAGGAAAACACGCTATGAATAAAGAATATATTTTTATTATTTTTTTTGTACAACATGTTGTGAGGAGAGAGAGAGAGAGAGAGAGAGAGAGAGAGAGAGAGAGAGAGAGTGTGTAAGAGGAAGATAGAGTTCTCGGTCAAATGATGTCAGCGTTGTCAAGTAAGCTATTGTATCGGACAAATCGTATATACCGCTTATCGCTAGATGGCGTAACAAAAAATGCAGGCTCGAATCTAATATTTTTTTAGTATCTGAATGAACCACCAATATGGCGCTGAAATCAGTGCATAAATGATTAATTTTTATAAAAAATGCAATAAATTGATCAAATATATTTTTGCAATAAAAATATTTTTAAATATTTTTGTTTGTATATCTCAATGATCTGTCGTTGTTAGTTTTATTTTTTTTAAATAAAATTCTAATAATGTCAGTGTTGTCTATTTCCTCCATGTTTAATGCTATATTTTATCAAATTATGATTACATAGCATTATTTTTTAGACTACATTTTAAGGATATTGTTCTTCTCCACATATACCTATAATCAGACGAATTATTTTTTTTAATTTGTGAAAAAAGCATGGTCAAACCAAATGCCTGCCACAACGTTTATTTTGTTATTGTAATATCAGTTTGTAAATTGATTTTAAATGTTTAATAATATTTTGAAAATAATTAAAAATACATAATTTTTATGAATCTAAAGTTTCATTGAGATCGAAAAATGTATACATCCTTGATCTACGCCCTTAACAAATTTATGTAAATGCTCACATGAGCGTTGAACGTATAAACAAATAAACTAACACATAATTTTTTAAATAAATAAATTAGTAAATAAGTATGCAAATAATAACAAAAATAAAAAATAAATAAACATATAAATAAAAAAAAATAAATAAATAAAAAAATATATAAAATTATTAATTAATTGATAAATAAGTAAATTAATTAATTAATAGATAAATTAAATAATTAATAAATAAATAAATGAACAAATAAAAAAAATACATCAATAAATAAATTAATAAATAAATAAATGAATATAAAATAAATATGTTAAGTTGGTATCTGGATAGCTACTTAACATATATGTGGCGAATCATCCCCAATTGCAACTTTATCTTTGCGTTTGTTGAAATTTATTATGAGCTCTGAGGCCACAGCTTACAATCTTTTCGATTAGGTACTATCAGTCGAGTTTGAGTCGAGTACCTAATCCAAAATACAGGAGGCACATAAATAACATGCCACATAATATTATGTAGTTCAGGTGAGACGAGACGAGTAAGTAAATGCACACCCGAACACCTGACGCTGTATAACCCACGTTGAAGGAAAAAGCCTTGATGATATGAATGAATGAATGAATGAAATTTATTTTGATCTTTTTGAAAATTTGTAATTTTTTAGAAAGTGCGTAGTAATAGCAATGATTAATTCATTGTTTTGTAATCAGCAATCAGTATATCTCATATTTAAGTATTAATATTGTTTTAAATATTTTTTAATTATTTAAGGTCTTATAAAATAAACAGAAAAAATACACTATGGAATGAAAAAAACGATAGACCATTAACTTTTGTCTACAATTGATGTACATTAAATAATCATAGATGTATTTACCTACATTATGTACAACAGTAAATAAATATAAATATACTTAAAATCATTACATATTTATATATTCCACATATTTGAAAGGAAGGAAGGAATGTGAAAGGAAGGAAGAGAAAGGGAAGGGAGAAGGACTATAATTGATACTGCTGTGGAAAAAAAAACGAATCTGCTAGATAAAAACACACATTTAAATATGTACACATATTAAAAATTATAAATAATATCGACGCCTTTTGACAAAGAAAAGATTTTTTTCAACGAAACTCGTATTTGTCTATATTTTTTTACTCCTTGTCACAAAACAATGTAGGCACATAATTTTTCAATATTTTTATACATATTATATTTCCTGGAAAGATAAAAACGTAGGCCTCAAACAATGTTCCTGTTTGGTTATTTTAAAAAGTATCATCCAAACAAACGTGTATGAATGCACAATCTGCCACAATATTATTGTGAAATCAACCGAAAAAAAATCAAGATCTCGCTTATTCTTGTAATTTAATTTGGAATTGCGAAAGAGAAAACAAATTTTTCCTCGATTACACCCATTTTACTACTGTGTTCTTTTCCACATCCCCTCAAGTGCCTTTTGTTTCGTAAGAAATTTCTTTTTTTTTCGCTCATTTTTGCATCCCCCCCTCACATTTCGGTTTTAATCAAACAAATGATTTTGAAGTGTTATTGTAGAAGTAAAAGATTTTATGAGATTACTTTCGGGAGGTTCATAAAGCTACCGGATATAACTTTGATTGGATTCATCCAAGTTGTTTTTAATAAATAGGGAAATTAACTAACCAACAAATAACTGTTATTTTGTTAATACTTAATAAGGAAAGTTCAAAACAGTGAGTTTCTAAACCATTGAACTCTGTAAATACAAATTCAATTTATTAAACTAAACTTTTGTGACGATTTTTTTCCATTTCATATACCATTTTATACAAAATAATTTAAAATATTACAATGTATTTTATTAACTTACTAGGCGAGATCCTGTTATTTCAACGTCTAACTGAAATTGGTAAAGAAAGTATCTTTATACGTCGTAGCTTTACTTTTGTGGCACATTTTAACTAATAAATTAAAATTACAAATTACTAATACAAACTAATAGTATTAGTTTGTTCTGATGAGGGAGCGGGTCAGCTCCGCAACTAGTAAACTATAAATTACTCATTTGTTGTGTAAACAAAGTAATTTGTAATTTTAATTTATTGGTATAGAAAGTGACATTCCCTGATGCGGATCTATATAAATGAAAGATTTAAAACTAAGGTTAGCAATAACTATAGCTCGCAGGTAAGAGTAAACAATGGTGTTCCACAAGGAACAGTTCTTGGGCCGATCCTGTGCCTATTTTACATAAATGACCTTTACAATAAAAATATTCCAGGTGAGATTTTAATTTGTAGATGATACATCAAACACTATAAGCGGGCATACCTGGTGGGAAATTTTTATCAGAGCAGATATATGTTTAAGACTTGTCAATCTTGATTAAAGTCTTTTGTCTCTTAATTTTGATAAAACATTTATAAAACGAACAAAGATCAGCGCCAAATAATAGTGAATCTGCGATCCCACAAGGTTGGTTGTGATAAAACATGCTAAAGATGCTCAGAGGTAAAAGCAGTCAACTCCTCGAAATACTATTGACTCATATTTGAGATGGGACAAGCATGTAGATTACGTAGGTATGTAAATGTATCCGATACTTGGTGTATGTTTTCAAAAGATTGGTTGGTTTTATCAAATCTGGTTTAGTCAAAATGACAAACCTATCAATGTTTAGTGCAATTTCAACATAATGGTGAGATGGTTTGTTATGGAGCATTAAAAAACCAACTTTCCCCGCATCATTTTTAGATGCCTAGTGGTTATTTTTATTTAAGATTTCTCTCAATATTTTGTTTAATTAGTATATCTGGTAGTTTTCAATACTCAGATATATTAAATGAACACGCGTTTAAGATAAACTCAATTTATTAATAATTATCAGTAATTAGATATATTGTGACGTTATTTTTGTATTTGCACGTCACTACTTAATTATTTTAATTTAATGTTTATAAAAATGTCTTAAACGAACGCACTTCGCAATATTGGAAATATTTCTAAAAAAGTTGTAAGGCGAACACAGCCGTGAACGGATTAGATACGCGGATCGTGATATCTATGCCTTCCTTTTCAACGCTGACAGCCGACACGAGGTGTCATCGCCAAACAGAATGGCGTACGCAAAACTACCCAGCAAAGACTGGAATTTTAAGTTCAAAGGAGGCTGGGTAAGTTCTTTATCTAGTTTCATCGATCCTCGTCTATATAAAATATCTGGCATGAGTCACGTTCGCTAATTTAACTGAATTCTTGCAGGAAATATAACAGCCTCCTTCTTTGCTTCCTTGTTTCTTTCTTCCTTACTTTCTTTTTCTTGTTTTTTTGTACATGCTGTCTTTTCATCATGCTTCAATATTGGCATACTTTACTAAGTATGCCATGGATGATGAAAAATAAATGATTTTAAATATCATGGTTGGTGCACACCCATATTTGCACATCATTAATGGATAATAACTGTAAAACACCTGTAAATTGGACTTCTGATCGACGTAGATACTACGATGGTAGTTTTCATTTCAACAATTGTACCTGCTGATCATCTTCAAGAAGATGGAAATTCATAAAACTGTTTCATTTCTAATTGATTAAAAAAAAAACATTTGAAATACTGATATTATTTGAAAATTTTGTTCAATCTGTTTAATTATGTCATGTTTAATATTTCTTGGTTATTATACACCACATGGTTTAGAGAAATATCTGAAAACTTGTAAATTGTAATTTAAGAATCAACTTGTTTTATTAAAATGTCAAATATTTAGATTAGTTCAGGTAACGTAGATAATTGCATAATATTTAACATTCATTACCAACCATGATAACAATAAAATTATTATAAAAATAGTAATTTCTTTTGTACTTATGCGTTTCTTTCATCGCTCAATCTTACCCACATCATATCTGACTCAGCTTTCATGTTTTCCTTACTGTTCTATTGAACAGAAAATTCTTATTTGATACTTAAATATATTCTTTTTTTTGTCTTAATCAATAAACAACACGCTCTGAGATACTGAGATATTTGCATTATTTTAAATGAGTCTCATTGCAATATCGCTGACTGCTGGTGGTAAGGTTTTATGGTGAGTATAATTTTAGCTTCTCTTTTTCTTTTCTCATAAACCACCATACCTTGCAATATACAGAGTGAAGTTCAATAATTAGTTATATACAAGAACCACAGCGTGAGAGCACTATCGTTGATAAAAAGTCCCCGAACAAACCACCGACATTCCCTTATATAAAACCCCGAAGATTGCCGAATACTTTATTCGTACATACTCGTAAACCCGCTATACATATTGCTTGATACAAGGCGCAACATCAATATATCACATTATGTATATCACATTTGAATTGCTATTTTATTTCGTAATGCCATGAATACGAATGCGTTATTTGACAGTTGTCATCATTTCTGAGAAAGAAGCAGTCGCTACGATACAGGTCGTATCAAAAAACTTACTTATAAAAATCAGAAATATTGATAAAATAATTTTATTCTTTCAAGAACACCATAAAATAATCTATCACTAAAAAACTGTGACTGACATAAAATGGAATCCTTTAATAATTTAAAAATAAGAAACAGTAACAGATCAAAGATATTATAAAAGAAAGAATATGTTGAAAAATCGACGAGATTTTGGTGCTACATTTAGCCTATAATATCAAATGTGCAACAAGTTTTTTCATTCGTGTATACAAAACGTTTTTCTTGTCCATTTATCACTCTTTTATCCTTAACCCATTTTCTATCTATCCTAATCACCAACCAAAACAATCTCATTTCGTTCCTAGACTCTTCTTCCATCAATCTTAATCATTCTCGATTTTCTTCTATCCGTTTAAAGCATACACACAAATGTAGGTAGGTACCTATGCCTAAAGGCGTTTTTGAACAATTCCAAAATATTTCTTTTCAAGAGTCTGTAGTAGGCTAACAATCTTACTAATAAACGTTTTGTAAAAGTGACACGACCGTTTAACACTCCTATAGGCAAAAACGTTACCAATAAACGCTGTGTAGCAGATCAGTTGATCGACGACTGTGTATCTCTCATACAAATATTACTCAACGCTTGCACGCCTGTTTTAGGTAGTTAAGTGGTATTTTAAGACAACTGTCATTTATCATAAGTCTAATTTGATTTTGATCTGCATGTTTATATTCATCATCAATGGCTCCACAGCCCATTGCGGGCTTTGGCCTCCTCCAGCATTCCTCGCCATCTCCCTCTATCCTGACATGCTTCTCTCCAGTTCCTTACACCAACAGCCTTCACATCCAGCTGCACGGCATCCAGCCATCGGATCTTGGGTCTACAAACGTTTCGTCTACCTTGTGGCTTTGTGTGCAGGATTCTTTTTGGCTTTGTGTGCAGGACCCTTTTTGGCACTCTTTCATCGACCATTCTTTCCACGTGTCCTGCCCATCGCAGCCTCCCTATTTTTATCACCTTTATAATGTTGGGCTCATCTGCATATAAATAAAGTAGACCTCGTAAGATTGTCGTTCTGGATTTGCACATGTTTGTGCACGGCTAAATTCATGTCAGTCTGCCTCTCGATGTTTCGTTTGAAATCTTACTATGTCAAAATCGTCAATTTTACAGTAGAGCAAAAATCTTATAATATTACATTTTTATAATCTAACATTTGAAACAGTATAAAAACACAAAGCCTCGCGAGCTAATTTGTTTTTTATGTTATTTTCAAAAGAAAGTATGTTTAAATGTTATATAATAAGACTTATAAAATGTTTTTTTTCGTTACTCGCCGAGTCGCCAAAATTGATTTATGAGAATATATCCTTGCGGTTATTATAATGCCAACTGATGCCAACGTAAAGTTGTGTTTGTTCCCGTAATAGCCAGAGCTCAAAAGGCACGAAATAATAAAATCCTACATGGGAGAGGGAAATATTTACACGGAACAATCGTTTCCTTTTGCATCGTGGGTCAGATTTTCTTTACTTGCATTGTTTCACCGATTTAGCTGTCAAAATAGGTGATTCTTTACAAGTGGCCTACAACGCCAATTATATTGATTTTTTGTTTAAAGATAGACAATATTATACATATTACGGGAAAAATATTCTTTTTTTGTGGAAACGCCTATTTTTTTTTTAAAATTCGAAAAAATATATAAAGGAATATAAATTGTTGGTTTTCGACATCTATCGGTAAATTTTCAAACTTATGGAAACATAATATAAAATCATTTTTACAAAAACAACTTTATTTCTACGAAATTTTGTAAAACAGGAATACAGTTTAAAAATATTATAAGATTACAAAATATTTAAATACCTTCTACTTTCGTGGCAGGTCATTAAATTTAATTCTTATTTAAATATGGAGTATTATTTGAATGACATCACAAAAGCGCCGCGATGCGTTAAAAAATATAAGTTTTCTTCCGATGAGAATAATATCAAAATGAAATATTATTATCAACAACTATTGATTATTGATTATAAAATAATGTATGATGTGCACGTTACAACTTTAAAAACACATTCGTTCTATATGGGTAACCCAAAGTTTGGATTAATTGGACTAACATAAATAAACAAAATACTTATTTAAAAATAATTGAATAAATTGATATTATTTATCTTAAATAAATGTTGAAGAATAATAAAATAACATAACTTACTGATTTTCAAAACATAAGTAGGTACCGGCCTACAAATCTAATTTTTATGTTTAAATTTAAACTAAAACATAATTAGGTATTAGGTCTATAATCAAAATGAGGTAAATAACTACATTTTGATGATGGAGAATAGAGTGCTGTTACTCATCATAATATGCCCATGAGACACAAAGCGAAGATGCAGGTCGATAAATTGCAGCATCCAGAGTAATTTATCTTTTCACGGCACTCACGGTTAAGGGCAAGCGTTCGTTCTTCCTCGCGGGTGCTCAGGTTGACGTGGCCAAGTCTTCATGGACTTGGCAACGTCATGGGCGTGTAACACTGTACCGAATATATTTTTTAAGTACCTACCATAAAAGCTTCGGTTCATTTTGTTGCATGAACCGCCGAAGGCGGCCATTTACCGCGCAGCGGTAAAAAGTAGGCTGAAAGCCCTAGCTTAGAAGCTGAGCGAAGCGATGCTTCTCAGCTAGTTATAAATATTGTAGATCTCATCGCTGTGTCGTATTCTCCAAGCTCCGTTTACCTGCACAGGTCAGAATATCCTAGCATGTTTATTTTGCTATATATTTATTTATTTATTTATTTACCTTTTATCACACCATATTTATAATGACAACGATAAGTAGATTACTGCTGCCCAACTAGGAAATCCTGTTCTAGGGCTAGCAGTTTGCAATTTTTATTGACAATTATATCCAATTATGAACCAGGTGATTGTTCCCGTTCCACACTAAATATGTACACAATCTCAATTTTCTGCACTCACAAACATAATCTCAACAAACATATGGGCTCATACAAAACAGACCAACTAGGTCCCAATTATACCTGTCATTAATCCAATCTCTGACTAATATCTTGGAATAATATGACGAAAAATCTTTATATATTTTTTATTATCGATAGTTGTGCATTTAAGGACCGAAACGTTGTTAATAAATTACATATATGTACATACATACCATCACGCCATGTCCGTCACGGGGTAGGCAGAGAGAACCGAACGTCATTTATTTCTATCTTGAGACTTGACACACATTCATCGCGTCGTGGGATTTCTGATTTCACCCTTTTCAAAAATTACAACCTATGATTTGCTGGCATTAGTGATGAGCAAATGCAAGATCAAGACCAAGACCAGGGTGGTCTTGGTCTTGATCGTGCACCCGCGGTCTTGGTCTTGCGTTTACAAGTATAGTTTTGGTCTTGGTCTTGCATACATGGTCTTGGTCTTGGTCTTGCAAGTCTTGCACTTTTACGAGTAGGTACAGTACATATTCGAGTTTTTTTATAAAAAAAAATAAAACCTAAATTTTCGTTGAAGTAAATGTGTTATAATTTTTAAGGTATTAAATTATTTTATTTATTTAACTTTTTGTACATAAAATAAATAAATATAATGCACTCTGGCGGGCTTATTGCCATTAGGCAATTTCTTCCAACCAACCAGATTACAGAGTGACAGAATTATAAATGTACCTACATCAACAAAAAATTAAAGCTACAAAAGAACAAATAAAATAAACATAACACCAAGATAAATAAAAAACATCATAGCAACAAAAAAGGGATTGGGAAGGAACAAGAAGAGGAAATCGAGATCAGATGTTTAGGGATAAATATTACGTAGCAAAGAGAAGGAAGGAAAAGGAGAGGGATCAGGTATTTTCGGAGAGGTATCCCTGCTTTAGTCTTTTCTTGAAAATGTCAAGCAAATTTGACGAAGTTATATCAGTCTTGCTGAACGCACTTCAAAGGAAGAGCTGACAAATTCAGTGTTGTGAATGGATATAGTTAATGTAGTACGTTCAGCAGATCGAAGTGATAGGCCGTGATTAGATAAATAGGTGAATTTGGTTTTAAGGTACTGCAGTGAATTAGTATTAAAGAGCGTATTATAATATATAAGTGACAAAATATGTATATTTCGCCGTTATTATTAAACTAGTTGCATGTAACACATGAGATCCATTTTGTCTATGGCTTTAGCAGGTGACAAATAAAAATTTTTGAGGCTTAACAGAATTTACGATATAATCATTTACAATATGGATAAAATGGATATCATTCAATCAAATATTGAAAAGAAATTCGCGGAGTTCGAACAGAGATTCAATGCTAGTACCGTCATTCCAGGTAAAGAGGATTCTTTACTCCAGATATGCAACGACTTCGCCATTTTTAAACAAGAAACTCTGACAGCACTTAAAGAGGTAAGGGAGTCCTTTTCTACACTAGAAAAAAAAGTAGATGATATTGAAACTAGACAACGAGGCACATATATACTCCTGCATGGTATCAAGGAAAGTAAAGATGAAAAGTTGTCAGAATCAATGCCACTTACCCTTCGCGACAGTCTTCAGCTGACAGCTATTCCCAGAATTTCTCACTGTTATAGATTGGGACCTCACAAAAAGTCCTCACGACCGATTGCTATTGCTTTCAATACAGCTGAAGAACGTAACTTCATCTTTCAAAACAAAAAGAAACTAAAAGGCACTAACACTATGATAACCGAGTTTTTGACCATAACACGGCAGAAAGTTCTCACCGATGCAAGAAAATACTTCAATCCCCATAATGTATGGACCACACATGGTATTATCAGAATAAAAGTTAATAACACAATACGTAACATAACAACATACAAACAACTACTTGATCTACAAAAGCAGCTTCCACAACGCGATACTTCGTCGGACAAAAACACACCCCGTGAACTAAGGCCGAGGAGACAGACATAAAATATAAATTATTCACGTCTAACCTAACACTGAAGATGTTTTTCTTTTACTTTTATACCATTATAGTATCAATTATATTGCGAATAGCGAATCATAATTTTAATTACATAACTGATATTTGTGTACACTTCATTGATCATAGATACGGATCGCACTACCGATTCTATCTGACAGGTGTACCACGACAACAAAGCGTACATAGATAATCTCTGTTTTTTTTTATTTTAACAATACTCGCATTATTTTTTGGCGATTTGTGTTATCTCAACGGCCGGCTTCTATTGAATTGTTTTATATAATTATATTGTTTCCATTTCTTTTTGGCCAATGTAAAGATATATTTTCTTTTTTACTACATATTACTTTTCACTTTATATTATTTTTTCTTATGTCTAATATACACAATATTTTTTTTTGTATTTCATAAACAACTTATTTAATCTCTAGTGTAAAAATTGTGATATCCCAATTTTTTGTATTATTCCTATGCTTATTTTACTAATGTTCCAATATTTGATATTATTTTTATGCTTATTTTACTAATATTCAAATCTTTCTAATATACAAGAGTACTGACATTTCAGTTTTTTGGTTTTATTATTATTATTATTTATTTATTTAATATTGTACTTACATTCCAATTTTTAGTATTATTTTCATTCAAGCTTTGAAATCGTAGTACTATCTTTTAGTTTCTCATTTAACTTATAGTGTAATAAGGTACCTACTGATGTGTTATTTTTTTTTTTTTTGGCATTATTGTTATTTTCATCTAATTCATAGTGTAATAAAGTACTTTTTAACATTGATTTTGCTATCATCTAATTATAGTATAAAAAAGTACTGATATTACAATTTTTTAGTATTATTTTTGTTTTAGCTTTATACTAATACCTTCTTGTTACCATCTATACTAACTTTTAGTAATAAGATACCATTTATATATTTCTTATTTTCTCTCGTTTGTACCTATATTCCATTCTGACTCAAGTAACTAAAAATAGCCCGCTCATATATTTTTTTTGTCAAATAAATTAAGAGTTATAAGCTTCTTAAAATAAAAATAGATTATCTTTTTTTAACTAGATACTAGTGTTTTTGCTATATTCATTTGATTTGCATTGCTTCTTTCTTATTTTTATTTATTTAAAGAAAAAAATTGTGTTAAAATTTTTAGATGCACACTATGTTTAACAATACACCTTATTTATATTACCAAACCCCAATTTCTTCCTCATCCTCCTTAAGTCTCCAGTATTCCTTTTCTAGTGACTCAGACCCCAATGCATCGCTCTCCGACAACTCCATTGCCACACTCCCCCCAAGTCTTAATACTTTGCTGCAGACATCCTTTTCTAACCAATCCAAGAACTTCAATGTCTGTCATATTAATGCTCAAAGTATTCCACAACACTTCTCAGAGTTAGAATCCACTTTCTCAAATTCTCCAATACATGCTATCGTCATAAGCGAATCCTGGCTCAAACCTTCCTTACAATCCTCCCTCTTCTCCCTGCAAGACTACAATCTTATCAGAAATGACCGGATTGGTCGAGTGGGGGGAGGAGTTGGGATATACCTTAAAAATATATTTAAATACAAAATAATTTGCAAGTCCAACTCAGATGTGATTGGTACACCTGAGTATCTATTTATTGAAGCCTGTCTTCCTAGCTCAAAAATTTTACTAGGTGTTGTTTATTGCCCCCCACAAATAAACTATTTTAATGAAATTGAAACTACTCTCGAAAATCTATTGCCCTCATACGCACACCACATAATTCTCGGGGACCTCAATACATGCCTAGTGAAAAATGATTATAGATCCTCTCGGTTGCTAAATCTAACAATGTCTCTCAACCTTCATATCCTTCCCCTTCAACCAACTCATCATACAGCTTCGAGTAGTAGTTTGATTGACGTTATGATCACTTCCCTCCCAGAGAGAGTAAGTACATACGGTCAACATACAGCGGCGGGCTTCTCTTCTCACGACCTTGTCTATCTCTCCTACAAAATCAAAAATCCTAGACCTGTCCCCCCACTTCTTCGCCTCAGATCTTTTAAACGTACCAACTATTCCCAACTCCTAGATGATGCGAAAAATATCGATTGGACTGCATTGTTTTCTGCGGAGTCCATCGATGAAAAGGTCGCCCTATTTAACAATAAAATATCTGCACTGTACGATATCCACGCTCCGTTTAAAACCATAAAAGTTAAACGACCCCCTTCACCTTGGTTGACGGACGAAATCCGTAAGTCAATGTCTAGGAGGGATAGAGCACTAACCTTGCATAAAAGATCTCCGTCAGTAGAGCATTGGGAGGCTTATAGAGTACTCCGCAATCGATCCAATCAATTATGTCGAAACGCTAAACGTGCCTACATTACTCAGCATCTGGCATCAAACAATAATCCTTCCCAAACATGGAAATTAATTAACAGTCTAGGAGTTGGGAAAACTAAACAAAGGAACTCACCTAACGTTGACCTAAACGACCTTAATAAAAAATTTGTTACACCTCCTATTATTCTCGACCCTGCGGTCAAAGCTTTAACTCTGCAAGATATTGCATCGACTCCTCGTCCCCTGTTTCCCAAATTTGTTCTGTGTCCTACAAACGATCTTGAAATAAAACAAATTATCAGCAACATTAAAACAAAATGTATGGGCTCTGACAACTTGGGCATTGACATGATAAAGCGTATTCTAGGTGGGATTCTTGCTACTATCACTCATTTGATTAACTTTTCCCTTTCCAGCAGTACATTTCCCTCTGTATGGAAAATGGCCACAATAATACCTCTTCCGAAAGTAAGCACTCCTTCTTCGCTCAAGGATTATCGTCCGATTTCTATTCTACCAGTCCTCTCCAAAGTCATTGAGCGCGTCGTATACAACCAACTTAACCGTTTTTTAGTAGTTAATAGACTACTTGATCCTTTACAGTCGGGTTTCCGCCCGGGCCACAGTACCACTACAGCCCTAGTCAAAATCACTGATGACATTAGGAACGCTATGAATGAAAGAAACCTCACTATCCTTACTTTACTCGATTTCAGTAGCGCATTCAACTCGGTTGATTTTGACGTTCTCCTAGCAAGATTGTCCTCCATCAATATTTCACAGCAATCGCTCAAATGGTTTGAATGCTACTTGCGCGGACGCTCCCAACAGATCAAGACTACCAACGACTCATCAAACTGGACGGACCTTATAGCTGGTGTCCCGCAAGGAGGCATTCTTTCGCCTTTACTTTTTTCCATTTTCATAAACCCTCTTGCACAATCTATCAGATGTAAATATCACATATTCGCAGACGATCTCCAATTATATTCCCATTTCAAGCCTGATAATTACCTTCTCGCTGTTGCGACATTGAATGCCGATTTAAATTATATTCTAAATTGGACAAAAAAACACGGTCTTCAAATTAACCCTTCTAAATCACATTCAATATTAATTGGAGGGCAACGTCTGTTTCTCAGAACCACACAGTTTTCACCCATGCCTGAGGTGTTCCTTGACGACGTTATCATACCATTTTCTCCAGAGGTCAGAAACCTTGGTCTGATCATGAATTGTAATCTTTCATGGTCCGGTCATATAAAGGGAGTAAGCCAACGGATCTTTCGTACTTTTCATGGACTAAACCGACTTAAAAACTATTTACCAGTTAAGACTAAAATCACTCTAACTCAACAACTCATGCTACCATTACTTGACTACGCTGACGTTGCCTACCTGGATGCAACTGAAGAACAAATTAACAAACTCGAACGGTTACAAAATGTCTGCATTCGATACGTGTTTGGACTCAGGAAGTTCGACCACGTGTCCGAGAGCAGGCAACGACTGAACTGGTTAAAGATCCGTCAACGAAGAGATTCACATGTTCTTTCCCTACTCTACCAAATCCTTAATAACCCTCTTACACCCACGTACCTCAAAGAGAAATTCGCCCACTTATCCTCACATGGCCTTAACTTACGGTCCCAACATAATAGCACACTTACAATACCAATACACCACACCTCTACTTATACTTACTCGTTCACAGTTCATGCAGCTCGGATGTGGAATATATTGCCGGAGAGTATCAGAGATGCCACTAATTTAATAGCATTCAAAAAGCGTCTGAAGTCACACTTTCTATCCACATAAACACAAATTCACGTCTTTTTCCCTTTATCCCTCTTCCTTTCTCCTCTCCTATCCTCCATCCAATAAACATAGTGTATCTATCTGATGTATTTTTTATTATTCTTATTTTTGTTCTTATTTATACATATATTATTTTTTTGTTTCTTATATTTGACTTTGTATTTTTAAGTTATGATTGATTTATTTAATTATTTTTTTTTTTTTTATTCATTTATTATTATTATTTTTTTTTTTCTATTTCTCTATTTGTATCCTTCTATCCCTGTTACTGGCTGTATTTACCATGGTGGTTGACTGGTAGAGATTGCCTGCGGGCAATAAGTCCGCCACGTTGTGTAAAACAATAAAAGTATTTTATTATTATTATTATTATTATTATTAGATCCAACTGTCGATAGCGATAGTATGTATAGTTGAAGAATAAGTACCAAACTATTATCCCATAAATACAAATTATTTAATATTTTAAGATATTTGATTTTCTATACAACACTTGTACCTATGTATGTATGTCAAGATAGGATAGTATGGAGGTCAGTCCTTTGATCCTACCCAGAATATGAAAACAGCATGATGGTATGTATGTATGTTTGGAGATTAGTATCAAACAATTAAGTCTTCTTAGATATTGTGTAGGCGACCGCCATATAAATTGTATGAAGCGATGTCGTCACTAAATTCAATTTTGATAAAAATTATTAAAAAAAAAATTGTGATGTGCTAATACAATATTTATATTTTTTTTAGAAAATAAAATTATCTAGTTGGGGTGTTTCGTTTTTTTTGATATTTTAAAAAAGTGGAAATATAGGCAGTTAAACTCATAAATTTATCATTAAAAATATATTTTCTTAATAAAAAATGTTTGAGAAACCCTGGAGTTTTAAAAAAAAATTATTTGAGTTTTTGTATTAGTCTATGTTTATACCAAATTTCAGCGTTCTAGCTTTTACGGTTTCTGAGATATATGGAAAAATAAATCAAAATTTCAAAAGTTGATAACCCCTGACTGAAACAAAAATTCACAATTCTGAGTATAATCTGAGTCTCGTCTGCTGTCATCTATTAGGAATTTGTAACTCCCACTGCTGTATATCAATAACCAATGCATTCCTTATACCAGGGTTGTAAAAGATCTTGGAATCTTCATCGATGATGACCTTTCGTGGCATGAACAGGTATTGCATGTTAGTAAATCTATTTTCTTTGCCCTACATTCACTTAATAAACTTAAAAATTTCCTTCCATTCCGTTGTAAAATAACTCTAGCTCAATCACTTCTTCTTCCATTGCTTGATTATGCCGATGTATGCTATTTGGATGCAAATGAAGTGCATCTCAATAAACTTGAACGTCTTCAGAATATATGTATCAGATTCATCTTTGGGTTGAAAAAATTTGATCGCATATCACCTTACCGCAATCTTCTTTATTGGCCCAGGATACGCCAGCGGCGCAATATACACATTTTGTCACTATAGTACAATATTCTCTCGAACCCAAACCTGCCACAGTACCTCAAAAGCAAATTTACTTATTTATCCAATCATGGACTTCCACTCCGATCTGCTGAACGTATAACACTATCCATACCTATCCATAATACAGAATTTCTCAGCCTTCGTTCGAAGTACAATCAGCAAGATTATGGAATAGCCTTAGTCCGGATATTGCGTCGTCTAACTCACTTAGCATTTTCAAGAAAAAACTAAAGAAGGAATATTTATCCTTGAACACCTGATCCCGATTTCCTCTCCTGTCCTTACCAAATCCCTTTTCTTGCTATGAATTATAATTATTTTTTTTGTTTTAATAGTATTTAAGTGTTATACATATGTTCTTTGCTTTCTTTTACTCTTTTTTATTTGCTGTTGTACAATGTTGTCATATTTTGTAATCTGGTTGGTTGGAAGAAATTGCCTAATGGCAATAAGCCTGCCAGTGTGCATTATATTTATTTATTTTATGTACAAAAAGTTAAATAAATAAAATAATTTAATACCTTAAAAATTATAACACATTTACTTCAACGAAAATTTAGGTTTTATTTTTTTTATAAAAAAACTCGAATATGTACTGTATTATTTAACAAACAGAAAACTCATTGTCAAGATAAATAACCAGTTCAGTGATTCTATACCAATCGAAAACGGAGTTGCCACGGGATCAATAACGGGGCCAATATGTTATATCGGACACAGTCTACCAAACGTCGTAAAACATTGCAGTAAAAAAGTGTTCGCCGATGATACATGTATAATTGTAGCAGACAGAAACAAAGACAAAATTACCTACAAACTGACTTCAATAACTTAACAGAATGGGCACATGATAATGGGATTATTATAAACATAAATAAAACTAAATATATGATAATACATTCAGTCCACACGGAAAAGATAAGTGATCTCAATATCAAAGGTCACATTTTTGAATGTCTCTATAATAATATACCAAACTGCACTTGTCAACAACTACAAAGGGTTTATAACTATACATATCTAGGGATTACAGTGGACGTTCATTTTAACTGGAGATGACATATTGAAAATGTCTGTAATAAGTTAAGGTCAATTTTAAGTAAATTTTACTATCTTAAACATTGTGTGTAGCTACGCACACCCTGTACGGTCTGTACTATGCTATGGTCGAGTCTATTATTGACTACGGGCTAAGTAGTTACGGACGCACATTTAACACTTACCTTAACAAAATTAAACAGCTACAAATAAGATTTTAAAAAATAATTGCAACAAAAAGAACATTGGAGGCATACAGAAATAACACTAACGAAATTTTTAAACTATGTAATATTTTACCAGTTGACAAAAACGTTAATGTTTTACTTACCATGGAAGAACTTTTCAGGGATGAATTTAAATTAAAGATAACTCACAAATATACAACTCGACAAATAACAAACGACTTACTGACAATACCAAAAACAAATAACTTTTACGGTGACAGAACTAAGGCAAAAATAATACAGAAATTATTCAATTAACTACCTAAACATATACTGGGTACTATGATGAAAGACAAGAAAAAAATAAAAATCTCTTTAAAACAATTTTACACCTTACATGCTTAATTTTCATTGCTTTCGATGTTTTTATATTTGTTCTGATTTGCCTTGTTTTCATTGCTGTGTTTTTAATTTACTTTATTTTGTTCTGTTTCTGTTTTTTTTATTCTCATTGTAAAATGGTAAAAAAAATAATAATAATGTTCTATATATGTGTAGACATATTGATGGTTGATTAACAATATAATTATAATGTACGAGAGTAGCTTGCACTGACAAACTGTTCATACAGTTTAGTGCAAAATTTATATAACCAAATGTAAATTGTGTAAATTAACAAATAAATAAAAAAAAAATATTATGTACAAGAAGATGTATAAATAAATATAAAAGTTTTGTAGGCCTATAACTGTCTATATATTATGAAAATTTGGGCTCTGTAAATTGAGCGGATCAAAAGTTATAAGGGGGGGACACACACAGACACACACACATACACACACATACACACACAGACACACACACACACAAAACTGACATTAAATGTTCTACTCCAAATTCTGAGTAAATCCATGTATTGGAACATATATGCTACGAGGCCTCTAGTTGGTGTTATTAGCATGCAAAAAGTCCACTACGCCATACAAAATTTTCCTTCGTACACGCATCTTGGCTTAATAATGTCGATTCATTCAGAGAATAGAATTCTCATGAACGAATCGACAGTTGGATAACGTGTACTTGGCTGAATCGAAATTTTATTTAGCATCACTATCATCTAGAGTATCTAGACGAATAATTACTCACTATTTTTGTATAAACTATTTCATAACATTATTGATTGTCCAAATTTATTAGAAAATATCTCACTTCACATTCTAAACCACAATGTCAGATTAAAGCCTCCTTTTTCTATGTCACACTCTAAAACTAATCTTAGGAAAAATTTCTCTACTAGTCGGGCCACCTCAAATTTTAACAACCTGCTCAATAACATTGACTTTTTTCAGATTACATGAAAATTTTTCGAAACACAATTGTTCGAATGCGCAATTGTACGAATAACAATTTTTCGAAAATCAGTTATCAGAATGACAATTGTCCGAAAGCAAATAATTCGAACTAACATTTGTTGGAAAACCAATTAACCGAATTTAATATATTTTTGTATCATTATGTTGCCTCCTTTGACATATTTGTTGCCAGTAAAATATATTCGATGAAGACTATTATTACTTGTATTATTGTTGGGTAGGTACGTATGTTTGCAAATTTTTAATGACTGATGTTTGACAGCGCGGGATAGCCTAGTTTTTACACCAGTTTATGTTTATCTAGTATTCACACCAATTTAGTTATTTTATTTTAATATTATAGTTACTTTTTTAAATATATAATGCAACTGGCTCACGCCAGTCGCAATTATAACTACAAACAAACCTAACCAACCTATTTTTACCAAAGTTTTGTAGGTTTAGGTTTAAAAAATAGGTGTACATCCTAGGATATCTGACAGCGCGGTGCGTCGCCATGTTGTTTATTCCATAGATTTTTATTAAACATAATATACTATGTACATGTAGTACTCCGTGCAAAAAGTGAGTCATTTGTTTTCGATTCATACAAAATTTGCTAACTACGACATCTAGTATATTATAATAAAAATCTATGGTTTATTCCTTTCACAATACTACCAACATGACGTCATAAAAATTCGAACAATTGTAAATTCTGATAATTGTGTGTTCGGAAAATTGTTTTTCGAAAAAATGTGATTCGAATAATTGCCATTCGTAAAATTTTTGGGGTAGGAGGTATTTGTGGTATGTAGAGCTTACTAAAGTGCCAGAGTGGTCACTTGGTTGGAAGCGATTGCATACCAGCCGGAGCTGATATGCAAGCCTGTAATTGAGGTGGTAAGGTCGGTCAGTTGGACGTGTAGGTATTACCTGTTTGTCCGCCTTCAGCTACATACAACCCAAATGATATCTCAACCGCTTGGTTCGAACCTGGTGGCGGTCTGTTCGGATAGTCCCGACAGCTGAGCCACAGATTGATCGACCAAGCAATTGCGATACCGTATACAATAGATTAAATATTATTATCAAATATTACTCAGGTAGGAATGGTAGACAGATTGAAAGATATAACAGGAAATTTAACTTACTCTTTTATTTATCAAGTTGATGATTACAATTGATGTTTACTAATATTACTTGGTACAGAAATGTCGAGTTATTATTTAATGAATATAAATGTAAATTTGAAACGCGGACGATTTGAACAGCGATGAGCGGTCGGGCAGCGTGATGCCTAGCTTCGAGGTCTGGATGAGCGGAATGGTGTGGGCGCGCTGTGCTTCCCCTTAAATAGGAGACGGGCTGTGAATACGGCGCAGGGCAAGATGGCGCCTGCCGAAGTACTCAGCGCAGCGAAGCACTGCGCGGCGCAATTGGCGCAATTGGCGCAATCGCCACAGACCCCGCTGGCAGTCGCTTAGACGAAACACGACCCCTCCTCGAAGTTCAAAGTCCTTACATTGCGTTCTGTGGAAGATAAAAAAAAATTTTTAAAGCATTTGATTTGTTATGTTATTTTGCATAGGGTTTTCTTTTGAACCGCTATGTACATGTTATGTAATGAATTTCTATACGAAAAGTAGTCTTTCCTAATACACAGTAATGTAATTATTTAAATACAACTTAATCTATACATATATAAAGTTAATCATATTATAAGTATAAATTTGTTTTTGTACAGAGTATGAAGTTACTTATCTTTTAAAAATATCTGCTGCTGGTATGATTTGCTGCTCTTGTGATGGCGTGCGGTTGCTCTGCTATTGAGGTGAATGGAGGAGTGTCGTCCTGCGTGTGCTGGCTGGACATCCTTATGTGTTCCTCAGTGGTATAGCTTGTTGGGTGTTGTTGATTGCGACTTCGTAGTGTACCATTAATTGTGAATGGTCCCCAGTTTTCTGTTATGAAGTGTAGAAGTTCTATTTTTGTTCAGGATGAAGTAGATGTGTTATGTATGTAGAAAATTGATGCAGTTGTATGCGTGGATGCTTCGACTTTGTCGGGAATATCTTCCTGAAGTAGGTATTTATCCAGCTAGGCGAAATGGTTTGCAGTGTGCTCAGCGTGTGTATGCTTGTATATGAATATTTGACAGCTCCCTGCGTGTGCCGGCATGGGGCGAAGCACGGGGGTGTCTTGTGGTTTTCGGCGTGTCGTCAGGAGACAGCTTTGGATGTAGAGTATCCAGTGTAGCCTGTAGGGTTTTGCGGTGCGCCATGTTGACGGCTTTGAAGTGCATGGGACTTCAGTGTAACCTGTAGGTATTTGCGGTGCGCCATGTTGACGGCTTTGAAGTGCATGGGACTTCAGTGTAACCTGTAGGTATTTGCGGTGCGCCATGTTGACGGCTTTGAAGTGCATGGGACTTCAGTGTAACCTGTGGGTACATTTCGTGAAACCGGAGAAGGATTGATGTGAACTCCTCAGGGCGGTGACACGTAAATGTTGAGCAGCTTCGTTTCTTCATGCGTCGCAAGGAGGTTGACATTAGCTCTTTGCGTGCAGGCCATGAAGGAAGAGACGTTGTATGTCCAACAAAATCGTTCCTCGTCAGAGCAATGATGGCGATGACTTGTGGAAGACTTTGCGTGCTCTTGTAGTAAGTGTATGTGTGATGCTGGCACGGAGATGTTCTCAAAAGGCAAACGTTGCTGGTTCTTCAGCGGTGTTGAGCAGTGGGTATTGGCGGTACCAATGATGATCCTCAGCGATGCTCCGGTTGAATGCTGGTATGATGTGAAGATGCAGTGGTTCCTCCATAATTAATTTCTTCCCGGTAGTGATGCGGTAGAATGCGGCAGCTAGTTGCTGTATGAAGTCGTCCAGATGATTCTTGTTGATGTCTTTGATGCTCAATTTGAAATTTTAAAATTATACAATAGAATTATACAATGTAAATGTTTGTACTTGCGTTGATTGATAGGTATAAAATAATGTTTGTTATAATTTGCAAGTTCCATTTGATTATAAGTATTTATAAGTATGTTTATACTCGTTGCTGAAGTATTGTATTATGATGCCATATAATGTTATTTGTTTGTTTCGTATTGTATTGTACCTACAATGTTTTTTTTTTAAATTTAATATACGAGTATGTTTATAATATTTATTATTATTATGTATGCCATGTTTCAATGTTTTATAATTTTAATGTTTTATAATACTTTTTGTAGTATTACATAGTTAATATAATATAGTTTAGTTTATAGTACCAGTTTGTAGCTGTATTATATAGTTAATATATAATAAGGTTTTAATGTTTGATTATGGTTAGGTATTTTTACTACCGTATATTATAGTTTCAATGTTTCTATATTCTGGAACGTATTCGCTATCGTATCGTATTATTTTTATTGTTCGATCATGGTTTTATAGTTGTAGTGTTTTTATAAAAAAATAAAGTAAAATATTTTGTATATAAAAAATATTTTGTATTTAGCTAATTGTAGCTGTTCAACATTAGCTATTTGTAGCTGTTCAATGTATCACGGCTTTTTATTTCTATTTATTTCGATTGTATTTAAAAACAATGTTTATTTGTAGTTAGTAATTGTTTAAATTTGCTTTCTATATTATAGTAATAGTTTTAAACTTCCGTATCGTATGCTTGTTGGAGTTTATTTTTTAGAATAATATTTTAATATTATAGTTTTAGAAGCATTAGTTTAGTTTATTTTCAAACAATTATTTCGAAAAAATATTTTTTAAAAATATTTTATAATGTTCGTTTGCGTACGTAGTTTATTTTATTTAATTGTAATTGTATACAATTGTTATATTCCCATAATTATATTTAGAAACGATGTATCTATTTTATTTAAATGTTTAATTTATTTGATTATTTGTTTTGCGTTGTTAATTTATTCGATGAATTCTATTTTTATTTAGGCGATGTAAAATTTTATTTTTGCGATCGATGTTTTAAATATCGTTATGCTAACTTTCACTTTTGTAAATGGGGTATTGACCTGACCGTTATCGCTGTTATATAGGGGTTATACGAGTTCATTCAGCGAGCCTTTTGTTTGAAGTTCGTTTACCTTTGTTTTTTATTACCGATGGACGTGGTGTAACATTCTTAAACATATATTTGGTTTACTGAATTTTTACATAAAAATATGCGTTTTACGAATATAATAATTATTTAGCTATATGTTTCTAATTTTTAGTTTTTATGATAATGGTTTTATTTGGGAATGTAATATGTATTTTTAATTGATAATTTTTTAATTTTTACGTATTACGATATTTAGCAAAAATAAATATTTTATGAATTTCTATGAAATTTATTTTTGTTTTTTATTTTTTTTTTTGCGTTTTATCAATTATGAACAAGATAAAATATTTATAATGACTTTAGGCTTTTAGAATGACTTTAGGCTTTTAAGATGACTTTAGTAATATTATGATTTTTATACCTCTTTTCGGCGTTTTGGTTCTCTGGCTTTTTGCTTTTTATTTTTATACCTTCGTCCTTTGTATGTATTTTTTTATTTTCTGGTACTTTTGGTTTTTTTTTTTAGGCAGCTTCTTTTTTAATTGTTCCGTCTGGATTATTTTTGCGTCTCGTCAGTCATGAAAAAATATAAAGTACATGTTAGTTATATATTAAACAATTGTAAATATGTTAATTTTGGTGGAATTGGCGTGTGAGCGTTTTTGAACGTTTTTTGAGCGGGTACATTTGTAATTAATTTTTGACAAATTATAAGACAAATGTATTTAATATATTAGCTTGTAATATATGTGTTACCTGCTCGAGTGATTCCGTTCATCCAGACCTCGCTGTTCAAGTATTAATTCCTGTTAAATCCTTTGTTTCTGTCGTGCAGTAAAATGTTATGCAGTATATTAATGAACACGTATTATTGTTCTGTTTAATAAAACTACTGATTTTACGTTAAGAATGGCACAGTAGGTTGTGATAGGCTCGCCAGATTTTTTACCACAGTATAACAATTGAAATTATGAGCACAAAATAAAAGTACCTGAGTTTTTTAAACGATTTCGGAATTTTACCAGTTTCTGAAGGTATGTGTGTGTTCTGAGACACGATCGGGAGTCACCAGTTTTGGGACTGTTTAGAAGGTATGTTCAGACACGTTCGGGTCACCAGTTTTGGGGGTAGAAGGTATTTGTGGTATGTAGAGCTTACTAAAGTGCCAGAGTGGTCACTTGGTTGGAAGCGATTGCATACCAGCCGGAGCTGATATGCAAGCCTGTAATTGAGGTGGTAAGGTCGGTCAGTTGGACGTGTAGGTATTACCTGTTTGTCCGCCTTCAGCTACATACAACCCAAATGATATCTCAACCGCTTGGTTCGAACCTGGTGGCGGTCTGTTCGGATAGTCCCGACAGCTGAGCCACAGATTGATCGACCAAGCAATTGCGATACCGTATACAATAGATTAAATATTATTATCAAATATTACTCAGGTAGGAATGGTAGACAGATTGAAAGATATAACAGGAAATTTAACTTACTCTTTTATTTATCAAGTTGATGATTACAATTGATGTTTACTAATATTACTTGGTACAGAAATGTCGAGTTATTATTTAATGAATATAAATGTAAATTTGAAACGCGGACGATTTGAACAGCGATGAGCGGTCGGGCAGCGTGATGCCTAGCTTCGAGGTCTGGATGAGCGGAATGGTGTGGGCGCGCTGTGCTTCCCCTTAAATAGGAGACGGGCTGTGAATACGGCGCAGGGCAAGATGGCGCCTGCCGAAGTACTCAGCGCAGCGAAGCACTGCGCGGCGCAATTGGCGCAATTGGCGCAATCGCCACAAATTGATTTTCGTAAAATTGAGCATTCGAATAATTGTTTTTCGAATAATTTTCCTGTCACCCTTTTTTCATACCCAATCTCTACTCTCGTTCAAAATTGCGATAAAGCACCATCTTTGCACTGATAACATAACTCAAAATTCCACTCTCTAGTATATAGGTACATATATGTATGTGTCACCAAAATGGTTGCAATGGTTGATGGCGCTACATATTGATCCTTGGCCTCCTGTAAATTTTGCCTCCAACTCATTCTGCCTTCTCCAGCCAGTTGGTTAGATATCTGACTGCTGATCCAAAGGTACCGGGTTCGATTCCCGGTGGAGATTTAGTTTTTAATAGCGTAAGTCTCCAGGGGGGCAAGTCTGGTCAAGCGGTGAAATCAAAACCCTCACTTTAACCCATATCATGGATATAATTATCTTAAGGAATTGTGTAACATCTTAATATATTATAGAACTCCATATGATAATTGTATCCATGATATGGGTAATAATGAGGATTTTGATTTCATCATATGACCTGACTTGCGCCCCAAAATATGGCAAATTTCTTATGGCGTGCGTTATAAATAAATATTTGACATATGTAGTACCTGTTAGTTTCCCGAGAAGTAATATAAAATAAAATAAAAATAATATAATATGTACGTAGATGACCTACACATATCGAGTTTCAATTCTTAGTATAAAATTGAAAAACACAATTTCTTTTCTGCAAAGTGAAATAAAAATATATACACATCTATAATACAGAAACAATGTACGAAAACAAATAAATCAATCAGTGTTGCCAGGGCGATAACTTTTATAAAGAAACGAACTTTGTGAAAAAAAAGAAAAAAACCTTGCGAAAACAATTCGATGCCCATTCAATGGCAACACTGCCTTTGAGGCATTTAAACGGCCAATTCTGAAATTAATGTGAGAACAAAAATAAATTTTTCCAAAGAAATATCTAAATAATATATCTATTATTTTCTGTGTTTGCTATTATAAATATCCAGGATTTATGTGTTGAAATATTATGAGACGAGGGTGAATAAATCTCAGACAAATTGAGGAAATTGAGAAATAAATATACGTAGGTACATACATATTATGTAGGTCCATATAGGTACATATAAATAAATATGCGTAGGTACGTAGGTAAGTGCGTTTGAGATGTGGTGCTACAGACGCATGGCTAAAGTTCACTGGTCAGAACACATCAGCAACGACGAGGTACTAAGTAGGGTTGGAGAGACAAGGCAAATTATGAAAAGAATTGCCCAACAGAGAACAAATTGGATAGGCCACAACATCCGGCACCCAGGCCTGCTTTTTACCATCGTCGAAGGAATGATTGATGGGGGTAACTGTAGAGGTCGCCCCAGAAACAACTATATAGACCAGATAATCGGTGACGTGCGCTGTAGCAGTTACAAAGAGATGAAGATACTGGCGGACGATAGAGTTAAGTGGAAAGATCGAGTGTTTGGTGCAGACCAATCCTAGGTTTGTGACCCAGGAGAAGAAGAGGTACATATTTAAACATTCTTTAATTTGTCGTATTTTTACTTCTCACTAACCCAAGAGTATAGTGGGGAGATATGAATTTGCTAGAAACTAGTATCATGCTGAGATTTTATTCTGAAATTTCATCACATGTACATATGTGTGTGCTGTGTACTATAGTATGAACGGTGTGTTTATTCTACTTTATCGATTATAGACTTAAGCACTCATTCGATTCTTTTCAAATTTTGCATTTTTGTATATCTAATACTCGCTTAGCCCCATTAGATTTTGAAAGATATCTGATTAGTGTTGCTCAATATTTTTTACTGTCAAATATTTTAAATGTTCCTAAGCTCAGGAAACATTGAAATTTGAAATTTTTATTTAGAAATTGGTAAAAAAGCACATCACTTTCATTAAATGGCATTGATGAATTATATTACTTTACAAAATAAAATATTAAGATCAAAAATGATTTAACAAAACACATTTCGTGAAAATGCTGTAAATTCTCCATACTAAATTTGATTACTTTGTGGAGCGACTTGGTAGTGAGGAGTTGACGTTGGCCACAACCTATTGGTTTACTCAGTAAATATACTCGCACATTATTTATTTAATAATATATATTATTTTAAATCAAATAATATATTACACAAATTTAGTATTATGACCGAAAGTATTTATTATTTATTTATTTTAGATTTAATTAATTCATACATTTAATATTTAGATAGATTATTTGACGATATATTATTTTAAAGGTCCATAAGATCACATAATATCTGGGTCATATAATGAGGAGAGAAAAATATCACTTGCTCCAATAAATACTGGAGGACAATATAGACGGTGAGCAGCGAAATTGCTTATAGAAGCCGAGATTCTTGGCTTGCCTATGAATATGTTAAGAAATTCAAGACCTAATATTTTGAAAGCATACTACAAGATTAAAAATTGAATCGTATTTAGACATGATGCTTGACAGGGCCACTTATTTTAATATTATTTTGGCATGATTTTTAAAATATTTTCATGGCCACTCAAATGAACAGTGATGCTAAAAAACATTAAGTTTTCGACATTTCCCAGTATTCTTCCAGTATTTGCCTAGTCCGAAGGTTCTTGGCACGCCCCTGAGACGGACACCGAGGTACAGGATGGAGACATATGTCCTGGCTGTGTAATATTAGGGAATGGACGGACTTCAGAAATGTGGGGCAGATTTTCCTGGCAGCACAGGACAGAGAGGGATTCACCAGAGTAATCGCCAACGTCGGGGGTTCCTGACACGGCACCAGAAGAAGAAGATATTATTTTTAAAATAAATGTGTTAGATATTTTCTAAAACTCTCCCTTAATTCTTGAGTTTATTTCAGTTACCATTTTTTTAGGTGTCCACACAAACCTTTCTATCTGGTTAAGATGAATGATATTAATGATATCCTTTATCAATGTCATAAATTCTTGACCAGTGGGCGGTCTATATCGATTTGATCGGAATACTGTTTATGACATATTGACACAACACTGACCAAAATAACATACAACCCACATAATATTATCATAGGACCATACCACGTTAAAATAGATCAGGGTACTTTGCAATAATATATTTATTTATTTTTATGTATTTATTTCCACATAAACATACAAAAATAACAACAATACAATAGTACAACAATAGAACAATTAAATTATGAAACATTGAGTTTGTTAAACTCAACATTAATACTTACTTTCCGTGTCCGGAACACCATCATATTCGTAGCCCCCAATATTCAGCCATATTATTGGTTGGTGCTCCGGTGGTGGAAGGATTGGCCGGCATTCTGCCGTTTCCAGGGACGCCCGATTGCTTTTCCGTTAACGGAAACTCAATCTACGTGGAGGCTCCTTTCGTGTCCCCACATTAATGTTAAAGGGAGATTGAATCCATTTCCGTATTACAGTGCAATATGACATGTCAGTTACTAAATCTTCAATTATAGACATATTTTACTGTTTCTGTGGTTATTATCTGTCAAATTTTAAATAACCTCAAATAATATGAACTACAAAACGGGACGCTACAACTTGAAATACTTTTGTTTTATTATCCAACATAAATTTAATTTTTTCACCAAAATAATGCTTTTAAATGCCCATGTTCGTTTCAATATGGGTGTCAATTTGTTTTGTTGTGTGGCGCCACCGTCGATACAACTAACGCCTCTAGTGATAGAACACTGAAACTACACGCGTTGCATAGCAACGAGTCGAGAAATGACAGTTGACTCACCGTTAAGTACTTAATCTGCCAGAAACGTTGAGTTAAATATTTGTCGTTTTAGTGACGTATAAATTTGAGGGAAGATTAGGCCTAAACGGACACTGTAATACGCTATGTTTTTGTAAAACTTGAGTTAAGCTCTTAAACTGAGACTCTAATACCGGCCCATAGATATCCAGTGGATAAAAACTATTCCACCAGTGCTTGTGTCGGAATAGCTTTTTATTCATTTTAAAAGACACAGTCCATAGTTATCTATCACATTATGTCTAACACATAATTAAAGCATATCACAATTTCAAATATGCAAATTATAATATACAGCTATAATATGTACATCACAATATATTAATATCTATCTAAACAGAAAACACAATAAATTATGAATATCTATCTAAACAGAAAACACAATAAATTATGAATATCTATCACAATAAGGCTTCAAGTATACAAGAATTGATTAAGCGGGGGCGTAACTTCTCGCTCAGTTTGTTGGGGTTGGAATTATGTATATTATGTGTCAACAAGTCAACCAAAGAAAGCCTGTAAATCCATCTGCGAATATGAGACAGCCACTTACCTGTGACGATTCTCCAATCTTGGTGGTCTCTGGTGGTCTGGTGGAGATGATGGTTCGTCCACTTAGCAAGTCTGAACGCACTTCACTCTGCGGTCACACAACAATTCCTCCCGAATATTTTGACAATACGATATGTTATGAAATATTAATTTAAAGGTGTATAGCAAATTAGATTATTGCTGCCTGATAGCTTCAAGCGGCGTAATTAATAAAAGCACAAGTAAAATTCTGGCCATTTAGAAAAAACGAAATGTGCCAATACACGGAACCGCTGACGTGCGACGACTGGTCAAAAAACTGTAGTCTTGTCCATATCCATGGCTCAAACCATATCCGCCCACCTGTGTTGCTCAGACGTCGAGAAAGCATAACAAGTAAGTGACTATCCAATTCACAGATGGCAGACCGATCCTACAGTTGACCTGTTAGAAATAGATAATTCCAAAACAAATTACGCAATAATTTTTGTAAATGAGTATATTGCTCAACCAAGCATCATGAGCGAACTACGTTTTGGATCATATATGTACATATGTTTTTTTTTTCAACATAATTTCATTTATAAAAGATCCCACTAACCATATATGGTTATCAGTGGGTTTCTATCAGAGGGGACAGGAGAAGGGGGGACAAGGAATGCCTGAGATTTTTAAGCTACGATGTTCTCTCCCCCATACCCAGTCCTCTCTTTATCTTTTCCTCCATTATGAATTGTAGAAGGGCAAACTTATCACCACGGAATATGTGGCCAAAGTATGCAGCTTTACGTCTGTTTAAAGCGGTCAACTACTCTCTCCCTTTCCTTATCACATTCTAAACTCTGTTGTTGGAGACTCTATAGACTCATGAGAAATGCATCAATCTTTTCTACAGCCACATCCTAAATGCCTAGATTTTATTTGTCATTGATATTTTGAGAGCCCATCCTTCCACTCCATACAATAGTACTAGCAGTACGTCCGCTTTTATAGATCTCCATCTTGTAGGTCATTAACCTGAATTCTTGGTTACACAGCAGTTTTAGCAGATAATATTATTTAACACGATGTAATGATGGAAAGAGAATCAAAGAGAATGAAAAATGATGTAACATAAACCTGAAGTCTTGGTTACACAGCAGTTTTAGCAGATTTACCAGATTTATTTAACACGATGAAATGATGGGAAGAGAATCGAAGAGAAAGGAAAATGATGTAACATTAACCTGAAGTCTTGGTTGCACAGCAGCTTTAGCAGATAATATTATTTAATACGATGAAATGATGGGAGGAAAATCAAAGAGAAAGAAAAATGATGTAACATTAACCTGAAGTTTTGGTTACACAGCAGTTTTAGCAGATTTACCAGATTTATTTAACACGATGAAATGACGGGAAGAGAATCAAAGAGAAAGGAAAATGATGTAACATTTACCTGAAGTCTTTGTTACACAGCAGTTTTAGCAGATTTATTTAATACACTGAAATGATGGGAAGAGAATCAAAGAGAAAGAAAAATGATGTAATCATGTAAGACAGATAAAAGAGAGGTCTGTCATCTTTTGAAAGCGCATCGTTCAATATTTTGGACTCATTACCTGATTACCTCGAGAAACTCGTCGTTAATGAGAGGCATGGAAAGTTCAAGATCCAGAAGTCTTCCACAGGGTCAATTTTATTTATTTTATTTACCTTTTATCTCACTATAATTATTTATAATGACAACAATAAGGAGATAACTGCTGCCCAACTAGGAAATCCTGTTCTAGGGCTTGCTTGACAATTATATGCAATTATGAACCAGGTGATTGTTCCCGTTCCACACTAAATATGTACACAATCTCAACTTTCTGCACTCACAATCATTACCTCAACCAATGAAGTGATATTGTTAAGTTCGCCACAAGATCTGTAATCAACGAAACTCATCGACAAAGAAATTCGAAAGGCAAACAATTCGTACATTCATTTTATTTACCTGCAATTCTCAGTCACAAGGTCAGTGAAGAAGTAGAAATTTGTGGGTTTTAAATCTGGCAGTGAAATTTACAAATTTAAGCGGATCAATACGTGGTTATATTTTCTTTTGAAATCAAAATTTGTCCCCGGGTTTGAACCTCTCCCTTACAGCAGTTATTGTTGCGCATAGTAACAAGTTTGTAACAAAATTCACAGTAAACACAATGGTCCCCTGTGGGTCGTTGGGGATTTGTAAAATTTACAAAATATTTAACCGTCATCACAAAACAGGTACTCAATGTGTTATTTGACATCTGGGAATAAAGCATTTTGAAATGTTTGAAATGAAATGTTAAAAATGAAAAAAGAAATAAAACCGTTAAAAAGAAATTCAGAACCAGGTTATACAAAACATTGTGTATTTGAAAATGCAAGAAGCAAAATAAAATCTTACATAGTTCAACAATGAGGTTCACCACCAATAATGAATGTTGCCGTTTTAGGTGTGATGAGACTGATGTATGGTGAAACACACATGTATCGTACTACGTGAACTGATAAAATTAATGATGGCTTAAATTATGAAGTGATATTTGTCGGCCTTCGTGGCTCAGTTGGTTGGGTATCTGACTGCTGATTGAAAGGTCCCGGGTTCGATTCCCGGTGGAGACACAGTTTTTAATTGTGTTTTCAGTCTGGATCTGTGAGACGATTCATATCATAAGTCTCCAGAATGTGGCAACTTATTATTGGATGCATGTTAAATTAATATTTGACATAGTACCTGTTGGTTGCCCGAGAAGCAACATTACGAAGGTATATAAGTACAGATATTAATAATAATAATAATAATGAACACTTCCTTGCACCCTGCGCAAGTGGCGAGTTTATTGCCGTATAGCAATTTCTTCCAACTAATCAGTGTTTCCAGCCCAGAGAAGCAATATTTGCATGAGAAATAAATTTAAATAAATTTCTACTCTGCTGGCTAAAATTTAAATAATAGCTAAAATTAACCAACTGATTTTGTCAATACTTATTGACTGAAATTAAGAACTGATATTATTAATACTGACTAAAATTACAAACTGATAGTATTGATATTAGCCAAAATAAGGTGTTGATATTATTTCGTGTCAAGAATGACAGATTTAAGAACCGTCAAAGTGGCCAGAGATAATGTTCGCCACGAAAACGGACGTTCTCCCAAGAGATGGACAGCTGGCAGTCCACGTCACAAGAGAGAAGCTAATGCAGGAAATAAACCGACTACCAGGCCTAAAAAAAGAGGAAGAAAAAAGATAATTTAATAAAATTAATAGTTGTTTATGTAAATGTACATATGTATATATTCTCATGTTTGTATGTAACTACATACAAACATGAGAACATTTCAGACATAATTCAATGTAAGATAACAATAAGGAATGCAAAGCGTATACTCTATACTGTATTCTGTATTACATATGTAGATCTGAGTACACTTGACGTTCTTAAGGTAACTTACAGAGGTACCTATCTTGTATACATAGGAAAGGACATCTGGTAAGCTTACCTTTCTAAAATACGAGCTTAGCTGTGTCAAGAAATATATAAGCCTTGATAGAACAATGTTGGAAGATAATGCAAGTATCAACTAGTTTCTTTATGTTGAAACGTAGCATCCCTATTTTACTTAAATTTATGTAATTTACAGAAACAACAAAATACGTCCAGTTAGCATACAAATATATTTTATTTTGTTTATATAGGTAATTAATATGTTGGTACCTATGAACATATCCAGAAACCTGAAGGACAAGATTGTGCGAATAATCGTGTTCTCGTCGTCATGAACAAAATAAAAATCTTCGTCACTTCATAGATGGTGTGATGGCGTTTTTCAGCTTGATAAAGTATATAGTATATTTTTAAGTATATAGAACTTTCAAAAATTGGATTGATAGGGAACTCAATCCTGGTGATCGTTGCGCAAGCGCATAAAGTGATCGCGTAAACCAGCCGATGACAGGTTGTAAGCCCTTGAGTGCCTCGAGTTCCTGGTTCTTGTATAATATTCCAACATCGTCTCGATTGAGATGTTAAAAATTAGTCAAAACAAACATTGACTCCTGCAATCTTAATATTCGATTTAGGTACATATTATACTGTACAAGGCTGTATTTATTACGGTAATCCATGATATAATATATTTTCTAAATTACTCAGTCCAAACACTGGTTAAAAACAGAAAGATATAAATATTATTTATTTCTTTATTTATTTACTGAAAACAAACATACAGCCAATTTAGTACATAGGACAAGCAGATAGTAATACAACAAATAAGCCAAAAATGTTTGATGAATATTACTGGTTAAAAAACATGAATTGAGAAAGAAACAGTAACATAATATTTTTTTGCTATAGGAAAAGGAAATGGGGCGTTATGTGAAGCGTGCGTAAGATCACTCAGAGCGATGAGGGAACGTGACCAAAATGGATACTTTAAATCTTCTATGCGATAAGTTGAAGAGATCAATGTCATGTAAGAAAGAATCATAATTTATGCATGCTCTGTATATGAAAGAGTGCTGTGCATAATTTGTGCCACAGATGGGAAGTCTGAAAGTATATTTTTTTCTAGTTTGTCTCGTCGGTATGTTGAAGGGAATTTTTGCAAGAAGTGCATCGGTGTCAATAATACTGTTCACTATTTTATGCAGGAATGTCATGTCAAATACAGTTCGTCTGTTTTCCAAGGACATTAAATTGTGGTGTATTCGAGAAAGAGTCAGGTCATTGTGATGTTGTCGGTTCATATAGTCAAGATGCTTCAGAAATTTGTTTTGAATGTTTTCTATTATATTATGTTAGTAATCAATGTTTACTGATGAAACAGACTAACATAATTTTATTGCGTGTGATTTCGTCAGATATGTGGTTTCATAAAATGATTTTACTACCATCTAAGGGTCGTATTATAAGGAACTACTTTTATTTCAGGACTTGGCACCAAAAGCACAATGCACTCTTATCCTTATTTTGAGTGAGATACGGCCAAGTAACTATTTTAACGCCCGTAATTAAGAAAATAACTACTGTCTGATGCAGAAGTCATTTCAGTTAGGTCTCTTTGGCACTTTATGGCGCAGTGTTTCAAAGGTTTTGAGTTCTTCAGACTCTTATTAAGTTTGGTAAATGTGGTAACACAGTCCAACCTTATACCTAAAAATATTGCCATCAATTTTCCACAACTAATATACTTATGAACTGGGTGATGATAGTTTCCGCTCTACATACATTAGGTAGGCACACAATCAAGATACTTTGTACTAATAACTAATTAACCAATACTTCAATAAACATCAGACAAAACAGACACATAGCTCACATTAAACAGTGACAATATACTTATGAACTGGGTGATGATAGTTTCCGCTCTACATACATTAGGTAGGCACACAATCAAGATACTTTGTACTAATAACTAATTAACCACTTCTTCAATAAACATCAGACAAAACAGACACATAGCTCACATTAAACAGTGACAATATACTTATGAACTGGGTGATGATAGTTTCCGCTCTACATACATTAGGTAGGCACACAATCAAGATACTAATAACTAATTAACCACTACTTCAAACGACATTAAAAAAGATGTTTCGCTTAGGTACATTTCAGGATAAGAACTGAAGATAGGAGTAAATTCAACGAATTATTTTATTGAGTTTTCTTGAATCCAACTCATGATTTCGCCCAAGCAATTGGCTTTATAATATAACCCTTAGGCTAAAGTCGATAGGGAGTTGAAGATTTTTTTAATGAACACTAAAATTATATTTCGCTAAACAATAATAATACGTTATTTTTATCGACTTCGATTATGGTTTTCGTGTCATCGTCGATGTCTGAATATAACATTTATGATCTAAATACTCGAAATTTACGATCTTCACATTTACTCGAAATTTATCTAAGTTCTCGCCTTTTTTATTGTTGGCGGTAGGTAAAAAAAGCTTTAGAAAAATATTGCCATAAAATGAATTTCCTAAAAAAAATTCAGTGCCTACCTAGATGGCAATTTATTATTTACTAGTTCAAATAATAATCTCTAGGTTGTATGTTCCCGAAATATACCGAAGATATTGAAACTAAAAATTCAATAGATTTGCGTACATTAACATTCAAATTTAATGTGTTCGTTGCAAATAGTGATTATTTTCGACTTTCGAGTGCTTCCAGCCCAGAGAGGCAATAACTCCTCCACTTCTTCGTAGTCACAATCCTAGGATTGGTTTGCACCAAGAACTCTAACCCTCGACATTGTCAATGTTGTCCGCCAGCCTCTGCATGTCTTGTTTACTGCCACAGCGCACATCACCGATGACCTGGTCCAAATAACTGTCTCTAGAGCGACTTCTGTAGTTTCTGTTCTTCGTTATTACTTCGGCGATAGTAACAAGCAGAACTGGATGCCTTATGTTATGGCCTACCCATTTGGAACGTTCTTGGGCAACCCTCATTAGTTGTCTCAATAATTCTTCTACTCTGTCCAGAACCACGTCTTTGGAATGTAGTCTGAACAATTAATTATGCGCATGTAACACCACAATTTGAAAGTTGCCAGAAGTCCATTCCTGGGAATCAAATCGATATCAATTCATAAAAAGACAAAATATGATTTATTTGGGAAAAACTAACAGCTTCAATAATATTAGAAAAAAAAAATAGAAAGAGTAAGGGCATTCATTATAGAGGAGCCACCAAGTGGATTCTACGAAATTGAAAAAATCATAGGAAAAAAATATTGAAACAGTAGCATGCAAAAGGAAAAAAAAACAGTTTAAAGAAATTGTGCAATAAATTAGACATAATGTATAAAGGAGAAGAAATGAAAAAATGAACAAAGTATGTAGATTGAAATGTAGCAGCATTAAGTAATTGGTAACAGGAAAGGAGCTATCTGGAAAGGAATTGCACCATGCATTGTGGAGAAGTCATGACAACTCTAATCACTGAAAGTTTTGCAATGTTATTACCAAACAAATCCAAATTTTTGACTACATTATGTAATGCACATTTTATTCAAAGGAGCATTCATGCCTATATTCGAATTTATTACCAAACAAATCCAAATTATTGACTACATTATGTAATTTACATTTTATTTAAAGGAGCATTCATGCCTTTACATATTTGAATTTATTACCAAACAAATCCAAATTATCAACTACATACATTATGTCATGCACATTTTATAAGGAGCATTCATGCCTTTATTTGCACATTATGTATATTTAAAGGAGCATTCATGCCTATATTCGAATTTATTACCAAACAAATCCAAATTATTGACTACATTATGTAATTTACATTTTATTTAAAGGAGCATTCATGGCTTTATTTGAATTTATTACCAAACAAATCCAAATTATTAACTACATTTTGTAATGCACATTTTATTCAAAGGAGCATTCATGCCTATATTTGAATTTATAACCAAACAAATCCAAATTATTGACTACATTATGTAATTTACATTTTATTTAAAGGAGCATTCATGCCTTTATTTGAATTTATTACCAAACAAATCCAAATTATCAACTACATACATTATGTAATGCACATTTTATAAGGAGCATTCATGCCTTTATTTGCACATTATGTATATTTAAAGGAGCATTCATGCCTTAATTTGAATTTATCATCAAATAAATCTAAATTATTGATTACATTATGTAATGCACATTACATATTATATTTGAATGACAATACACGAAATAAGTGCTGCAATCTAGTATCACGTTGAGGTACTCGTTATCAATCTTAGTTGCTCAGAGGAGTCAATCTTGTTATACATAAAATTGCATATAAACATAAAATTGAGAAAAGCCCTATACATACATTTATTATATGTACATACATAAAGTGTGTCAATTAAAAAGTGTTTGGTACCATTCAAGTAGTGTGAGAACTACATATTACTACGATAGCATTAACGTTTGATAAATTGAAATTTCAGGTAATTCACTTTTTTAAAACCACTTATGAGCAATTTTCAAGTATTGGTTTTGAAACAACCGCTTTTTTGTCAGGATGAATGACAACTATTCATATGAAATAAATACTCAGCCGCGGTTTGAACAAAGCGAATATTATTCTTAATATTCTCACACATTTGTTTCACAAATGAGAGCATTTCAACATGTACCTTTGAATATATTTAATCCCAATCGTCAAAACTGACAGATTTTGTAGTACCTTCATAAACATATATTGCGAAATTGGTCATTTAGACGTCGAGTTGGCCATAAGTCCTGTCTTAGTGCCATTCGTTTGTCCCAAAGGAATGGAAGATATGTCAACAACTACTAACTAGCTGTCTCATAGTTAATGGATTTAATTTCTAAATACTTGATGTTTCAATCCAAGTCTTGATGGATTCTATTTGACATTTGTGGTTTAACAAAATTAAACATACTTACCTACTTTAGACACATGATCAACAATTATTACAAGAGGACACGATAGACGTTGTCCTGCTCGAACTTTGGCTTACCTGTTATAAGCTGGTTCAGCAAACATAAAATATAACATCACACCATAACGGTATATCACACAATGTGGGGTACCAGGTATGCGGATATGCATTTCCTTATAAAAGGAAGCACGACACATATGTGTATACCCATACATTATTCTCGCCTCATCTATTTTATTTTTTTTATTTTATTCTTGTTGACAAATTCACAGAACGTAAATTTCAATTGTATACATTATCATTTAAATATAAATATATTTCAATTAAAAATTTGTTCGTGAAATATTACATAGGTACATTATAATATATCAAGCTTGGTAAGAACAACAAAATAATATGAGCAACATAACAAAGCAAAAAGGGGGTACAAAATAACAAACAAAAATAACATGAGACAATGACTAAAAAAGAAAAAGAAGAACAACAAAATCGTTGATTAAACATTACGAAAAAAAGAAAAGAAAATATTAGTAAATCAAAGTAGAAAAAAGAAAAGCAAAATGAACGAGATTAAGTATTACATCGAAAGTTAAGCATTACATAAAGTTGGGATTAAGGAATGGATATGAGGATTTAGATGAACTTATTTGTACGCGGCCACAAGAATACACACACACGCTCGCATACACACACACACATAGAGAAAAAAGCCACAATTCAGAAACATCAAAAAAGTTAGTTTTAATTGATATCATGGCCAAAGCTGAAGATTTTCTTAATTTTATTAATATACGGTTTAGATTTAGTGTGAAACACATCAATATTGTTAAACGTTTTATTGTAAGATGCTAGTGTCCTGTTTAATACAGAGTGTTTTGCATATGTCGTATTACATTTTTTACATATCTAAAAACAACCATCAGAATGGGTGGTGAACTATGTTAGATGTTATTTTGTCCATTGTATTTTTGATTACCCGGCTCTTACGGGACACCAGAAAATGATAAAATATGAAAAATAATCAAAATCGGTCTAGCCGTTTAGGAATTCAGTGAAATACACGCGTTCTGCATAATTATATATAAAAATGTTTATTTATTTAGGGAAGCTAACAGCTCATTTACATTTCTATATTACAATTTATACGTATTACATAGGATTGGTAATGAACTATGTGATGTTACAGATATTTTCGGAGATAGTTTGCCGGTCTTCAAAAAAAAATTTATGGACCTTTTATATCGATATAGCTATCAACTTATACATATTATAGCTCCAGTAGATCTACTTATTGTCACATTCGATTTTTCCCCTCTTATCATTATTATTGTTTTTTTTCTAAATCTCTGATTTTTTTGTCTATTTTTATCTTAATCTGTGTTTTTATCTTAATCTATATATTTATATTTTATCTGAATCTATATTTAATGTTTTAATATTTCATCAATATATATATTTTTATTTGTTTCTATATTTCATCTTTGTGTGTAATTAATTATTGTACGTGTATAGTATATTGTTACAAGTAAATGGCTAATGCCGTATATTTTGTAAATAATAATAATATTCATAATAATGTAAATAATAATAATATACCTAAAGAAAGATTTTTGGCTAAAATACACAAAAGACATGGAACACGACTTGTACGGAGCGCAAAGAAAAATTTGGTAGATGTTAAAAAACCAGAAGAAACCAGTCAATGAATATATTCAAACATCTCAAATCAAAACTGAAGACTGGGAAAGATACTTTGAAAATCTGTACAGCGATGAAGTTCATCAAGACGCCCCTAATATAGTAGTGACTACACCAGAGACACTGGATAATACACCACGCTTAAATTTAGAAAAAAATTGTAAAATACATAAAATGAGGTACTTATATATAAAATACAGCTATCATAGTATGTATATTTTGAAGCTGGTCTGTGGCAGCACAATGTCTTTCCGGGCTTGCTTGTAACTTATGAAATGTACTTGATGGTCTTAGAGGCTCAAAACCACATTCGAGAAGTGCATTAAGAAATGACATCTTTTTTGACAAGCATGTCTCGGAATCGGTCACTTACAGCATTTACGACCTGTTATCGGCTGGTTAAAGTATATGCGATCATATAATACATTGGAAGACATCTGACTTTCGACTCAATGGTCTCTGGTTGGTTTCAATTTTCGAATATTCAGGTTTCGAAGCATAAATGGTTACCAAACCTTCCAAGTCAAATATTGTATGAATATGTATATTCTACATAATATCTATAATAATTATTTGTTTTGTTAACCTTGCGATGTCTCGATCACATCTTCAACTTATCCCAATTCGTAATCTTCCATAACGATTATTTGAAAATTTGCTATTTCTTATGTAAATTAGAAACACCATTATTGTCAATTTAATATTTTGTAATGCCTCTGATCTTAATATTGCCATAATCTTAATATTACTATTTGTATTAGTGTGCGAGATGGGGATTATCATAATATAATATTGGATTGTCGCGACTTCGGTTACATAACTTATAGTATATTATTTATGAACACTTCCTTGCGCCTTGCGAAATTGCGGATTAGTAATCCAGCGATGGTGAGTTCGAACCCCACCTTCGGTCGAATTATTCGCCTATAGCACAAACATTTGTGCTTTACTTAGGGAATGTTTAAAGATGTTTCATAGTTGCAGTGCCTTTCCTTACACTCAATTCCTTACTGGACACGGCAGTTTCAAAAGTTATCTCTTTCGTTTTCACTTATCCGATTCGACCTCATGTCAGCTTTGTGATAACCCTGAACGGACTTCTGAGCATATCCTATGGGAATGCACTAACTTCTCCGTGTCAACTTTCCGACGAGAACTCTACGATGATGTCCGAGGGAATTTCTTCGGACCCATTGGACATGCGGACCTTGTAGCCACGAAGAGCAACTTTAGGGCTTTCAAGACTTTCTGTCTTAAATTCGGTGCACTATTATCTTCACTATCACTGAGCGGTGAACCAGTTGTTTCCATATGATTAGCTCTCTTTGGCACATTAAGTGCAGTATCTGCAAGGTTTTAGAGTTCTCCGGACTCTTCATATGTTCTTTATGTGTTCTTTCAGAGTTTTGCAAGGGGCCGTTATTAGTCCCCATAAGCAGAACTGGTGGTGGTGGGGGAAGAACAGTTACAGTGCCTTACTATTTGTCGATTTCCATAATAGTAGTGTTAATAATTTGTATACATACATATTTCTTTTATTCTAGTTCTACTTGTAACAAAAAAATCCTTTAAAGACAAAATTATCATATATGAACCTTGTGAATTCAAGTTGTCACGGGGCAAAATGTATGGACAAGAATTTGTATTATCTTTATAAGATTTATATGACAATGTTGTTACGACATATTCAAATATGTAGATTCAGAAGAATGAATATGCTAACATTTGTAGATCTTATGGCGTCAGAGCTATGGAAATACATGTTTGCTAAATATACAGTATTTTCTTGTTTGACTTTGCAAATACGAGCAAGTACGTATACTATAAGCTTTTCTATTCAATGGGGTATTTTCACAAGTGAAGTATTTGGTTGTAAATATATAACATTATGTTTGGACAAACTGTGTATCTCAATAGAGACGAAGTTGGAAAGTACAATATGTATAATATGTATAATATGTATAGGAGAACAGCGATATCAGACACATGCTAGGTTTACGACATTTTCCATACCTGGTTTGCATGATCAAACTTCACAAATTTTGCATACCTTATTAATCCATTTTTTTGTAAATATTATAAATTTACGAATGGCAAATGTCAATCACTTAAATAATTTAATATTTCGTAAGCCCTTTAGGTGCCTGACGTGGTTGCGTATTTACCTTTCCGTGTTGATTAGGAGGCAAGTACTGCCTCGATTAAAAACTCGTGTTGAATTCAAGGCACGTGTTCTCCAAATGCATACGGTTTGACAAAGCAAACTGTTCCTGCTAATACGTGTTCAATCAGGCACGCGTCTTTCAATCGTACGCAGGTGTATAAATTTTATCATGCGTATTGATTGAGCGTTACAAGGCTGTGTAAGAGGCATTTTTTGTGTATGATTGTTTTCGTTTTGATAGACTTATCTACACAAATCAACATTTTATCATAAAAATTCGTTAAGACAATTTTTTGTATGAGATTGGTACTCATGAATTTTTCAATGAAATAACCACACTGCTTCGTAATTACCTTCTCAAGATATAGAGATTATAGAGCATCGAATTTTACATTGGAAATTATCCTTGTCTCCTTTGTAATTTACATACATACATACCATCACGCCATGTCCCTTGCGGGGTAGGCAGAGAGAACCGAACGCCACATTTTTCTATCCTGGCATGCATCCCTCGCTTCGTCCACATTCATGCATCGTCTCATACATGCTCGTCTATTGCTCACACTTCTAACATTTCCGTCTTTCAAAATTTCGTTCACATGGTCGTGCCATCCCTTTCTTGGGCGTCCCCGACCTCTTATTCCATTCCTTTCCGCTCTGTATATTTTCTTCGTCAGGCGCTCCTCATTCATTCTCCCCATGTGACCAAACCATCTCAATGTGTTCACTTTCATTCTAGTAATGACATCTTTCTTCATCTTACATTCATTCCTTATGTCCTCATTTCTTACCCGGTCATACATCGTTCTATTACAAATCCTTCTTAACGATCTCATTTCAACTGCATTTATTCTACTTTCATGCGTCTTCTGCCATGTCCAGGTTTCACTTGCATACGTCAAGGTTGGCACTACGACGGCGTTATGAATGGCAACTTTGGCATCCTTTGATATGTTGCGATCATTCATAATTGGTCTTAGTGCTCCATTCACTCTGTTTCCTGCCATAACTCTTCTTTCAATCTCTTTATCGAGTCGTCCATTCCGTTGAAATATGATTCCCAAGTACACATATTCGTCGACTTGCTCGAGCCATTCGTTCTCTACTCTTATTTTACACGCTGTTATGCTTTCACTCTTTTCAAAGACCATTGTCTTTGAAAAGAGTGAAAGCATCTTTCGTAATTTACAATTTTAAAATTGTCCAAAATACCTACCAATTTAATGTTCAATATTACTTTAAGACAAACAAAATTACTGATTTTTAGTATTTAATCTGTGAACAAAATACAAATGTGACAGTGACAGACGAAATGCGAGCGAAATGAAATAGCGCGCGAACTTCATGGCTATATAATATATTCCATAATATTCAATAATTAATTGCCTTGAATTTAACACGAATTTTTAAGTGCCTTAGCGCAACAAACTAGTGCCTAATTCGAAGCAGTACATGCCCCCCAATCAACCGGTTCTTGTATAAATATTATATTCCATACTAGCTGAGAGCCATCGCTACGCATCCATCATCAATTGCCTAATGGCAATAAGCCCGCCAGTGTGCATTATAATTGTTTATATTATGTACAAAAAGTTAAATCAATAAATAAATCATTGCCGCTGCGCGGTAATCGACCGCCTCCGGTGGTTCATGGGCGTTTCTTAGTGAATCCTCTATCTAAATGAAGCGAAGCTTTTAAGGTAGGCACTTAAAAAATATGTCTTTATTCCGACTTACCAGTATTTCTAATCCAGAGAGGCAATATTTGCATGAAAAATATATTTAAATTTCTCATCTAATGGGGATCGAACCCAAGACACCCACACAGAAGCCAAACGGCTGACTTCCTTATACAAGGTAGTGCACACCCACACACCTGTCGCTGGTTACTCCATTTGTAGGATATGCCGCGATGGTATGAATGAACAGATTTTTTTTCAGGTTGAATGTACGATTATGTGGACATATAAATTAAACTTGATAATACCGCTATGGACTTGGCAAAAACGAATTCCAATATATTTCGTGTCAATTGGCCACGGGGGAGTTGTCATTGTATAGGCATTGTATAGACAGATATACAATTAATATCGCCCCATTCCACAATTGTCAAACATTACCTACCTACTAACTGTGAATTGTGTGAGTCCCATCTCCGAACTCCGGTCAAAATTTAAATATTCAGATTTCAATCGTATCCGAACATTGATGATTCCGGTGGGCGATTCAATTGTTTAATTGTTTTTGTTTCGATCGAGAGAGCTTTTCGATATGCCAATATCGAATATTATTTGTTTATTTACTTGTAATAATTGCTTTATAGTTATCATTTATTTTTTCATTTTCAATTTATTTAAATAAGTTTTCTTTCGAATCCATACATACATATCAAATGCTTCTTCTTCTTCAGTTAAGACTGTGTCCTGTTTTTCTCGGATCCTGCTTCTGGGAGGTGGATGTTCAGCTGTTCCTCCAACGTTTGAGTGGTCTTCCTTGGAATCGAAGATTTTTACTAAATTGAATCCTCGGAGTATCCTGCAGACCCCGGGGATACCAAATTAACTTTAATTTTCGAACATATAGTATACTATGTTACCTGTACAGTGTATCACGAACAGCCCAAGTACTTGAAAGTCTAATTATCTTTATATTGGGTTTTGTTTATGAGTTTAGGTGCTTTATTTTTTTTTGTGCGAATCACAAATCAAGGTGTTTTTGCTAAATCGGAAATATACCTACTAATATAAATATAAAATATTTAGTGAAGAGTATAATATTATGTAGTGATGACCACAACCCTCTCTCGGTTTTATGTCATTTTTTTAAATATATTTCGGCATTCTGTTGGTATGTCACTTGGAAATGTCTGCATTTACTTAGAATCGATCGAATTGACTTCGTCCCACACGAAGATAGCCCCTCTCTGTCTGGGCGGGTTGAGTGGTATGAGTGCAAAGAGAGATCATATATTTTTGTTGTTTGAGTTTAAAGGAGCTCGTTTCTACTATAATGATGTGTCTAATGAGAAAACTTTTTATTATGCAAGTAAAATATGCATACAATCAATTTGTATTTCATATCTTGGACTTAATATTAGAGAGAGGCTTGACATTTGTTCTGAGATAGCATTTGCACTTTAGGAAGAGGTCTTTTCTCATACACTCATTCATTATAAACGTGTTCTTTTACACAAGCATACATACTCTCACACTCACAAATGCACTTAAATCTTGAAATATGTTTAAAAAAAATAATATATGTAGCAAAATTGCTTTATAGTTGTTGTTAGTATTACCTTAAAACAAGCTCTCGCCTAGTGACGTAATAAAATCCATTGTTTATTTAAAATAGTGACGTAATACAATCCATTGTTTATTTTAAAATTACAATAAAAAAACTATTTGGAAATAAAAAAAGTTACTAATACTTCGCAAAGTGCCCTCAAATTAACACACTTTATATATGAGGAGGAAATGCGATGTCCGATGAATAGTTTTTTCGTTCTTTCTTACTTTGCGAGTATTCGATGAACGATTTTCTTTCGATATCGGGAATTCTATTCGATGTCGGATTGTTACAGAATCTAGGCTTCAGTGCAGATATAATATATAAATTGAATCGAAATAGTGAACTTAAGCAGTATCAGATATGCAAAGTTGTATTATGCAAAGCTAATGTACATTATGCTCAAATTGAAGTTCGAATCACCAGTTGCATTTGGGGGTTCATTTCAAAATATACGAAGTAGGTGGAAGGAATTGAACGAGTGGATTAAGATTAAAATGCATTATGTCATTTAAAATATTATTTAATTCAGGAAGTACACTGGAGTTTGGCTCTGTTATTTGGAACCCGCAATATCGAGTGCATATTAATAATATAGAAAAAATACAGCGTAAATATTTGAAGAGATTGGCATATCGAAGTATTGTTGCACCTATTCCACCGTCACTAGAATCAAAACGTAAATGCCAAGATATACAATTTCTTTACAACATATTGAACAATATTATTGACTGCCCGGAACTTTTATCGAGTATTGACTTTAACGTACCATTGAGACGCTTCAGACATACAACTCTCTTTCGACCTAAATTATACAAAGCTAATGCCGCGAAAAACTCAACTATAAACACAATTATAAACACATACATAAAATATGAAAAGTCCATTGACATAGACCTATTCAGTGACACAAAACATAAACTCGCTCAAAAATTAAAAACAGGAATTTCATAAGATTATCACTTAGGTACGCACAACACGCATGCACATACACATATACACTTACACACACACATACACACCCTCACACACACATATGATTTTGTATCTTGAATCAGACTGTATTTTGTAATAAATTATGATAGTATTGTAAGCTAATAATTGATGTATGGAGATGATAATTGCTATATGTATTTGATATTTTTATACATATATACTATTCTTTGTACATTGTTAGCTTCAATTTGAAAAAATAAAAAAATAAAATAAAAAAATAAATAAAATTATGTGTTACATATACATTAAATAAAATAAAAAAATTGATTAATTTAACAAAATAAAATATCTTAGTTTCAAACTACGTTGAGTATTTTTATGTCAACTAGTTTCGGAGATGTAACCGCTCCTTTGTCCGGACAAATTTATAGTATACAGAGGGTGGCCAATTTAATGTACTCAGACCTAATTTATGCTATTCTATCTTTTAAAAGCATATATTTTTACAATTATTTTAGTGTACCATTATATTTTAAATATTCACAATGGGGTTTATCAGGATTTGATAAAAAATGTTGATATTTAGGCTTATTTCTTGGTGTTAGGTCACATCCCCTTGCCATTCTACAAAAAAGTAAAAAATAATATAATATGAGTTTCATCTGATGTATGTCCTTAGATAAGGAATCAAAAGTGACTAAAATTACCATACAATACACAATTGTAATGTTTTTATGTGATTGAAAACAATATTATTCCAAAGAGAAAGAAATTAAATAAATTAATTGACATAACAAAAAATTTACAAAAAACACGTTTTCATACAAAAATAGCATGAACTGAACTAAGATCTGTAGCCAACATCACTTTGCAAGTAATAATGGTGGTATCGTTGAAAAATAAGAACAATGTTACTACTACTACAATGATACTAATGAAAAATAGAATAAACTATTTCAATATTACCTCAATTACTTACCAAAGTTATATGCAACGATTTGTGTACTTTTTGAGTGAGTAGGTAGGAGTGAGTAGGTAGGCATTAAATTGGCCACCCTCTGTAAGTTTTGTTGATTGTTTGTTAGAAAGTAATATATTTTACTTTATCAAATTATACTAGTCAAAATGTGCTGCAAAGAATTAGCAGCAAAGTATGATGATAAAACAAAATGTTTATTTTAATCCTACCAATTTCAAATACGTAATGTCAAACGCAGTTTAATTCCATCAAATGGATTTAAGTTTAGAATAGCTCATAGATAAATAACACGCATCTTGCATGTCCATTTGTCTTCCATTTATTTTTGCCCCCTATCTTCACTATAATTAATCTTTGAAATGACTTTATAACATGTAATCTATCGACAAATAAGAGAAGATAGGGTAAAAAATTGACCAATAAAATGGTCCGGCAAGATTCGTTTATTGAAATTTGCTGATTTCCCATTTGTATCAATCCTCATCTTCCTGACATACTAAAACCTCTTCATACCTACATCCATACCTTGAACATGGCAACAATAATCTCGCACTTGTTTTCATTCGAGTCGGATACTTTCTTCAGTTACAATACTCACTTGGTGGTATGCCCAATATATATCAATGAATAATTATAAAAGTTTTTAAAAACTTTCACGGAATTCGCACGTACCTATTATAGACATAAGTTTTCAAAGTTCTTATCATTCACACTGTGGAATGCCATTATAAATTATTAATATTAACTTAACTATTTAGAAGACACTATATAGTTTTACTTCCACTCAATAAATTAACTTTAAAAAGTTAATTTATTGAGTGGAAGTAAAAAAATGTCTTCTAAATAGTTATGTCAATATAAATACTTTATTATAGACAATTAAAGTGAACCATTGTTGAACTAGTGGCGAGAAGGTAGGGAGATCTTCTGAACGTACTTTACTATCTATCACTAACATAGTTCTGATTTTTTTAGCTCTTCATTCTAAGTACATTCAGCTAGAGTCCAGGGGTGGCCAACTGTTTACTGAGGAAGCCCTGTGCGATCTACCAATTACATACTTCTTGAAATTTTAAATGAAACAGCATAGTTCAGTAAACAATTAAGTAGTATTTTTAATTTTATTAAGAGGGAAAACATAAAACTGAAAATTATTCTTAGTATACTTATGTATATTAGTGTGAGCACTGCGTCTGAGCATCTTCCGCTAGATTAGCAAAATCAGGTTTGTAGTTGGAAATTTCCAACCTTAAAGAATCCAGTGTATGAGCGTCTGTCACGTGAGCACGGTGTTTATTTAAGTAGGAAAATGCTGACTCACAGAAAAATGTTGATCCAAAACACGAATGTTCAACAAATTTCTTCAAACATGGATATTTCTCGTTGGAAACCAATGCCCAGAAATCTAGATCCATAAAGTAACGTGATAACGTGAACTTTACGTGATGGGTGCAGCAGTCTGTTCTACGTATTTATGTATGAATAAATAAATAACTTTGTATTTTTCCACAATATTTTTTATTCTAACGACCGAACGTTTTCGCCAAAGTGACTTGGCATTATCAAGGTCCAAACGAAACTAAAACAAAAATAAGCTAATTTATACTTCACTCAGCATTTACAACGTTGTCACATGTGTGGGTGGAGCTACATTAACTCCACAGCGTTGCCAAATATGTGGGTGGAGTTACAGTAATTATACAATGTTGCCATTATGTGGGTGAGCTTATGTTTGGAGAAGTGGCGATACCTTTGGTATCTGGATGTTAAGAATGTTGCCTTTTTTATTTTTATTAATTTCTAACATTTCTAGAGCGTCAAGTTTCGAGCGTCGAGCGTCAAAAATATTGTGGAAAAATACAAAGTTATTTATTTATTAATTTAAAATGGATTTCCACTCTGTAAACACAAAAACCCTAGAATCATTATTTATGTATGTTTATATTTTTTGCCTTGCCACGATCGACTGGACTATGAAATTGTCAAGTCCTGATATTACGTCGTCTATCTCACTAAACATCTTCAAGAAAAGGCTAAAGCGAAAATATTTATCTGACAATACCTGATTACGTCTTCCTCTCCTCTTCCTTTAGTTTTCCTATCATTGCTATGAATTGTTCTTATATGCTATCTTCAATGTTTTTTTTTAATTTTTTTTCTCTATCTTTATTTATTTTGTAATGTGATTAACTTATTGCCATAGTACACATTGTTTTGTGTATTTAACATTTACTCTGGTTGGTTGGAAGAAATTGACATGAGGCAATAAGCCCGCTAGTTATACGTACAGGAAGATTCAAATAAGATCTCTACGCGAAAGAGAGAAAAAAGAAGACGGCTGTCACAGTAAGTCCACTCCCTACAAACTTTTCCAATCGCACACAAATACTTCCTGCGCCTGCACTCCCTATAATATGTAAAATTACTCGTTTTCAAACCTGTCGAGGAAGCTCTACGCTTACATGTTTATAGGTTACATTAACACTTTTGTTAAATAAACAGTCTTATGTGAGTACAATTTTAATTATTAATCATAGCAATATCCACACAATACACTAAATCATACAAAAAATGCTTCTATAATAACTCGTTTAATAATTCTCGTTTAATAACACGTAACATTAACACTTTTGTTAAATAAACAGTCTTATGTGAGTACAATTTTAATTATTAATCATAGCAATATCCACACAATACACTAAATCATACAAAAAATGCTTCTATAATAACTCGTTTAATAATTCTCGTTTAATAACACGTTACATTAACACTTTTGTTAAATAAACAGTCTTATGTGAGTACAATTTTAATTATTAATCATAGCAATATCCACACAATACACTAAATCATACAAAAAATGCTTCTATAATAACTCGTTTAATAATTCTCGTTTAATAACACGTTACATTAACACTTTTGTTAAATAAACAGTCTTATGTGAGTACAATTTTAATTATTAATCATAGCAATATCCACACAATACACTAAATCATACAAAAAATGCTTCTATAATAACTCGTTTAATAATTCTCGTTTAATAACACGTTACATTAACACTTTTGTTAAATAAACAGTCTTATGTGAGTACAATTTTAATTATTAATCATAGCAATATCCACACAATACACTAAATCATACAAAAAATGCTTCTATAATAACTCGATTAATAATTCTCGTTTAATAACACGTTACATTAACACTTTCGTTAAATAAACAGTCTTATGTGAGTACAATTTTAATTATTAATCATAGCAATATCCACACAATACACTAAATCATACAAAAAATGCTTCTATAATAACTCGTTTAATAATTCTCGTTTAATAACACGTTACATTAACACTTTCGTTAAATAAACAGTCTTATGTGAGTACAATTTTAATTATTAATCATAGCAATATCCACACAATACACTAAATCATACAAAAAATGCTTCTATAATAACTCGTTTAATAATTCTCGTTTAATAACACGTTACATTAACACTTTCGTTAAATAAACAGTCTTATGTGAGTACAATTTTAATTATTAATCATAGCAATATCCACACAATACACTAAATCATACAAAAAATGCTTCTATAATAACTCGTTTAATAATTCTCGTTTAATAACACGTTACATTAACACTTTCGTTAAATAAACAGTCTTATGTGAGTACAATTTTAATTATTAATCATAGCAATATCCACACAATACACTAAATCATATAAAAAATGCTTCTATAATAACTCGTTTAATAATTCTCGTTTAATAACACGTTACATTAACACTTTCGTTAAATAAACAGTCTTATGTGAGTACAATTTTAATTTTTAATCATAGCAATATCCACACAATACACTAAATCATACAAAAAATGCTTCTATAATAACTCGTTTAATAACACGTTTTTACAAAAAATTATTCACGTGCGCTCTACTGACATTACTTTTGATAAGAGACAGTTCAGTGTTGTAGTGTACTATCTTCAAGAAATACAATGATCTGATTGGTCAATGCACATAGTACACTCCAACACTATTTTTTTTTGTTTTATGTTCACATAGTTCAAAATATTATGCGAAACATAGGAAAAAAAGCAACAAACTGAATGTTTTTTAACGGATATAGTGCATTAAATATACATACATAAATGTATCTGCATTGTCAGTTTAAAAAAAGTAAAAATTGGACATAGTACACTCTAATCCTCAGCAAGCGATGTATATAGCTCTAGTACCTATCTCGAGAACGCGCGAGTAGACTCGTGCGCAAAACTCCATATCTGGACAGACTCTTAGTGTATTACTTCAAGATACCAATCGTTGAATACTTATTCCAATATTCTTCAAAAAGCTCATATATCGCGAGCGTATGCCGGTTAGAAAATCCAGAAAATTGTGATATTTTTCTCATCAGCCATGCAAACAAAACTGTTTTTGAAGTTTATTAGCTTTGATTCGCAAAACATTCGGCTGTATGTAGCATAGTATGCCGACATTATATACATAGATTGGTACATATTACATATTATATTCCTCGGTACATTGGTACTGTAACCTCAGAATGAAAACATCCCCAGGCGACGGTTTTGAAGGAAAGTGTTTTTCCTACTCGGAAAATTCCAAATGAAAATCTTTTACATAAAAAATGAGCCTTCAAAAATTGTATATTCTTGTATCTATGTGTTGGTATTTTGTAATCATATACAAAACACTTGTGCTGTTATTTGTAATAAACGATAAACTTACAATAATATCAAAGATTTTCGAAGTATGTAGTTAATAACCTATAATTGAATTTAGGTTAATTCATTTATACTAGTTGCATGTAACACATGAGATCCAACTGTCGATAGCGATAGTTTGTATAGTTGAAGAATAAGTACCAAACTATAAACACTTAAATACAAATTATTGAATATTTTAAGATATTTTGTTTTCTATACAACACATTTAGGTAGGTATGTATGTCAAGATAGGACAGTGTGGAGGTCAGTCTTTTTCTCATACCCGGAATATGAAAACAGCATGATGGTATGTATGTATATTTAAGAATCAAACTATTAAGTCTTCTTACATAATATATTATTGTGTATACGCGACTGCCATACAAATTTTATGAAGCAATGTCGTCACTAAATTCTATTTTTATAAAAATTGTTAAAAAAATTTTGAGATGTACTTCTACAATGTTTATATTTTTTTTAAAAATTTAAATTATCTAGTTAGGCTGTTTCGGTTTTTTTCGATATTTTTAAAATCTTTGGAAATAAAGGCAGTTAATCACATAAATTTATCATAAAAAAAATATTTTTCTAAACAAAAAATGTTTGAGAGACTCTGGAATTTTAACGAAAAAAATAATTTGAGATTTTGTATTTTTCTATATTCGTACCAATTGTCGGCGTTCTAGCTTTTATGGTTTCTAAGTAAAAATTCAAAAGTTGATAACCCCTGACTGAAACAAAAATTCAAAATTCTGAGTATAAAAGTTTTGTAGGCCTATAAATATTTATGTATTCTGATATTTTGGGCTCTGTAAATTGAGCGGATCAAAAGTTATAAGGGGGGGGGGACACACACAGACACACACACACACACACACACAGACACACGAAATGTTCTACTTCGAATTCTGAGTAAATCCTTATATGGAACATATATGCTGTGAAGCCTCTAAATTGGTGTTTTTTGACTTCAAAGTTGGAAAAGCCGTGAAAAAAGTAGACCCTGCATACAAATTCTCGCATATCCTGGCTTGAAACATTGTCGATATGTTAAGAGAACAAAGTTCCCTTGAACAAATATTGTCTATACTTTTATAAATGTAAACGCACTATAATTTTAATTCATATTTATTAATTTTATGTATTTTTTTGCTATTATGAAGATTGAAAAAAAAAAGAAATTTGCATGACAAAAGAATATCACTAGTGTACCTATTTTAAAATGGATATAGATAGTGTTAAGTGACAGTTTGGTGAACTAATTTTTGTGTTTAATGGATTTGATATTGAATTTAATTTTTTTATTCGTAATTGGTCTGGCAAAAGTACAAAGGCTAATATAATTCATTCTCGTTGTGGACTATAAGTTTCATTTATATAAATAAATATATAATTTTATATCAATTAACCTTTATAAAAAACAAATGGAATGTACATTATTAAATCAATCATGTACAGTTCAATCAATACACTAAAAACAATACCTACTAGTCATCGGAGGGAAGATTAAAATGGGGCTTGTCTGACTCTTTTATATTAGTGAGTGGATCGGTTTGAATAATTTGGAGGAGCTGTTTCACACTACGTAAGGTCGAGAGTCTTGCTCTCAACTTTAATGATCGTCAACATTAGGGGGACAAAGACCACCCCGGTCTCAGACTTGATCTTGCATTTCTTTGTCTTTGTCTTGCATTGTAACAGAATAAACGGAGCTCTCAGACCAGTAATGTCCGATCCAAGCATCTCAAAGGAAGCCAAAATTGCCGTACATAATGCAATTGTAGTGCCCACTTTGATGTATGCCAGTGAAACATGGACGTGGCAAAAGACGCATGAGAGTAGAATAAATGCTGTGGAAATGAGATCACTAAGAAGAGTATGTAATAGAACGATATATGATAGAATAAAAAATGAGGACATAAGGAGGGAATGCAAGATGAAGAAGAGTATTATAAATAAAATGAAAGTGAATTCCTTGAGGTGGTTTGGACATATTGAAAGAATGAATGATGAACGACTGACTAAAAAAATATACATGGGTGTAAGAGATGGAGTAAATAGTAGGGGCCGCCGAAAGGGATGGCATGACCATGTGAATGATATTTTGAAAGAAGGAAATATAAGAAGCTTGAATAATCGACGAGCATGTATGAGACGATGCATGGATGTAAAGGAAGCTAGGAATGTATGCAAAAATAGAGGAGTATGGCGTTCGGTTCTCTCTGCTTACCCCGTAAGGGATATGGCGTGATGGTATGTATGTATGTATGTATGTATGTCTTGCATTCTCGATCGAGTCTTGGTCATTGTCCTTAACAAAATAATATTTTTTTTCTGTTTCAATTCAATAATTACAATTAATTTTAAGGTGGTTGCCAATCAGGTAGCGTATATAGGAACCTACATACCCTCACACTTCTATACAAGGTCTTAAACAACCCCAACGCTCCAGTTTATCTACGAAATCAATTTCACTTCCTCTCTGAACACGGGTTGCCTCTTCGTTCAAATACTGAAAGAACGCTCAGTATCCCAGTACACAATACTACCTTTTTCACCACGTCTTTCTCCGTACAAGCAGCTCGTCTTTGGAATCATCGAGTTTCATTAATACTTCCCGCTTTCAAAAGAAATCTGAGGAATCAATTCTTTACACATACCTAACACTTAAATTTGTCTCCTTGTTCCCTCCGTTTCTTATTTTTTTGTTTTATATGTTCCTAATTATATTATATTTTTTTTTATGTAATTATATTTTTACTATATTTTGTATTCATTAAATTGTTGGTAAGTATCAAAAATACAATATTTTTCACCAAATGAATATAGTTGGTTGGAAGATATTGCCATTTGGCAATAAGCCCGCTATTGTGCACATGTGCTCAAAAAGTTCCAAATAAATAAATGTGAGATATGTGAGTGAAAGAGATAGCATGTCTGTGTGTGTATATAGTGTTTGAATGGGCACGCGGCGCGTCATTCATCGTTCCGCCGTTGATAGATACCTCCGTGAATTGTATAGTAGTATTGACCTTAATTTATATATTGTATAAATTATAATAAAAGTGTTAAAGAACATTCATCTTTTACTGCAAAGTACTAAGAATTCCACCCCAACAAATAAGTAGTGTATAGGGACACTATAATAAATAAATAATATGACAAGTACCACACCAATTTATAGTATAATGTCGATAGTACTAGTAGTTAATTTCCTATCTTCTTCTTCTTCAGCCTTTTTTTTTCCATTCTTGGACATAGGCCTCCCCCTTGATCCTCCACAACTCCTTGTAGGTTCCGGATTGAAGAATAAGACAGTTATTAACCCGACAGCTGGCGCTGTTATTGAAATCTAAAAAATTGAATTTTTCAACGAATTTTGTAATATTTTAATAGATGGTACTAAATGAAGTAATTTTGATACCCTTGAAGGAAACAAATATTCAAAATACTGACTACCCATTAAAGTTTTGTAGGCCTTAAATTTTGTATGTTTTCTGAAATTTTGAACACACACGGGACTACGGTTAATACCGTCGATTTATTACTCCTTGAACGAATCGACACTTGGAGGAATATTATGTATTGTGTAAATGTGCTCTTTATTTATTTATCAAGAAAACATACATACATACATACATACCATCACGCCAACATACAGTTTTATTAATAAATTATAATGGTACAAAATAATAATCAAATAAACTAGCAAAGTTTCATTCCATAAATGATAAACAATAAAATACTAGTTGTAGCAGGAGGAAGAATAAACAAGATTGAAATAAAACATAACATAATAAAAAACAGTAATGATAAAATAAATAACCAATTAACCAGTCAAGAAATGAAAAAAAAGAAAACAGTTAATACGTTCCCACATATAAGTTAAAAAGAATTCTTTTCACACAACATTATAAAGTTTTCTTTTAAAAGCTGCAAAATCGTCATTGAAATATCGATTTCAGACTCAATGACAGAATTATACAATTTACAACTACGTCTGACAAAAGAGTTCTGCGCATAATTAGTCTTACACATAGGAATAGCAAATAATTCATTCGATCTAGTACTGCGTAAAGGGCAACAAAAGGCAATTTTCTCCAAAAGATATGCAGAATCCACAATGCAATTCACTATTTTAAATATATGCTATGTATATTCCTTGAATGTTCACGCTGCTCATCCTGCCCTACACTTTTATGTCCTCACCAATGTTTTGTTAGGCTTATGTAGTGAATGTATACAACCCTAAGAGATATAATATATAGGATGCCACTATAATACTCGACACGTATGTTGTTATTTGTACTTTGTACATTCATAAAATGTGTGTATGGGGGGATTAAGAACGTAAAAAAATCCAGTCGTAACTTTTGTATGTGAAAGGTGTTTCTTAACACAACATTTGCGCTGCGTGAGGTGTTCCTTGTTTTATATCAAAAGGTTAGACCACTCTTACAGGATGAACAGTTCGTGAGATAAGGATAAGTTTCGACGTATCAAAAAGTAGTGAAAATTGGATGGACCATTTGTGGCGACACGAAGATCTCCGTCACATCATCTTGGAGGGAAAGTTTGACGGATTAAATGGCAGAGGGTGTACCCCCCCAGTAGTACCTATCTTAACCAGCAAAGCTATTTTTCTACTAATGAAGTTAATTCATATAATAATGAGAATAATTTTTCATATCAGTTTGTGAACAGGGTGATGCAATTCTACAGAAACAATAATATAAATACAAAATTATGAATTAAAATAAAAAGAATAACCAATCAATATAAATATCACTTAAATCACTCCATAATTGATGGCCATCTTTTGTGAATTGGAGAGTCAAGCCACATATAAGTTTTTTAATTACATAATATTTTTAATAAATATAAGTAAAAAACGTGTTAAAAATCAGTTCCACTATTTATTAAGACTACAACCTACAACCGGTTTCGTGCTAAGCACATTTTCAAGTATTACTTACTTCAAAATGTGTAGTCTCAATAAATGGTGGAACTGATTTTAAACACGTTTTTTATTTTTATTTATTAAAAATATTTATTAATTTAAATGGAATTTTGTATTTGTCTATGTTTATACCAAATTTTAGCGTTCTAGCTTTTATGGTTTCTGAGATATATGGAAAAATAAACCAAATTTTCAAAAGTTGATAACCCCTGACTGAAACAAAAATTCACGATTCTGAGTATAAAAGTTTTGTATGCCTATAACTATTTATATATTTTGAAAATTTGGGCTCTGTTAATCGAGCGGATCAAAAGTTATAAGATACACACACACACACACAGACACACACACACACACACACACACATAAAATTATCTACTCCGAATTCTGAGTAAATCCATGTATGGGAACATATATGCTGCGAGGCCTCTAGTTGGTGTTATTAGCATGCAAAAAGTCCACTACGCCATACAAAATTTTCCTTCGTACACGCATCTTGGCTTAATATTGTCGATTCATTCAGAGAATTGAATTCTCATGAACGAATCGACAGTTGGAAATATTAAATGATTTGTATTTATGGGATTATAGTTTGGTACTTATTCTTCAACTTTACATACTATCGCTATCGACAGTTGGATCTCATGTGTTGCATGCAACTAGTTATTAATAACTTTATTGAAAAAACTTCTAATGAATATAATTGTGTTCCTATTTGTACACGAATTATAATGGAAATCTAAAAAGGAAAATTATAATTTCGAGCAGTAAGTTCGTCTACTTTTGAGAAAATACCTTTTCCTTATCAAACAAATTACGCATATTGTTCATACATTGAAATGTAATAAATTGGCAGAATTGTTATTTGGAATCGAAATGAATATGCGGAAGCTCGTTCAACCAACATCCCTATACACGAATTCGTGAATCACGAATAGGTGTTATATTCGCGTGAACAACCCTTAAGTATGTCACGGAAAGACACGTATGTATATTATAGTTCATTTTCTCGCCGTATATATCCAAAAAAATTCAGTGTTTGTTGGCAAAAAAACAACTTTTAGCTTTTAGTTTGCAAAAGTTTCTCAAAAGCTTTTGTTTACAAAATTTAGGGTTGATACGTTAAACAAAACACCATTTAAAAGCCACATCCCCAAAGCATTCCTGAGGTGAAAACTTCATAATATTGTTAAATTTAGCAAAATATTTTGGAAATAACATATTTTATGTAGAGTATGAAAACAACTACCTATACGTTACCGTCGTGCCGTATACCAGTAGCGGAATTGCTTATAGAAGCCGAAAATCTTGGCTCGCCTATGAATATTATGTTGAGAAATTCAAGAACTTTATTTGTTTGTTTTATTGCAACCATACTGCAAGATTAAAAGTTAAAACATTTGTAGATACCGTTTACCGATTGTTTGTTTGTAGATATTAATTTTCAAGACTCTGGAAGTTATGACACTTCGTCAACTATACGCAAGATCTGCACTTCTATACCTTTTTAAACACATCATACCCACTATTCACAATACACAATCTCCAACAACAACAAGATCCTCTATCACCAACACAATAAATATTCCGAAGTTACAAACTACTCATGAAGTTACAAAGACATTTTAAATACTATACCATCAAACTACATAATTGCCTACCAACCTCGCTAAAACTGCTACCACAAAACACATCGTCACAAAAATACAAAAAACACATAACAGCATGGATATACAACACCGGTTCAGAACAAATCAATAACATAATTACACCCAATCAAATATAATTAAATTTCACTTTTTTTTCAATAATTATTTAATGTATAATTTAATTCAAGAACTTTTTTTTTTTTTTTTTCAAAAAAATGAATATGTACTTGTTAAACAAGTACATATACATCTTCCTACGTTCCCTAAAATAAGCAAATAAATGCTTGTGCTATAGGTGAACGAAATCGGTCGAGGCAGGATTCGAACTCGCGACCACTGGATTACAACCCCAGCGCGCTAACCGCTCTGCCACCGACCCATCTAAACTATATACATAATGTACTATTTATGTCACACAACTGTTCAAATAAACACCTCGGCACAGGACTTCCTAGTGAGGTGTTCATTGTATCCTATCAATTACAATACTTATCTATAAATAATACTCATACACACACACACACACACACACACACACACACACACACACACATATGTACGATGCTTTACAAATGTAAATATTTTTTTTTGGTATGTGATTTTAAAAAATATTTATATCATGGCCACTGAAATGAACAACGATGTTAAAAAAACATTAAATTTTCGACATTTTCATAGCAATGAAAAAAAAAGAAGGCATAATTGGTGAACGTTGCACAAGCAAATAAAGTTAACACGTAAACCAGCCGATGACAGGTCGTTACCCTTATAGGTGCCTTGAGTTCCTGGTTCTTCTGTAATATCCCAACTTCGACTCTCATCATCATCATCATTGGCGCTACAGCCCTGTGTGGGCCCTGGTCTCCTCCAGAATCCTTCTCCAGCCATCCCTGTCCTCCACCGCTCTCCTACAGTTTACCATTCCGATCGCTCTCATGTCGTCCTCTGTATCGTCCAGCCATCTTAGCTTGGGCTTGCCTATACTTCTTCTGCCCTCTGGATTGGTATTAAGAACCTTTTTGGGGACACGATCATCATTCATCCGGCTGACATGTCCCAACCACTGCAGTCTACGTACTTTTATGACTTTTACAATGTTGGGTTCGTCATATAATGCCTGTAGTTCGTGATTATATCGCATCCTCCAAAGTCCATATCATTTCATTCAACTTCGACTCTATTGAGATGTTAAAATTAAAACGTTTGTTGATACCGTTTGTTTGTTTGTTTGTAGAAAGTAATTTTCAAGACTCTGGAAGTTATGACACTTCGTCAACTATACGCAAGATCTGCACTTCTATACCATTTTAAACACAACATACCCACTATACACAATACACAACCTCCAACAACAACAAGATCCTCTATCACCAACACAATAAATATTCTGCAAATTTGTCAATAAAAATATCCTATGGCTCCCGACAGGGAAAAAAATCCAATGTTTGCATACAATTAAAAAAATATTCGATAGTTAATGAATATGAAGTGTATTTTTGTGAAGTATTGTATTGATCTTCGGAAAACAAACAAAAAATACAAATGTTAATTTAACACACACCCAATAACAAGTTGCCACTTTCTGAAGACTTGATGTTAATCATCTCACAAATTCAGTAGACAGATAGGTATATAACAAAATAAACCACCAAATAATTTATTTCGTTAGTTATCCATGTGTTTATTTATTTATTTATTTATCTATTATTAAAAATACAATGATGAAGTTACAAATACAATTACATACTAGAGCTAGAAGTTAAGTGAGTGTACATATATGTGTGTGTATGTGTATAATTTATTACTTACTTACTTTCCGTGTCCGGAACACCATCATATTGGTTGGTGCTCCGGTGGTGGAAGGATTGGCCGGCATTCTGCCGTTTCCAGGGACGCCCGATTGCTTTTCCGAAGTTAACCGAAACTCAATCTACGTGGAGGCTCCTTCCGTGTCCCCTATAATTTATTGATAAGTTATGTTATTGATAGGATACGACGAACACCTCACTAGGAAGTCTTGTGCCGAGATGTTCATTTGAACAGTTGTGTGATATAGATAGTACATTACATATGTACAGAGTGCAAGTACAAGTACACAACTGTCTTATTCTTCATCATCGTGTATTAAATCAATTGACCTGTTTGTGAGGGTGGAATATCCTGGTATGAGGAAGTCCAACTGACCTTCCATCTCTTCGTAGGTCTTCTGTTGTTGGGTATTATTGTCTTTAGAATTTTGACAATTCTACTGTCGCCATAGGTTCGACGTGGTCTATCCAGAAGCGTCTTCTGCTGCGTCCCCATCTTGTTTTGTCCTTGGCATGGCTTACAGACCTGGGGGGCAAGTCCGGTCTAACAGTGAAATCAAAATCATCATGATAACCCATCTTGTGGATATAATTATCTTATGAAGTTCTATACCTAATATCTTAAGATTTTATAGAACTCTATAATATAATTATATCCATAATATGGGTTATCTCGAGAATTTGGATTCTACCATTTGATTGGACTTGCCCCCCTGATCGTTTCACTTCTGATCTCTGATAACACTTATAGGAGTACCTACTTTACTATAGCAAAATATAATATGTATGTACCGATGTCTGTCTGTCGTTATGTGAAATATATATGTATGTAGGTAGGTATGTACGTTAGATAAAGATGCGGGTTAGCGAAATCAATAGACCTTTTACATATTATAATCTACGCACTTTTGTGTTCTGAATTCGTAATAACATTCCATTTTTGAATTTGAATTTGGTATCCAGTATTGATGATAAACCTTTGGTAGCAACCTATATACACACCTGTTAAATTAAGGAGACTACCCTCTTATCAAAAAATAAATAATAAATGAAACAAGAGATAGCTTTAAAGTGAGTTATAATTTATTAAATAACCATCGGCTCGAGTCGAATCAAAACGCTGTTTGTTATCGATTAGCGTTATTTTATAGTAAATGGCATTTGACGCCTGTTGTCCGTTTTCGTATAGTAAAATTCTACAGCAAAAATCGAATCCCATACAAAAAAAACGAACATAGTTTTCAATTTGACTCATGGGCTAATGATAAAAACAAACAGAGTTTTCAATTTGACTCAAGGGCTATTGATAAAAACGGTTCCTACTCTTTCGTTCGATATATAATGTTTACTAATTACAAAAGGTTTTATTGTAATACAAAAGAATAAATTCGCTCTCAACAAAAACATTCAAATTATAGATCCTCATACGTTTCCTAATTAAACAAACGATTAATCATCCAGCGTATGTACTTAACACTTTGCCACCGATACGGTACACTCACTTTATTGCTGAATGGGCGCAACGAACGCATGCGCTAAGTCCGATCAGTACGCTGCGCCTATGTGAACGCTTACCTTAACCGGTCAAGAAAAGTAAGATTGGCGTGATTTTTTTTTACAAATATACATGATGTGCTGAAAAAAGAACAAACAGTCGCAACGAAATATTATTTATATCAGTAAACGAAAGTGATATAATTCAATATCTTTTTTCTCTATTGGAAATTGAACTCAGGGCGTCCTCACAGAGACCAAACGGGTAATCATTAGGTATGTCAAGATTGTCTAGGTTTGTTACCTCTTTCACAAAACGAATGGATCAAATGATTTATTTTTTCTTCGATAAAAATACAATATTTCTTCTTTTATTATTCAATATTTTATAAACACATAATCTAGTACCTATCTATTTTATTAATATTTTATGAATAGTGTACTAACATATTTTATTATTATTTATAGTGCACTTACTTATTAAATTATCATTTATAGTGACGCTTCTTATTTATAGTGTACCTACCTTTTTTATTATATTGATATTGAACATTCCTTATTGAAGCCATGATCCAATTTGTCTGGTTCCCCTTTCTAAGGGTTACGAAGGTCAGATGGCAGTCGCTTCAATGTAATAACCAGACTCGCCAATTCCAGGATCATGGTCAAAGCGTACCCCGATAGAAACGAGAAAAAAACACTAAGGGGAAAGGGGGAATATTGTACCTTCCTATTTTATTATTATATATAGTGTAGTTACCTACCTATTTTATGATTATAATATTTATCGTGTACATATCCATTGTATTATTATTATTATAAATTGTGCATCTACCGATTTTATTATTGTTTATTAATTATTGTGTACCTACCTATTATATTATTGTTTATTATTTATTGTGTACCTACCTATTTAACTATCGTTTATTATTTATTGTGTACCTACCTATTTTATGATTATAATATTTATCGTGTACATATCCATTGTATTATTATTATTATTAATTGTGCACCTATCTATTTTATTGTTGTTTATTATTTATTGTGTACCTACCTATTTTATGATTATAATATTTATCGTGTACATATCCATTGTATTATTATTATTATAAATTGTGCATCTACCGATTTTATTATTGTTTATTAATTATTGTGTACCTACCTATTATATTATTGTTTATTATTTATTGTGTACCTACCTATTTAACTATCGTTTATTATTTATTGTGTACCTACCTATTTTATGATTATAATATTTATCGTGTACATATCCATTGTATTATTATTATTATTAATTGTGCACCTATCTATTTTATTGTTGTTTATTATTTATTGTGTACCTACCTATTTTATTATTGTTTATAATTTATTGTGTACCTATCTATTTTATGATTATAATATTAATCGTGTACATATCCATTGTATTATCAGTATATTATTTATAAATTGTGCACCTATCTATTTTATTATTGCTTATTATTTATTGTGTACCTACCTATTTTATTATTGTTTATTATTTATTGTATATCAACCTATTTTATGATTATAATATTTATCGTGTACATATCCATTGTATTATTATTATTTTTATTAATTGTGCACCTACCTATTTTATTATTGTTTATTATTTATTGTGTACCTATCTATTTTATGATTATAATATTTATCATGTACATATCCATTTTATTATCATTATATTATTTATTAATTGTGCACCTACCTATTTTATTATTGTTTATTATTTATTGTGTACCTATCTATTTTATGATTATAATATTTATCGTGTACATATCCATTGTATTATTATTATTATTATTAATTGTGCACCTACCTATTTTATTATTGTTTATTATTTATTGTGTACCTATCTATTTTATGATTATAATATTTATCGTGTACATATCCATTGTATTATCATTATATTATTTATTAATTGTGCACCTACCTATTTTATTATTGTTTATTATTTATAGTGTACCTACCTATTTTATTTTTGTTTATTATTTATTGTGTACCTACCTATTTTATTATTGTTTATAATTTATTGTGTACCTATCTATTTTATGATTATAATATGAATCGTGTACATATCCATTGTATTATCAGTATATTATTTATAAATTGTGCACCTAGCTATTTTATTATTGCTTATTATTTATTGTGTACCTACCTATTTTATTATTGTTTATTATTTATTGTATATCAACCTATTTTATGATTATAATATTTATCGTGTACATATCCATTGTATTATTATTATTTTTATTAATTGTGCACCTACCTATTTTATTATTGTTTATTATTTATTGTGTACCTATCTATTTTATGATTATAATATTTATCGTGCACATATCCATTGTATTATCATTATATTATTTATTAATTGTGCACCTACCTATTTTATTATTGTTTATTATTTATTGTGTACCTACCTATTTTATTATTGTTTATTATTTATTGTGTACCTACCTATTTTATTATTGTTTATAATTTATTGTGTACCTATCTATTTTATGATTATAATATTAATCGTGTACATATCCATTGTATTATCAGTATATTATTTATAAATTGTGCACCTAGCTATTTTATTATTGCTTATTATTTATTGTGTACCTACCTATTTTATTATTGTTTATTATTTATTGTATATCAACCTATTTTATGATTATAATATTTATCGTGTACATATCCATTGTATTATTATTATTTTTATTAATTGTGCACCTACCTATTTTATTATTGTTTATTATTTATTGTGTACCTATCTATTTTATGATTATAATATTTATCGTGCACATATCCATTGTATTATCATTATATTATTTATTAATTGTGCACCTACCTATTTTATTATTGTTTATTATTTATTGTGTACCTACCTATTTTATTATTGTTTATTATTTATTGTGTACCTATCTTTTTTATGATTATAATATTTATCGTGTACATATCCATTTTATTATCATTATATTATTTATTAATTGTGCACCTACCTATTTTATTATTGTTTATAATTTATTGCGTACCTATCTTTTTTATGATTATAATATTTATCGTGTACATATCCATTGTATTATCATTATATTATTTATTAATTGTGCACCTACCTATTTTATTATTGTTTATTATTTATTGTGTACCTACCTATTTTATTATTGTTTATTATTTATTGTGTACCTATCTTTTTTATGATTATAATATTTATCGTGTACATATCCATTTTATTATCATTATATTATTTATTAATTGTGCACCTACCTATTTTATTATTGTTTATAATTTATTGCGTACCTATCTTTTTTATGATTATAATATTTATCGTGTACATATCCATTTTATTATCATTATATTATTTATTAATTGTGCACCTACCTATTTTATTATTGTTTATAATTTATTGCGTACCTATCTTTTTTATGATTATAATATTTATCGTGTACATATCCATTGTATTATCATTATATTATTTATTAATTGTGCACCTAGCTATTTTATTATTGTTTATTATTTATTGTGTACCTACCTATTTTATGATTATAATATTTATCGTGTACATATCCATTGTATTATCATTATATTATTTATTAATTGTGCACCTAGCTATTTTATTATTGTTTATTATTTATTGTGTACCTACCTATTTTATGATTATAATATTTATCGTGTGCATATCCATTGTATTATTATTATTATTATTAATTGTGCACCTACCTATTTTATTAATGTTTATTATTTATTGTGTACCTACCTATTTTATTATTGTTTATTATTTATTGTGTTCCTATCTATTTTATGATTATAATATTTTTCGTGTACATATCCATTGTATTATCATTATATTATTTATTAATTGTGCACCTATAGCTATTTCATTATTATTTGTAGTGTGAAATGTTGTAGGACATTTAACTTTTGTATTATTAAGACTCTAGGCACGTTTCTTCTAACGTTGAAATTATTTTGGTGTCCTTCCTTCCTTATCCTTACCTTTCCACTTCTTCTTTTTCTTATTATTCCTCCTTTCAGGATACTCACCTTTCCACTCCTCAAAGAACTCGTCCGTTCAGTTAACTTGGGAAATTTAATTAAGTGAACGTGGAAAAACGCCTGCATTTCTTTATGTTGCTGAGGGAATGATAAAAAAATAAGAAGAGAAAAAATATATTTGAAGGAAATTACATAAGTACATACCCACATCAAGATAACACAACTTGCTGGAGAAAAAATGTTTTGGGAGATTGACAAAAATAGCTACTTTTTATGAAATGTGAAAGTGAAATTCATTCATTAACTTGAGTCAAAACTTGACTATTGGTTCTGGAATCTTTACTGAAACCTTCTTGTATAACAATTAAGACCAAGGAGGGCCACTAATGATACATTCTTAATACGTTCTGATCTAGCCTTAATCTTAAAAATTTATAAATCAGTACTCGATCATAATCATATTTTAAAGATACTCTTCATTGGATCATAGAAAAATGTTAAGGCTCTTGCATACCCTGGGTATACGGATGTACGCAAAAATGCACACTTAATTACCTTCTAATGTATGAAACACGAAAAAATATTGTATATTATCACCTGATATGTGATATACAAAATCGTGCAAAATGGTATAAATTAGAAGTTTTTTTTAAATAGCAAGAATAGTTATTAAAATATTATAATAATAAAAAACTCAGCCGGTAGTTTTTCATATTCTCTTTCGATTGAAATGAAAATCTACTTCGTAAGCTTCGTAGTTTTTTAGTTACAAACAATTAAAAAATAAATAAAGGGTTTTACTAAAACTAATTTTACTAGAAAAATGAAAAGTGAAATAAAAAAAAAACTTATGTATTTGAATTAAAATATAAATACACACTGTTCTTTATTTCAAAGACGTATCTTTTGTGGGTAAATATACTTAATATAGCCAACAATAACCTCTTAAGTTCAATGTTAAGTATGATATTGTCAATAATTTTTCGAATATATTAATATGATGGAACGAGGTATCCTAAACACATTCAATGTTGAAACATAAATCGGATATTAACTAGTTGCATGTAACACGTGAGATCCAACTGTCGATAGCGACAGTATGTATAATTGAAGAATACGTACCAAACTATAAACAACACAAAATAATAAATATTTTAAGATATTTTGTTATCTATAACACATGTAGATATGGGTGCCAGGATAGTATGGAGGTCAGTCTGTTTTTCCTACCCATTATATAAAAACAGCATGATGTATGTTTGTGGATTAAGTACATAGGTATCAAATTATTGAGTGAGATATTGTGTAGTGTTTACTGCATTACAAATTGTATGAAACGATATCGTCTCTAAATTCAATTTTCTAGTTGGAGTGTTTCAGCTTTTTCGATATTTTTAAATACTTTGGAAATATAGGCAGTTAAACACAAAAAAATCTTAACAATATACATATGTTACGCTATGTCCCTCACGGGTTAGGCAGAGAGGACCGAACGCCACATTTTCCTATCTTGACACGAATTCATCGCCTCATCAACATTCATACATTTCTTGTTCACACTTTCACATGGTCGTGCCATCCTTTTCTTGGGCGCCCCCAACCTTTTATTCCGTTGCTGTAAGCTTTGTATATTTTCTTCGTCAAGCGTTCTTCGTTCATTCTTTCCAAGTGCCCAATCTCCAATGTGTTAACTTTCATTTTATTAATTACATCTTTCTTGATCTTACATTCATTCCTTGTGGCCGCGTTTCATACCCTGTCATACATCGTTCTATTTCATTTTTTTCTTAGCGATATCATATAACAATGTCAGTTGCTGATATGAAAATCTGGTATTACGTTTCGTTGATGAAAGCATTTTAACATTTATTTTTTTATCGATATTTTTATTCAATTTAAAATTAAATGTATGATAAAGGTTCGAACTTCAGTCTTGACAATAATGTTAACATAGTTTGATCAGACTAGAAGTAACAAGGAAAAGGCGTTACCTACCACCAATTCCTATGTGCTTTGATACTACAAACCTACGTATATTTAGCTGACATATAATCTAATATGGATGATATTCATTAACATGAATATGAATAGTTAAAATTTAATATCAAGAATGAAAATATAAAATCGTTGTAAAATAAATCTTGCATAATCACTTCTTCCGATGCCGATGTATGCTATCCAGATGCTAATGAAGTGCATATCAATAAACTTGAACGTCTTCAAAATATATGTATCAGATTCATCGTAGGGTTGAAAAAAAATATTTCATTTAAACATTATATTATGTCACAATAGATGGATGGTGAGTTCGAATATATTATTATATAGCACAAGCTTTACTGCTTTGTTTGAGGAATGTACCTACATGTTCTTGTAACAAGGACATACTTATTCATTGGTTAAAAAAATCTCCTTTCCTCACGTGTAGTTCATGTTATTTCTGTGTAGGTATTAATCAATAAATAAATCACTTCTTCTTTCATTGCTTAATCATGCCGATGTATGCTATTTGGATGCTAATGAAGTGCATCTTATTAAACTTGAACGTCTTTGAAATATATGTATCGGATTCATCTTTGGGTTGAAAAAAATTCATCATAATATATCATCTTACCGCAATATTCTTTGTTGGGCCAAGATACGCCAGCGTCGCAATATACACATTCTGTCCCTGCTGTACAATATTCTCTCTAATCCAAACCTGTCACGTTACATCAAATTAACTTATTTAGCCAATCATCCACTCCGATCTGTTGAACGCACAACACTCTCCATCCCTATCCATAATACAAGATTTCTCAGCTCATCACATGAAGTACAATCATCAAGATTATGGAATAGTCAAGTCCGGATAATGCGTCGTCTAACTCGCTTTGTATTTTACGTTGTGTGACATAAAACTTGCGTTTACGGCAAACAATAGCCGCAGTGAATATTAAAAATTCATATTTCATGCTATAAAGCTTCGGTCTATAACTGATGTGTTAAGAGGCTATAGTAGTTTAGTATATTTTGAAAATAATTTCCCTAATAATTTCCTCATTTCTTATTCTATTTCTTTGGCTCATACCAAGCATGGATCATTCCATGGATCGCTGTGTGCATTTGAGCTTTTCTACATTTCTTTTTGGAGACCATGGCCCTTATGAAAAGAAATGTAGAAGTAGCAATATATGAATATAATATATTTCACTATCGTATGAATTGATGTATAAGAGACCAGAAAGAAAAATATATACCCTCGAACAACGCCATTTAATATTTTTTTCAATTCTTGTTTCAACTTCCTGCCCAGGCGTTTCCTTCCTTTGCCGTCCATACACGTACAGCACGGGGAAGGTACATCATTCCGACCCCCTAACATACATATCTGGCTCCTGGCCGGTCACGCACTGCTGTCGTCTTGACTCCACGAAGCACGTGGAAATTTATACAGTTTAACCCCAAGGGTGGCAGGCTACTACCCCCTTTTTTTAACCCAGATACTAAATTGTCCGGGACGCTGAACCTCCTTTCATAAAATTTCTTTGTATTTGAGGAGGTCGACAGAAAATGACGCGTTGATAAATTCTTACATACGGTTTGACAGATTGTCGCCATATTATGAAGGATTTTTTTTCGTATTCAATGATGTGTAAAAATATTTCATCCGCCGTGGCATATTGTTGAGATGTTTGACTTCTGAGATGGCGTTTTGGGATCGATTCCAACCGGAGGAAACTTTATTTTAAATCGTTTCTCAAGTTGATTATTCCTCACTGGGTCGCAAACAGAAGAAAAAAAAAGTGGTTTATTTGGAAAAAAATATATTTAACAATCAACTTACTATGTACTTTAGTCTTTTCAAGACTCCTTCGAGTCTTTACTTCTTTACTGATTGCTGTAATCAGATTCTTCTTGTAGTCTTATTGAAAATATTATTTAAAAAAATTCTACGTCTCTCGCAATAACATAAATTAATTTTATTTCATTTTATTTTTAAATAAATTTATTATATGTGGCTGGGAGATTTCAATATATTAATTTTTCAGCCTCTTATTGGGCCCAAAGACGGATATTTGTGAGTTGGCTTTCGACCTGAATGTATGATCATATTTTGTTTTATATTTAACTAGCGGTCCCGACACACGCTGTACTGCCCGAACTATTTGTGAAACAAAAAATAATGGTAACATATAATTGAATAATATGGATATTATTATTCGCTGAGCAAACTTACTTTTTCTTGTTTGATGAGCCGCTAAACACTTTGAGGTTACATTGATTGTCATTTCGTTTAAATGTAATTGCAATACATGGTCAGATTTCTTAGTGTTGTCAGATGGAAAAAAACTAAACTTTGCTAATTCTACATTAGCGCCCCCTATTGTAATTTAAAGTAATAAAAAATCATGTATTCTATTTTCCTTTTATTATGTTAATGTTTGAAATTCCATTTTGTAAATCGAAACCATTCAGGGACTCACAAAATCACACACAAAAAATTTCATCGAAATCGTTTCAGCCGTTTAGGAGGAGTTCAGTGACATACACACGTACAGAAGAATTATATATATATATATATATATATATATATATATATATATATATATATATATATATATATATATATATATATATATATATATATATATATATATATATATATATATATATATATATATATATATATATATATATATATATATATATATATATATATATATATATATATATATATATATATATATATATATATATATATATATATATATATATATATATATATATATATATATATATATATATATATATATATATATATATATATATATATATATATATATATATATATATATATATATATATATATATATATATATATATATATATATATATATATATATATATATATATATATATATATATATATATATATATATATATATATATATATATATATATATATATATATATATATATATATATATATATATATAGGTAAAGATTGTGTATTTTTTCATTTGATTTTAATGTATTGTAAATTAACTATGGCATACGATAAATAAATTAATAATTAGATTTTATGTTTTTATTTTAATTTAATTTTTTTTATTTACTTAATTATAAACGGCATAAATTTATTTATATATTTTATATACAAGTGCACAAAGGTGGGTTTTAAAGTTAAATTGGTACAATAGTAAGTATTTAATGAGAAATAAAGAAAAAAATATAAAGATTGAAAAAAAAACTCCTCACATACAAAAAGAAAAAGGAGGATACGGAATGATGAAGAAGGAATTCAGGAACTATTTGACAGATAAAGTTTTTTTAGTTTACCTTTAAATATTTGTATAGATTGAGATGTGATTAAGAGGGTGACTGCTGCCAACGTACCTATTTTTTCAATTTGATATACCATCATTATTACTAAACGAATCATTTTGAAAAAAAATAACCTAGTTAGTTTGGATATTAATAAAGAGAAATATACCTTAACTTTTTGATTATATTCTGTATATATTCTTGTAGGAAAATAATAAGCATACCCCGATTTTAGACATTTATCTTAAATATCTAAAAAAATATAAGGTATAGAGCAATTTTTTTTTATAAATTAAAGAAGAACAAAATATCTGGAAAAATATGATATGACGTTGAATTAACGCATCAGGTTAAGTAAATAAACCAAAAAAAACTTTTATTACGCAATGGCGCTGAATGGAAAATAAATGTTTTTTAGGTTTATTTACTAAACCTGAAGCATTAATGCAACGTCATATCATATTTTTCTAGATATTTTTGTCTTCTTTAATTGAAAAAATATATATATATTACTCTACGCCTTATAGTTTATTTAAAATATATAATAAACGTCGAAAATCGGGGTATGCCATTATTTTTCTACAAAAACGTATACAGAACATTATCAAAAAGTTAAAAAATATTTTTGTTTATTAATATCCAAACTATCTTAATTATTTTTTTCAAAACGATTTGATAAGAAATAATGATGGTATATCAAATTGAAAAATAGGTACGTTGGCAGCAGTCCCCCCCTTAATGTGAAATACGTCAATATTAATGTTTTATTATATGTAGATAGTATCCTGTTTGAGAATGTTTTATGTATGTCGAGTTAATTTATATAAAATGTGTTTGTTTACCTTCGGAGCGGATGCACTTATGCCATTTCGAAGTCTAGCTGATTTAACTTGAAAAGAAGAGCTGAAAAATTATGTATTGTGAATGGGGATAGCTAGTGTGGTACGTTCAGCAGATCGAGGTGGTAGGCCGTCGTTTGACAGGAAAACGAAGTTATTTCTTGAATATTGTGGCGAACAGGGTTCATAAATAATCTTTGAGAGTAACGACAGTAGATGAATGTTACTACAATCTCGTATCTTTGTCCGATGAAGTATATTATTTCTAGAAATCGAAAAGTCTAAACACGGCATTGCCCTTAACATAATAATAATAATAATAATAATGAACACTTCCTTGCACCCTGTGCAAGTGGCGAGTTTATTGCCAACTAACCAGTTCTTCCAACTAACCAATGTTTCCAGCACAGAGAAGAAATATTTGCGTGAGAAATAAATTTAAATAAATTTCTCCTCTGCTGGGAATCGAACCCAGGACGCCCGCACAGAAACCGAACGGCTTAATAACTGTGCCACGGCGGCAGTTTAGCATACCTATATAAAACGAGTGGGTTGTGGCCAACGCTAAACTCCTCACTAACAAGTCACTATAGAGTATTCAAAGTTTCTATAGAAAGTTTTCGGCAATTTTATGAAAAGAGTGAGTTTAATTCTTTTATCATTTAAATATATTATTATGAAAAATTGATATTTATTAATGACATTTTATGTAAGTGATGTGCCCTTTTAGCAATTTGAAAATAAAAATAACAAATTTCGAGTTTCCTGAGCATGGGAGTCACTTTGAAATATTTGACAGTTAAAAAAAATGAGAAGCACTATTCAGATATCCTTCAAAATCTAATGAGGTCTATGCGAGTTTTTGATATACAAATTTGCAAAATTTCAAAATAATCGAATGAGCACTTTAGTCTATAATCGATAATCTAGAATAAACACGCCGTACGTAGCATATTATAGTACACAGCACACACACACACAGATACATTGTGATAAAACTTTCAGAATGCAATCCCAGCATGATACTAGTTGATAATCTGCAATAAAAAATTACCTTAAAAATTACGAATTCATAAATCCCCTTGGGGTAGTGAGGAGTAAAAACAATGTTAAGTTCAACCCCTTCTTCATAAGGATTCATATTTTTTTCGTGCAACTCTCCAATAATATCTAAAAATTTAAGTCCTGGCAGCACCGTCCACCGTGGTTGACATTTGTCATTTGACAGATATTATACGCGTTCGTTCTGTCATTTGATAAAACATTTAAATAATTAATCAGCATAATATTATATTATAACTTTTTGTTTTATGTAGCTTCACGGGCAACTAACAGGTACAATGTGAAATAATTATTTAACATGCACCAATAACAAGCTGCCACATTCTGGAGACTTACGATCTGCTTATGGTATTAATCGTCTCACAGAGCCAGACTTAAAACACAATTAAAAACTGTGTCTCCACCGGGAATCGAATCTGGGACCCTTGGATCAGTAGTCAGATACCTAACCAACTGAGCCACGAAGGCCGAAGATAGAAATGATGCGAATATTTTAATTTTATGTTTCCCCCAGAGACAATCCAACTAGCAAACAAGTCGTATAAATAAGAGTTATACCTATGACTTTTAGTCGTATAGGAGTTTTATAGTGGTTATTAACTAACTCTGTTAGTCGTATAGACGTTGTACATCTGACGGTTAAGTCGTCTAACTAAATAGTCTAATTGCAACGTCCCATAAACGTTTTTGCAACGTAATTATACAAGGATCACATAATGGTCTTAATCGAAATGTTAACTTAACAAAGCTGTATGTCATAAAAAGATTTCAGTTGTATAAAGATTTTTAAAAAGACAATATCGTCATAAAAAGGGTATTATTATAACATCTAAACAACTTATTGGCCTATAAACGTCTTAGAAAAAACTTTAATAGACGATTGTATAGTGGTATTATGGATGACTTCAATAGGACATAAAATTATTAGTGTGACGTTTATATTATTCAACAGTTGGTTTTATAAATGAAAAACAAAAACTTTTATAAAACATAATATGTAGTTGTCGATGAACCTGTTATATTCCTTTTATATGACAATATGTTTTATAGATGTTAAGTACAGACTTTTATAAAACAAAATTAAACATTTTGTTTTACATTTGGGAGAAATTAAGAGAACATAAAACGCTGAATCTAGTAATTGAATATAATATGATTTATTAAAACATCCTAATACATGATGAAGTTACATGTAAGTTAAGATAAATATCACGTGCGTTAAAAAAGTTTTATACGTGAATTAAATCAACGGAAACCTAATGTTTATTGATATTTTTCTGCATTTTGAACAAACTTGACTTGAAAAAACTATGAGTCTTTTTTCCCTTTGTTTACTATTCAAGTAAGCTTTTTTCTTGGCCTTCTGGCCCTTAATCCATTGTTGACTAGGCGTCGTCGAATCGTCCTATCGCTTACAATTATACCACTCTCAGCAAGGATGTGTTGGATATCACTCGAAGTGGATCTACGGTCTTGAAGAGCTAATTTCGTTATCCTTCTGTCGTCTATCAATAACGTCTTCTGGTTTCTGCCAGATTTTACAGCATTGTGTAAACTTTTGGAGACTTTGAACCTCTCGCAGACCTTTGAACTCCAGACTTGGACGCTCTGTGTCCCAACTTTTCAGCAATTTGTTTATATGTATATCCCTCTTCTCGCAGGGTAACTGCTCTACTACATTTTGTAGGTGACCAGTAGCCTCCAAGCATGTTTCAGAAGAAGTTTCAGAATAAAATAATCTCAGAACTTGAAAAAACACTCCAACCACTTACAAATGACACAGTACAGGACGAACGACAGACTAATAGCTCTTGCTTAGATAGGATTTCAAATATCCTCAATAATTACTTTCTAATGATCACAGACATCAAAAAAACAAATTTCCAGAAAATAATGTGAGTAATAATGATGATTCATATCATCAAATAGTAAGGTATATGTTCCTTACAACTCATTATGAGACAAATTAGAAAGGATTAACTAATTTTGTAAAAAAAAGTTAAAATAATTAAGAAAATATTTATTGTTTCTTGCGAAATAAACAAAAGAAAATATTTGTCATTAAAAACAATAAGATTGCAATAAAATTTCAATGAAAAAGTAAAATGAATCACCTAGTAAGTTGAAAAATGTAGTCAAAATAAAAAGTTTCCATTCTTTTGGCCACTACTGAATATCACGTGTTTGTGTCACCGACACAGTAACAACATAGTTCTCTATAAATAATGGGGTGCATGCTATCTCCATGGCTCTTCAATCTATACGTTGAATGTTGCATCAGAACTTTTATGGAGGATAGCAAGGGTCTGAAATTTATTTATTTATATTCACATACACGGCCTCTTAGCCATTATAAAAATATGGTAAAAATAAAACATAAAACTCGTATTAAACAACACAACAATTAAAAAGAAAAACAACACAATGATTCATTAAAATACAAAATCTATCACACAAATCGAAATATTCATAATATGTCCCATTCCGATTCGTCTAAATTTATCTGTCTGAATTTTAGTAGGTATGTATATGAGAAATGTCAAAACGTTGACAATTCAGCAAGTATAGTATATGAAGGATGTAAAGAGAACGTACTGAGAATGGATGCCAGCAAATCGAAGTTCAAATGGTGTTTCAAAAGAGTGATAGCAGAACAGCGTACCAAATAAAATTAGAGAACAAATGGCTCAAGCAAGTAGACGAATATGTCTATTTGGGAAGCAACGGAACACCGGAATGGACGGATTGATAAAGAGATCGAAAGAAGAGTTATGGCAAGAAACAGAGAGAATGGAGCACTTAGACCAGTTATGAATGATCGCAACATATCAAAGGATGCTAAAGATGCCATTGATAACGCTATCTTAAAAGTGCCAACCTTGATGTATGCAAGTGAAACCTGGACATGGCAGAAGTCACATGAAAGCAGAATAAATGCAGTTTAAATGAGATCACTAAGATGAATCTGTAATAGAATTTAAGATGAAGATAGATGTCATTAATAGAATGAAAATGATGAATTCATTTCATTCATTAATTGGCCACATGGGGAGAATGAATGTGGAATGCCTGACGAAGAAAATATACAATGCGCATAGGAATGAATCAATGCCGCCCAAGAAAGGGATGGCATGACCATGTGAATGGTATTTTGAAAGACGAAAAGGTTAGAAGCGTGAAGAACAGATAAACATGTATAAGAAGGTGTATGAATGTTGACGAGGCGATGATTGTGTGTCAAGATATATGGCATTCAGTTTTCTCTGTCTACCATGTGAGGATCATGGCATTATGGTATGTATAAGAATCACATACATTAGGTATGAGAAATTTTATAAATATAATAATTAAATTAGACAAATGATTTACTACAAACAAGACAAATATTGAAAATAATATTTCCATATTGCCCTCATTCAGTATAACAAAAGCTGTTTTTCATTCAAATTTTGCTTATGAGTAAAAGCATTTCTTTATAAACATTATTCTATTTCTATTTTACAAATATATATATATATATATATATATATATATATATATATATATATATATATATATATATATATATATATATATATATATATATATATATATATATATATATATATATATATATATATATATATATATATATATATATATATATATATATATATATATATATATATATATATATATATATATATATATACATATATATAAAGTCACTAAAATTTAACGATTTATTATACGCAGACTAATCTCCTGAGCTCGTAGTGCACAGTGACATAGATCTGTAAATGTGTGGGTGCGAGAGAGACTGCTCAATAGAGTCTGGTCAATCAAAGAACACTTTTAATATATAATACTAAACATAATATTGAAAAAAAAATTCACTTGATCTCTGAAGTGCTCTTTAACTAATACCATGAAATATTTATTTAGCTTTTGTGCATAATTTTAAGACAATAAACCAAAAATTCTAAAAGAAATTTTTCAAAAGCATACTTTGTGAAATATAAATTATATATAGTAATATGAAAGCTTTCTATGCATGACATGTTATGGCTGGTCTGGAAAAATATAGTTGTTTGTTACTCATGATGAACATACACAATATTATGATTTCAAAAATCAATATTAAGTCTATACAAGTTGTTCTAAATTCAAACTTTACATGGGAAATTAGTAGTTGATGAATATTATTTGTTTTGTTATTTTTTATAAACTTAATTTCTTTATGTTACATTGAGAATACATGAATGTAATTCAATGTAAATAATGTTCTTTTTATATATTTTTCAAAACAACATAGTAAAACATCAAGTTTCCCAAGTAGAATAACTGCCGTTGAAATGAGGTCTCTCAGACAAATGTGTAATAAGACGATGTGTGATTGAATAAAAAAAGTAAGCACAAGAACAGAATGTATGTTGGAAAAGGACACCACATGCAAAATAAAAATATAATATATGTCCTTAAGTGGTTCGGCCACATAGAAAGAACAGATGAAGAACAGTTGACAAAAAAATTATACATGGCTAAAAGATGCGGAATAAGAGATAGAGGTCGGTCGAGAAAGACTCATTTAAATCACATGAATGGAATCTGATGTATAGATAGTAGGAGAGTGTGCATGAGGCAATGTTTGGATTAAGTGAAGCGAGAAAAGTATATCAGGAAAGGAAAGTATGGCGCTCAGTTCTCTCTGCCTACCTCAATATGAACAAGGCATGATAGTATGTATGTAAAAAAACACAAAATATTTATTTGTAACTAGTATATTCCTAGAAAATAAACTATCATGACGTTCGGTTTCTAAAAAAAACTGATAAAATAAACATTTTCCTAATATTCATATAAGATATTATGAAAAATGATGTAAAAGAGTAAAATTAAATAATAATTTAACATAAACAGAGCAAATTTCACAATAATAATGTTAATATATTACCTTTAGTCAGAATATATTATTATAAGGTCTTTGGTATATACCTAGTCAAAGATGTTCCGTACTCAAATTTTGTATGGAAAATTTTCAGCGATTTTATGAAATGAGTTTGTTTAATTATTTTTTTATTTTATTATGAAAAGTTGATATTTCTTGAATGCCATTTTATGAAAGTGATGAGCCTTTTTACCTATTTGAAAATAAAAATTTCAAATTTTAAGTTTCCTGAGCTTGGGGTCACTTTGAAATATTTGACAGTTAAAAAAATTGAGAAGCACTATTCATATATCGTTCAAAATCTAATGGGATCTAAGTGAGCATTAGATATACAAATTTGCAAAATTTGAATAGAATCGAATGAGTACTTTAGTCTATAATCGATAAAGTAAAATGAACACGCCGTACATAGCACATAGCACACACACACAGATACATTGTGATGAAACTTTCAGAATACAATCTCAGCATGATACTAGTTGATAATCTGCAAAAAAAAAAATACCCTTAAAAATTGCGAAATCATAACTCCCCACTATATCACCTTGTGTTAGTGAGGAGTAAAAACATGCTTAACAAAATCTGTCCATATACCTCCAATATTGGTATGCACCTACGCAGGTAGGTACCTATATTTCTGAAATAAATTATCTTCAACTGAAATATTTTGGTGTCGTCACCAAGGGTGAAATTACGTCGCCTAGTGTTTAATGAAGTGTCAAGGGATGTGGGTGTATTGTGTCTCTACCTGTTTTTAGGAAATTCGACCTTATTAACATCCTTCCCTCGCCTACGTCGCTTCGTACACCCAGTGTCGTGTTATCATCCCATGAATAAATTCATAAGATGTCCGATCTTTTTACCTTCCTAAACTACAGACCAAGATATTTAATGGCGGGACTGGTGAAATCTTAAAACATTTCTCCAACCTAATGGTATATTTATTATTTTCTTTCAATTTCGTCATAAAGTATAGTTACTATTCGTATTGTTATCACTAAACATCTAGAAAAATCAGGGGTGCAAGTCTGGCCCGTCCGGCGAAATCAAAACCCTCGCGATTACCCATATCATGGATATTATTTTTTTTATTTAAAGCAAATAAATGCTTGTGCTATAGGTGAACGAAATCGGTCGAGGCAGGGTTCGAACTCGCAAACACTGGATTACTAGCCCAGCACGCTAATCGCTCTGCCATCGACCCATCTAAAGATGTTATAGAACTCCATATTATAATTATATCCACGATATAGGTAATCGTGAGGGTTTGATTTTGCCGGTTGGACCAAAATTCTTCCCCCTGATGGGTTTTTTGACAAGAAAAGATGAAATTGAGTTTTTCGCTTAGTTTTTTTGATCTCGTGTGCGCGCGAACTGCCCCTCCCAAGCAGAAAAAGTTCAAGAAGTTTGGCTGTAACTTTTAACGAGACATACCTATATATTATTATTGTTGATCTGCCCTTCGAGTCTCACTTCAGAGAACCTACTGTACAATAGTGTAACCATGACCATTGCCGATCACCATGGCATACATGGTTGGTAAGGCGTATGGTTTCTGTGCGTACGTCCTAGGTTCGACCCCCTAATGACCGTTTTTTTTTTCAATAATCTCTCACGCAATTCTTGCTTCTCTGTGATGAAACATTGGTTAGTTGAAAGAAACTTCCAATCGACAATAAACATCCCACTTGCCCAAGGTGCAAAGAAATGTATATGATTGAGATTAATTTATTATTTATTTAAAACTTTTGGGCACATGGCGGGCTTATTGCCAAATGGCAATATTCAACCAACCAACCATATTCATTTTGTGAAGAACCACACCACGTAAACAGTACTTTCACTTCTTCGATTCCCACGCCCAGTGAATAATGCAGGCTGGATCCTCGATGCGTGTGACGAGTCGCCATCGAGCAAGATATAAAGACGTCTGTCCTACTCTTCCATAGGTAAGAATTAAAGGGCGCACCGACATATTGCCCTGAATCCTGAATCAAGCTTACTGGCAGGGCCCCTATGGCCAAAACCTAGCCCCTAGCCCTCTATGGTTCTCTATGGTAGTCGTCAACGTTGGGGGACCTGACATGACACGAGAAGAAGAAGAAAAAGAAGCATTCTGTAAAAGCGGCCATTTACTGTTCCCTCCAATGGAGCAGGTATTGATGGATTAGCAAAAAATGTTAAATTAGGTATAAATTGTACTTTTAAACATATTTTGCTCTATAGGCTCAGAACGAGTGCCTCCTGCTGTCCCACTGACCTAAAGAAACGGGGTTATATAGTGAGACACCTGCCAGTATGGTGCTAAACAGGACAACGTACATCTACTGTCATGCCCCATGATAGGAGCGACATCGACATGCATCGAGGCACAATGGTAACAAATACTGGTGGCATCCAGGTGGCCGAATACTGGGCGCTAATAATATGATGTTGTTTCGGATACGAAAAGTAGGTTATTAAAATAAGTAGGTACTTTCGTTTATAAGTTTTTCAAATTTGATGAAACTATTGGAAATTTTATCTAAAAAACGATGAGAGGAAGGTCACCTATAAAAACAGCGAAGAGAAAATGTTTTAAAACAAAGCACGAAAATTCCCATCGATCAAGATGACACGACGTTTTGAAGGAAGCGAGTAAAGGTTTAAAGCGAGATTTTAAAGTCACTTAAAGTAATTACTGTAATTATGAGAGTTAATCCTAATCAGTCAGGGGTAGGGTCCCCTGTTAGTAACTGACGTAACTTACTAATATTATCAATCAGTAAAGAAAGCTAGCAGTGGCGTGGGTACAAATTAATTACAGTATTGATCCTGTAATTTCCATCAAAGAGCAATCAATCAATCAATCCCAAATTAATTGATATTATGACTCAAAAGCTCAATTGCCCCATGGCTGAATGATTGATGGTTTGTGTGGAACAGGGATGACCAAACTGTTGAATAGTGTTGGGACCAAAGTGAATTTTTCACGTGCGTTGTATTTTGGTCTTGCATGCTCTTGAATAATCAGCCGTGATAAAATTCCATGCTTTTTTAACCAGATTATTTATGAAAAAATATTTTCTACAATATGCTTACTTATCTCTTATCAGTCAATAATTCTTCGCCATTCTCATTGGTCTTGTGTCATTCGACGTATGGAATGCCTTCACGAAAAACGATATTGAGCAGATCGATTAGGTTTGATAATTAAACCTCGCCACCAGGTCTATGGGAGGCTTCTGGATCTTCTACTTTTTGCTATCGAAATTTTTCTTATTTTTTCTTTTTTAATTAGAATTACTGAACATCAACTAAAACGAATAGTTTTTTCTTACTTAAAGTGCAAGTCCGCTTCGTGGCTAAGTAGGTTTGGTATCTAACTGCTGATCCAAAGGTCCCGGGTTCAATTTCCGTTGGATACACAGTTTTTTCATTGTGTTTTCAGTCCGGATCCGAGACAATTAAATTAAACTTGTTATAAGGTGTCATATTTGACAAAATATCTGTTACTTTCCCAAGAATTTATATAAAATAAAACAGACTATGTAGCTGCGCTCCTGAATTTAAATCTGCAATTTGTATATCCTCGACAGTTCCCGAAGATTTGCGAAGATTGACGAACTACAGCCCATCGCCGTCCGCACAAATCAATCAAGCAGGCATTCATGCGTCCACCGTCTCATTTAATACAGTGTCACTTTTATCGCAGTTTATTTATTCTGACCCTTGACATCGCGAAGAGCTGAATAATTATTTTATTATATCAATGTTCAAAGAATAAACTAATATTGATCATGTAAGAAAATCATTTATTTGAAACCCACCATCAGTATAAATGACTGACTTGTGTAATATCATATTTCGAGGGAGATTTCGATGTTTAAATAATCATAGAATAATAATAGCATAGAATACTCTTTAGCCTGCAGTAATAGCGACTGCTTTATGCTGACTTAAGGCCGCTGCATACGGGACGGGGCGACGGCGTGGACGGGACGGGACGTGTTTTTTTTAAACATCGTTTCATATAAAATGTATACGACCGTGCATACGCGACGGGTGCACGACGGGGCGGGGACGTGGCGTGGACGGAGCGGGAAAAAACATCGTCGCCGACGATGTTTTGCACGTCCCCGCCCCGTCCCGCCACGTTCCGTCCACGCTCCGCTGCGTATGCATGCCAATTACAGACGCTCCGGAAAGCTGAGTAGTGACGTACGTGTTGTTATCAAGGGAGCGAAAAAATGGACGACGAAAAATTAATTGAATGTGTACGATTATATCCAGTATAATTTAGGTACCACATATTGTCAATTCGTAATAATTTTTCAGTGGAATATTTTTAAAATTTAATTGATATTCTTTTGTATTTACCACATATTGTCAAATCGTAATAATTTTACAGGGGATTATTTTTAAAATTTAATTGATATTCTTTTGTATTTACCACATATTGTCAAATCGTAATAATTTTACATGGGATTATTTTTAAAATTCAATTGATATTCTTTTGTATTTACCACATATTGTCAAATCATAATAATTTTACAGGGGATTATTTTTAAAATTTAATTGATATTCTTTTGTATTTACTACATAATTGTCAATTCGTAATAATTATAATATTATAATAGAATGATCGATTGATCGATTAAAATATTTTAATAGAATGTTTATTATTTACCTTAAACATACGGCTAATCTTTCACGAGGTGTGATAGCTCTTTTCATAATAGTGTCCTGTTTGAATAAATGATGGCTTAATTTATTTTCCAGCACGGCAAAACACTCTTTTGTCATACGAAAATACATATAAAATTGAGTCTCTTCATCTAAAAGCTCTTTATAAAGTGTGTGGTATTCTCCTTCTTGTTCTCTTTCCTTCCATGAAGGATGTACAGACCATCTCCTTTCGAAGGTCGTAGTTTGTTCTTCAACTTAAGCAATAGCAATTACTGCCAATTTTTCGAATGAAAAATCCATCTTTCTTGTTCACAACACTAGCACGTCACGTCCACGTCGCTGTCACGCTGCGTATGCATACATGGTATCATAACACCACGCCCCGCCCCCGTCCCGCTCCCGTCCCGTCCACCTCGTCGCCCCGTCCCGTATGCAGAGGCCTTTATTTGGTCAATATTTTCATTCATTATTATTGAGCATTCAGTAATCATTTGGCCGTCTGCATGTTACGTTCTCCAAATAGGGAATTTTTTAACTGCTTGCAAAATTATTTACGCAGTCATAACGAGTAGTACTATACGAACAATGTCTACCAGCAGAGTCATACATTATATTGACACGAGCCGGCCAATAAAACGGCTTCACTTTTTCAGCGAGGTATTGTATGGGAATGAGTATTCTATAGTTTTATTATTATTCTATGTAAATCATAAATCTTTTTAATACGCACATATAATATTATCCTTCTGATAAATAATCCTTTTAAACAATCAATAAACATGAACCCCCAAATCTAAAATTGGGTACGTAAGACCATGACCCAGACAAATACTCACTCAATATTGGTCTTGCTAAAAACTCTCTTTTGGTCTTACGTTTGATCATAACTATAAGCATTTTGTTTCAACTAAAGATCTTTAAGATTTACAAATGAGTGAAGGTAGTCATCTGCTCCACTTTAATAGAGTTGTCCCAGAAGACATTTTCCTTATTCAGCCCAATATGAGTTTTCAATTTTTTTTTTCAGATTTATAAATAATAAATATCGAATATTTTTTTTAATTACATATACGCAAATATTCTATTTTTTTCCTGTCGCGATACAATGATATTTTTATGACATTTTTTTAATACTTCAATAGAGACGAAGATTGAATACTATAGGAGAATCGGGAAATCAAGGCACCTACAGGGCTTACAACCTGCCATCGGCTGGTTTATGTGATTACTCTATGCGATTGCGCAACGTCCGCCAATTATGCATTTTAATAGAGTTTCCTATCAATCAATTTTTTAATAATTTTATATACCTACCTATGTTATTTATCAAAATCCTTTCACTTGAGAACATGCTGAAATACACCATCGCCATTGAGTAATTGGTTTTTGTTAACAATGAAAGCAACAGTCTTTATACATGAGGTGACAATGCTCTCGCACAGATGTCGTCACCCCTGTGCCAGAAAAGTGATCAAAAAGGGGTTCAACCATATGTCGTTCAATATTTGAACCACGTTTATAAATATCACTGATAGTTCTAATTGTTATTTGAACCACGTTTATAAATATCACTGATAGTTCTAATTGTTATTTCGTTCTGGATCTGTGAGAAGAAAAATATATTTAGTCTCCAGAATGTGGCAACTTGATCGTAATTGGAAATTGTTTATAATATATTTATTTATTTACTTTTTTATTAATTTATTTATGTATTCATTATTTATTTATTTATTTATTTATTTATTTATGTATTTATTTTTATTTATTTATTTATTTATTTATTTATTTATGTATGTATGTATGTATGTATGTATGTATGTATGTATGTATGTATGTATGTATGTATGTATGTATGTATGTATGTATGTATGTATGTATGTATGTATGTATGTATGTATGTATGTATGTATGTATGTATGTATGTATGTATGTATGTATGTATGTATGTATGTATGTATGTATGTATGTATGTATGTATGTATGTATGTATGTATGTATGTATGTATGTATGTATGTATGTATGTATGTATGTATGTATGTATGTATGTATGTATGTATGTATGTATGTATGTATGTATGTATGTATGTATGTATGTATGTATGTATGTATGTATGTATGTATGTATGTATGTATGTATGTATGTATGTATGTATGTATGTATGTATGTATGTATGTATGTATGTATGTATGTATGTATGTATGTATGTATGTATGTATGTATGTATGTATGTATGTATGTATGTATGTATGTATGTATGTATGTATGTATGTATGTATGTATGTATGTATGTATGTATGTATGTATGTATGTATGTATGTATGTATGTATGTATGTATGTATGTATGTATGTATGTATGTATGTATGTATGTATGTATGTATGTATGTATGTATGTATGTATGTATGTATGTATGTATGTATGTATGTATGTATGTATGTATGTATGTATGTATGTATGTATGTATGTATGTATGTATGTATGTATGTATGTATGTATGTATGTATGTATGTATGTATGTATGTATGTATGTATGTATGTATGTATGTATGTATGTATGTATGTATGTATTTATTTATTTATTTATTTATTTATTTATTTATTTATTTATTTATTTATTTATTTTATTATTTATTTATTTATTTATTTAACAGAAACAGAATAACAAAAGCGATGCTCACCTCTGCGAAGAAATTCAGAGCCAAGTCAATAAGGCAGTTGCAGTCTCGGGCGCCCTAAAATCCATTATTTGGAAAAATGAGGATATGGCATTTAAAAGCAAAGTGAGAATTTACAAAGCATGCGTAAGACCAGTGATGACATATGGTATAGAGGCACGAGCAGACACAGTCAGAAGCAAACAAATGTTTAGGACTTCAGAAATGAGGACATTGAGAGCTATTGCAGGCAAAACCCTGAGAGACTGAGTGAGGAACTCCAGAATAAGGGAACTATGTGAGAACTATCATCAGATGGAGCAGGCAGCGGAGGAGGGACTGGTATGGTCATGTCCAAAGGATGGACAGCACCAGACTTCCTCATATCGTGCTTCACAATCAGCCTCACGGAACCCGCCCTCGCGGTAGACCGCCAAAAAGATGGAGGGATAGCTGGGAGTCCACCTCGCAGGAAGAGCAGGCCTCTTAAAAAACAGACCTGAAGGTCTATTCAAAAGGTGAAGAAGAAGAAGATTTATTTATTTATTTAATTGACAAATACAATCTTATAAGATAAACAGAGGAAATACATTATGAAATGAAAAAAAGACAGACCACTTTTGTCCACAATTGATGTACCTACATTAAATAACCATAGAAGTATGTATGTACCTACAATACAACAAAAAATAAATTTAAATATACCTACTTACTTATAATTATTAATATTTTTATATTTCACACATTTGCCCGTGACGGGAAAGGAAGCGAAGGAAAAAGGAAGAGAGAAGGACCTAATTTGTTACTGCTGTGAAAATAACAGAATCTGCTAGAAAACAAACAAAAATCAAAATAAGTACACAAATTATTTTATTTAACAATACACAGGTTTACGCCGCTATGCATCTATATTAAAGAATTGTTGTAGCAATCATAACTAGCAGTGAATACATCGGAGTGTTGGATACTGACCGAGAAATATTATAATATTTTTATTGAAAAGAAGCACAAAATTAGATTTTAAATGGGTTTCGAAACATTATCGATGGCGCAGGTTTCCATAGCTGATCGTCTTACCGAGATAAAATTCATGATAGATAAATTTTGTGGTTGGGTGTAATTCGAAAGTTTAGTGGCCATATCAATTGTTGTAAATGAGTTTCTTGGCTCTGAGTATGTACTTATGTTGTTGAGTGAGTTAGTTGTAGTTATCTCACTAATGTGTTACCCTCTGTTGTCATCACTTCCAAGGTAGGCAGGTAGGCAGTCAGCGATACACTGAATTTATTCAAGCCCCGGGGTATATACATCTTTATTCCAGTTCCTCAGTCTACCTTTCGTCTGCTGTGCTACACAGACCTAGTAAAAAGTGCCCTATTATAATATAAATGACGCAATGTCAAGACGATGTATGTTTTTTTCCCTAGTAAGGGAAAAAAACATTTACTGAAATCAAAACGGAAGACATTGCCGACGGTATGAATCTGAACCCTTCCAATGCCTTTGTTTTAAATGTTTTTTGTTATACCATAATTATTGGTATCAAACCTCTTTTTTGAAAAAATATCATGTTAATAATAAATAAACAAAATTTATTGATTTGAGGCAGTTATTATCAAAGTTTTAGAGTGTTTTACAAAAGCCAGTTATTTTTTTAATTTTTATTTATCAGGAAACATCAATTGCAGATGTACCGGGATGTGGAGGATTACTTCGTGGTATCGTCTTGGCAGACTGGAGGGGAACCTATGTGGTGGAACATCCCTAGAATGTCCCCACATTACTACTGGCTTGTCATGACTACCAACTCAAGCTGAACGTATTAAAAATGATCTCCCCCTACTCTCGTCATTCGTAATTTCTTCAGTCGCTCGGCCTAGACGTATCGCGTTCTTTCCTCCACATTATTACTAGGTACGTGTGAATTAAATATAATAATTTAATAAATGCTATGCAAAACATTGTTCAAAATAAACATAAATCAGAGTAAGTACAATCTTTCATTGCATGGATTATTAGTTGCACCCAATTATTTGTAGTCTATCAATTATAGAGAGATGAGTTTTAATACTAGTTGCATTGAGATCCAACTGTCGATAGCGATAGTATGTATAGTTGAAGAAAAAGTACCAAATTATAAACCCATTAATCCAAATTATTGAATATTTTAAGATATTTTGTTTTCTATACAAAACATGTAGGTATGTATGTCAAGATAGGACAGTATGGAGGTCAGTCCTTTTTTCTTACCCAGAATTTGAAAACAGCATGGTGGTATGGAGGTTAACTATCAAACTATTAAGTCTTCTTAGATATTGTGTATAGGCGACTGCCATACATATTGTATGAAGCGATGTTGTCACTAAATTCAATTTTTATAAAAATTGTTAAAAAAAAATTGAGATGTACTGCTACAATTTTAACATTTTTTATAGAAAATTATTTGTGATTGTAACCCTTGAAATTTGTATTGTTGTCGATATTCTGGTAGGTTACTGACCTCGTTCTAGTGCTAATTGCTTGACAACAAGATGTATTTGAGACGAATGTACCTATTCGCCGCAATCGTTATTTTCCATTATTTTTACACTATTTAAGTATCTAATAGAATCCATTTTCAAAATTTTATTTTATCGAAGGTATTGTTAGAATGTTGTTCCTAAAGATGTATTTCATCATTTAATATATTTATATTATGTTTAATTACCTTTTCATCATATAAAAAAATAGCACGTAATTCATGAAAATAATTGGAAGGCCGAAGCTTCGATGAATGGACGGTGTAGTGAAGGATGCAAACAACATCACCCACACATAAATATAATATTAAAATGTGTATTTTATCACCTAAAAAACGCCGGGTATTTATCTTTGCTTGATACAAGTATATGTTGTGTACCTGATGTATATTCACTGAAGATTTCCCAGCGGTTAATGGTTTCGGTATTGTGTATATATATAGGTAGATCCATACTTACCCATCAACACAACTGTATGAATGTACATATGTAGGTATGTAGAAATAGAATTTATGCGAACCGGTATACTACGTTTAATGCTTATGTATACACATACACAATATATATTTACAAACAGTACATAAGTACATATTACTGGATTTTTTGTTGCTATTCTTCGCTCATTTTTTGCGCCAAGTGCGGTTTCCCTTCTTCTACTTCTTCTTTCTCAGATTTTTCTCTGCACTGCTAAATAAAGTATTCTTCATCTATCTTCCAATCATCTGTATCTTGTCCACTATTCGTCCAAGTTTTTCCAGATATCTGAATAATTTCTATTATATCGATTTTTCTCTTTTTTGTACGTGGCTTCCATTGTAGTATTTTAAGTGCTCATTTGGCTATATTTTGATTTTATTTAACCATTATTTACATTATACATAACAAGTGGTACCTATTTAACGAATTTAACATATATTTATTTAAATTATTTTAAATATCTACAAACAATTCCAATGACAATAATATCTTAACGTTGTAGATACATATTTATTTCAATTAAAATTTGGAACAGAAAAAAATTACCAATTGGTGCTTATAAATAGAAATTTATCGCAATTGAACTCGTACATATAGATATGTAGATATCTATCACAATTGATATTTGGAACAGAAAGAATACTTATGAATAAGTGCTTATAAATAGATATTTATCGCAATTGAACTCGTACATATAGATATGTAGATATCTATCACAATTGATATTTGGAACAGAAAGAATACTTATGTATAAGTGCTTATAAATAGATATTTATCGCAATTGAACTCGTACATATAGATATGTAGATATCTATCACAATTGATATTTGGAACAGAAAGAATACTTATGTATAAGTGCTTATAAATAGATATTTATCGCAATTGAACTCGTACATATAGATATGTAGATATCTATCACAATTGATATTTGGAACAGAAAGAATACTTTTGTATAAGTGCTTATAAATAGATATTTATCGCAATTGAACTCGTACATATAGATATGTAGATATCTATCACAATTGATATTTGGAACATAAAGAATACTTAATATGTAAAAGTGCTTATAAATAGATATTTATCGCAATTGAACTCGTACATATAGATATGTAGATATCTATCACAATTGATATTTGGAACAGAAAGAATACTTATGTATAAGTGCTTATAAATAGATATTTATCGCAATTGAACTCGTACATATAGATATGTAGATATCTATCACAATTGATATTTGGAACAGAAAGAATACTTATGTATGAGTGCTTATAAATAGAAATTTATCGCAATTGAACTCGTACATATAGATATGTAGATATCTACCACAATTGATATTTGGAACAGAAAGAATACTTATGTATAAGTGCTTATAAATAGATATTTATCGCAATTGAACTCGTACATATAGATATGTAGATATCTATCACAATTGATATTTGGAACAGAAAGAATACTTATGTATAAGTGCTTATAAATAGATATTTATCGCAATTGAACTCGTACATATAGATATGTAGATATCTATCACAATTGATATTTGGAACAGAAAGAATACTTATGTATAAGTGCTTATAAATAGAAATTTATCGCAATTGAACTCGTACATATAAATATGTAGATATCTATCACAATTGATATTTGGAACAGAAAGAATACTTATGTATAAGTGCTTATAAATAGATATTTATCGCAATTGAACTCGTACATATAGATATGTAGATATCTACCACAATTGATATTATGAACAGAAAGAATACTTATGTATAAGTGCTTATAAATAGATATTTATCGCAATTGAACTCGTACATATAGATATGTAGATATCTATCACAATTGATATTTGGAACAGAAAGAATACTTATGTATAAGTGCTTAAAAATAGAAATTTATCGCAATTGAACTCGTACATATAGATATGTAGATATCTACCACAATTGATATTTGGAACAGAAAGAATACTTATGTATAAGTGCTTATAAATAGATATTTATCGCAATTGAACTCGTACATATAGATATGTAGATATCTATCACAATTGATATTTGGAACAGAAAGAATACTTATGTATAAGTGCTTATAAATAGATATTTATCGCAATTGAACTCGTACATATAGATATGTAGATATCTATCACAATTGATATTTGGAACAGAAAGAATACTTATGTATAAGTGCTTATAAATAGATATTTATCGCAATTGAACTCGTACATATAGATATGTAGATATCTATAACAATTGATATTTGGAACAGAAAGAATACTTATGTATAAGTGCTTATAAATAGAAATTTATCGCAATTGAACTCGTACATATAGATATGTAGATATCTATCACAATTGATATTTGGAACAGAAAGAATACTTATGTATAAGTGCTTATAAATAGATATTTATCGCAATTGAACTCGTACATATAGATATGTAGATATCTATCACAATTGATATTTGGAACAGAAAGAATACTTATGTATATGTGCTTATAAATAGATATTTATCGCAATTGAACTCGTACATATAGATATGTAGATATCTATCACAATTGATATTTGGAACTGAAAGAATACTTATGTATAAGTGCTTATAAATAGAAATTTATCGCAATTGAACTCGTTCATATAGATATGTAGATATCTATCACAATTTATATTTGGAACAGAAAGAATACTTATGTATAAGTGCTTATAAATAGATATTTATCGCAATTGAACTCGTACATGTAGATATCTATCACAATTACTTACTGACTTGTTAGTCTCTTACTGACTACTGACTAGTTCCAAAGTTAGTCTCTTACTGACTAGTTCCAAAGAAAAAAAATTAGGAATTATTGGTGATGTAAATATCAATGTTCTGGATCATGACAATGTCAACACTCAAGAATATTTATCTCTAATCGCCTTGCATAAGCTGAAAGTTATAATTAATGATGCAACTAGGATTACTAATTCCTCAGAATCATGTATTGACCACATTATGTTAAGATCTAAATTTATTCATTCTGGCTTTATTTACCGGACTAGCATCACTGACCATTATGCTGTTATACTGAAATTGGAATCTTCTAAAATTTATAAACATACACCAATAAAAAAAAAAAGACTTTTCAAATCGATGAAACGAAGCTGACTTATAGTTTGAGTCTTGAGACGTGGCTACCAATCCTAGAAACTGATGAAGTGAATGAGGCTACAAACAATTTCATCCACTTGCTTCAACAACGCCTAAAGGAATGTACCATTACTAATATTTCTAAACCTAAAATAAAAAAACTTACTCCCTGGATAACTGCAGGTGTTATCAACTGCCTACGAAAACGTGACAGCCTTCATTTGAAAAGTAAGAAATCTCCAAATGATATTCAACTGTTCAACTATTACAAGCGCTACAGGAACTGGTGCGTTAGGATTGTCAGGACCACTCGACATTCATATTACAAGAATAAATTTGATAATGTTGGAGATAATATCAAGCAAAAATGGTCTATTATCAAAGAAGCTGTCAATTTGAAGACAAAATCGCAATCTCTTACCTCGTTAAAAATAAATAATGACTTAGTGGAAGTGTCTAAAAACTATGAGTTAGCCACAAACTATGTTAATAACTTTTTTAGTAATGTGGGGTTTAAATTTGCTGATAGCCTTATAAAATCCATTGGTAAATGTGAAAGTGATTTAACTCATGAGTTCAGGCCGTCAAAGGTTGTTAATTCTATATTTTCATTTAAAAAAGTTAGTGTGCTAGATGTTACTAAAACAATCAATCAATTAAGTTCTGGATACTCCAGTGGAGTTGACCATTTAACTTCATCTCTTTTCAAACAAAATAATTCAGCTTTGGCTGTGCCCCTTACCCATATAATTAACCTCAGTTTTGAGTCTGGCAATTTCCCAACACATTGTAAAAAAGCTAAAGTTATACCATTATATAAGGGAGGTGATAAGTATGACGTGAACAACTATAGACCAATAGCCTTACTCAATATAGTGTCTAAAATCATTGAAAAACTTGTCAAAACTCAGATTATGACATACTTGGAAAAGAATGATATTTTATCTGCTAATCAATATGGTTTTCGTGAGGGTAAAAGTACTTGTGATGCATTGCTCAGTGTTCTAAAATCTATAACAAAAAATCTTGATATTGGTAATAAATGTCTGGCTGTGTTCTTAGATCTGGCCAAAGCTTTTGACACTGTGTCGCACGGTTTTTTTCTTAAGAAACTTGAAGCTTTGGGGATCAAAAGAGAACCACTGTTGTGGTTTGAAAGTTATTTAAAAAACAGAACACAATTAGTTGAGATCCAGGGATACAGAAGCACTTTTCAAAATATAAATTATGGAGTTCCCCAGGGAAGTGTGCTTGGTCCTATATTATTCCTGGTATATATAAATGATTTTTGTGATCTGAATGTCAGTGGTGAAATAATCACTTTTGCTGATGACACTGTACTGATTTTTCATGCCCCTACTTGGGATCAGACTTACAACACATGTAATAAGGACTTGCTTAGGGTAAAGAAATGGCTTGATTCTAACTTACTTACACTGAACATAAAAAAGACTAAGTTTGTAACATTCAGTATTTCTAATAGAGGGGTGCCATCAGCAGAGTATTCACTTAAAATTCATAATTGTAAAGATTATTCTGACTGCAAATGTGATATAATTGAAAATGTGGATTCTATACGTTATTTGGGTGTTACGTTAGATAGATTTCTAAGGTGGGATGTACATATCAATAATTTATCAAAGAAGTTACGGAAACTAACATATATTTTCAGAGAATTAAGAAATGTAATTGGTATTAATGAACTTCAATCTGTGTATTATGCATTAATTCAGTCAATAATTTCTTATAACATATGCTGTTGGGGAGCGTGTTCTAAAACTGCTCTTGCTCCGCTTTGCATAGTGCAAAAAACTTTTTTGAAAATTATTTATAAAAAAGATTTTCGCTATCCCACTGACAAACTTTATGAAGAGACAGGTGTACTTAGCCCTAGACAATTATTTATCATACAAGCGTTGTGCAAGTTTTTTTTTAATTTGGATACAGCTACTAGATCACAACAAAATAGATTGACTAGAGGCAGTGTCTCTCTCAATTTCCGGCCAGATAGAATGAATACTTTATTTGGTCAGAGAAACTACTTTTATGTAGCACCTATTATATTTAACGATCTTCCAACTTTAATTAAATCAGCAAAAACAATTGTAATTTTCAAAAAACTGGTAAAATCCTATGTTATTTCAAATTGTATAAATATGCTAAATATATTCAATAGTGTTCACATTGTCATGTAATTTTTATTCTTATAATTTATATTCATATTGTCATTTAATTTATGTATATTTTATTCCAAACGTGTGGTCACACTAGTTTTTGTGTAGAATTTTATTAGTATGTATGTAGGTATATAATGAGTCCAGAGCTGTGATGTATATAATTATTGTTGCAGTTATGGACGCAGGTACCCAACTGTATTTAGCTGCAACATGGTATATTTTATAGCTCTGGGTTCATTTTTGTGTTTATTTGTATTCTGTTATTTTATGTATCTTTTCTTATAGTTTTAAATTTTTTTTGTTATACTTTTATGTTTCTTTTGTATTACATACTATTTTTATATCATTTTATATTATTGTCTTTACCATTTGATTTTGTAAAATTTTCGACCTCGATACAGGCTAGTCCTAGTGAGGTTGATTATTATATAACATTATGTCATAAAAGTGTAAAGATATATTAAATAAATAAATAAATAAATTGATATTTGGAACAGAAAGAATACTTATGTATAAGTGCTTATAAATAGAAATTTATCGCAATTGAACTCGTACATATAGATATGTAGATATCTATCACAATTGATATTTGGAACAGAAAGAATACTTATGTATAAGTGCTTATAAATAGATATTTATCGCAATTGAACTCGTACATATAGATATGTAGATATCTATCACAATTGATATTTGGAACAGAAAGAATACTTATGTATAAGTGCTTATAAATAGATATTTATCGCAATTGAACTCGTACATATAGATATGTAGATATCTATCACAATTGATATTTGGAACAGAAAGAATACTTATGTATAAGTGCTTATAAATAGAAATTTATCGCAATTGAACTCGTACATATAGATATGTAGATATCTATCACAATTGATATTTGGAACAGAAAGAATACTTATGTATAAGTGCTTATAAATAGATATTTATCGCAATTGAACTCGTACATATAGATATGTAGATATCTATCACAATTGATATTTGGAACAGAAAGAATACTTATGTATAAGTGCTTATAAATAGATATTTATCGCAATTGAACTCGTACATATAGATATGTAGATATCTATCACAATTGATATTTGGAACAGAAAGAATACTTATGTATAAGTGCTTATAAATAGAAATTTATCGCAATTGAACTCGTACATATAGATATGTAGATATCTATCACAATTGATATTTGGAACAGAAAGAATACTTATGTATAAGTGCTTATAAATAGATATTTATCGCAATTGAACTCGTACATATAGATATGTAGATATTTATCACAATTGATATTTGGAACAGAAAGAATACTTATGTATAAGTGCTTATAAATAGATATTTATCGCAATTGAACTCGTACATATAGATATGTAGATATCTATCACAATTGATATTTGGAACAGAAAGAATACATACTACTTATGAGTGCTTATAAATAGATATTTATCGCAATTGAAATTTGGAACAGGAACATTAGATACTTATCTACTAGTTCATTCAAATATGTAGATATATATCACAATTAATATTTGGAACAGAAAAAATACTAATTATTGATTATATATTGATATTTATGGCAATTGAAATTTGGAATAGAAACATTACTTACCTAATCGTACATATAAATATGTAGATATATATCACAATTAATATTGGAACCGAAAAAATACTTAGGTATAGGTGTTTTTTTTAACAGATTTTTTTAATTATACAATAGAGACGAAGTTGGAATATTTACTGTAGGAGAACCGGGAAATCAAGGCACCTATAGGGCCTTTATGCCTTTTTTTAATGAGATCCCTATCTTTGACTCCCGACAGGGAAAAAAAATCCAATGTTTGCGCATATGCAATAATAAAAAACATTCCATTACTTATAGGTGTTTATAAAAATATATTTATCGCAATTGAAATTTGAAATAGAAACATTACTTACCTAATCGTACATATAAATATGCAGATATATATATCACAATTAACATTTGGAACAGAAAAATACTGAAAGGTGCTAACAAATAGAAATTTATCGCATATTGAAATTTGGAACAGAAACATTACTTATCTACTCGTACATATAAATTTTATGTAGATATTTATCACAATTAAAATTTGAAACAAATGTTATTTACTGCATATTATATTTTGACACAAAAATCATATCTTCTCGTCCCTTAAGGCCCTACTATACCCTGGATATACGGATGTACGCAAAAATGCACACTAAATTAACTTCTAATGTATGAAACACGAGAAAATATTTCATATCACCTGATATGTGATATACAACATTTTATCGTTTAGAGGTTTTTTTTAAATAGCAAGAATTGTTATTGAAATTTTATAATAATAAAAAAATCAGCCGGTAGATTTTCATATTCTCTATCGAATAAAGTAAAAATATACTTCATAGGCCTTGTAGTTTTTTAGTTACTTACAATAAAAAAATAAAAAAGGGTTTTACTAAAACTAATTTTACAAGAAAAGTATTAAACAAATTCAAAATTCAAAAAAATCATGCAATAGAATAAAGATGTACTTACAAACTATTCCTTATTTCAAAGACGTATCTTTTGAGGGTATTAGGGAAATTATTTTCAAAATGTAATGTATAGCCTCTTAAGGGGCGAACATTTTTTGAAAACTATATATGAAAGTAATTCATTAAAATAATAGGTTAATAATGTATAATATTCTTATAAATTAAAAAAAAATCTGTCAAATACTTACTAAATATTCATACGATTTCGTCTTTCAAAATATATTTCACAAGGACATGCAATCCTTTTGAAATAAATATTAACATAAAAATCGATTGAGGTAGAATTTGAACCAGAGTTAATTTATTTAGCTTTTTTTACATAATATAAACAAATACGAGTATAATGCACACTGGCGAGATTTGTGCCATCAGGCAATATCCTCCAACCAACCAGATTACAGAGTGACCGAATTATACATGTAGGTAGGTACATCAACAAAAAATGAAAGCTACAAAAGAACAAGAAAATATACATAACACCAACATAAATAAAAAAAAAACATCATATCAAAAAAAGGATTGGGAATGAACAAGACGAGGAAATCGAGATCAGGTGTTTAGGGAGAAATATTACGTAGTAAAGGGAAGGAAGGAAAAACCGAGAGATCAGGTTTTTTACGGAGAGATATACCTGCTTTAGTCTTTCCTTGAAAATAGAAAGCGAATTTGACGAAGTTATATCAAGACTCATATTATTCCAGAGTCTTGCTGAACAAAAGAATAGCTGAAAAGAATAGCTATTCAAAGGAAAAGCTGAAAAATTCAGTGTCGTGAATGGGGATAGTTAATGTAGTACGTTCAGCAGATCGAAACGATAGGCCGTGATTAGATAGATAGGCGAATTTGATTATAAGATACTGCGGTGAATTAGGATTAAAGAGCGTATTATATAGAAGTGACAAAATATGTATATATTATTTCGCCGTTGTCGTATCTTATAGACCAACGGAGAAGATTACGGTTAGAGGAAATGTGATCGAATTTTTTAATTACAAAGATGAAGCGGATACAAACATTCTGGAGGCGCTCGAGTTTGTTGAGATGTTCAATACACCCCGTTCTTCTTGTCTTCTTTCATTAACAGAACGAGTGAATGTGGAGGTAGTAAAAAAAGTCAGTTCAATATACGTTCTACCAAGGACTGGTCCGAAGCGTGTGTTTATCATTAAGTGGCTGTCTCAGAACATCGACCTCTCTCAAATTCAAACCCGAAACTTTTTAAACTATAAAAATCCTTTTAAAAACATTTCCACTAACCGTTATAGGTCATTACCATTAAAATTAACGAGGTATTGTTTTGAAACGAGCGGAGAGTTCTCCATTTTCCCCTAATAGCTAATTCCTTTCGTTTGAAAATTCTATTTCAACTCTCAACTCTCTAAGATTCCTCTTTGCACTCTTATATTTATGACACCAGCTGGCATCATCCTCTATTTATGGGATTTCTGCTTCATTATCGCTCTTACCACAGGTCCTATCTACGCCACTCATTTCATAAAATCTATTTATATAAATTTTACCTACATACATACCATCTCGCCTTGTCCCTTGCGGAGTAGGCAAAGAGAACCGAAAGCCACATTTTTCTATCCTGGCACGCATCTATGCATTGCTCACACTTCTAACATTTCCGTCTTTCAAAATTTCATTCAAATGGTCGTGCCATCTCTTTCTTGGGCGTCCCCGACCTCTCATTCCATTCCTTTCCGCTCTGTATATTTTCTTTGACAGGCGCTCCTCATTCATTCTCCTCATGTGACCAAACCATCTCAATGTGTTCACTTACATTCTAGTAATGACATCTTTCTTCATCTTACATTCTATCCTTATGTCCTCATTTCTTAAACCCGGTCATACATCGTTCTATTACAAATCCTTCTTAACGATCTCATTTCAAATGCATTTATTCTACTTTCATGTGTCATCTGCCGTGTCCAGGTTTCACTTGCATACGTCAAGGTTGGCACTACGATGGCGTTATGAATGGCAACTTTGGCATCCTTTGATATGTTGCGGTCATTCATAATTATTGGTCTTAGTGCTCCATTCACTCTGTTTCCTGCCATAACTCTTCTTTCGATCTCTATCGAGTCCGTTCCGTTGAAGTAAATTCTATCTATAATTTTATTAGTTCTATCATTATGTAAGTTCTTTCTTAATACTTTAAAATGAATTAATCAATTTTGACAAAAATTGTAAAGAAAATTTTGAGACATACTCCCCCGTATTCAGTAACTAGTGTAACTAAAATAGGAACATACATACTAAAATTGTAGATTTTAGATTTATGGTCTTATTTCAGCGTTATAAAATATCAACTTGGACTAAATGGAATAGGAACGTACCTATATTAGCCAGAACGTTCTTAAAAAGTTAATTTTGAATAATTATGAAAATGATGAAAATTTCTTAATTAGTCCAAGTTGATATTTTATAACGCTGAAATAAGACCGTAAATCTAAAATCTACAATTTTAGAACGTTCCTTATTTAGTTCCAATAGTTACTGAACACGGGGTAATGTCATAGCGTTGTTTTTTTTAACTAAATTAAGGGATATTTCGTCCTTTCAACATTTAAAAAAATGGAAACGTAGGCAGGTACACATTAATTTGATATAAATTTTTTTTTTCTACAAAAACGGTTTGAGATATTGTATTTGTCTATATTTATAAAAATCTTCAGTCCTCTAGTTTTTAAGGTTTTCGAGATACCTATATGGAAATATAAAATATTTTTTTTTAATGTAGATAGCTCCCTGACTGGAAAAAAAAATTAAATACTGACAGTCTTATACTTATTAGATTTAGTCGTTCGAGAATTTTTGTTTCAATCAGGGGTTATCAGCTTTTGAATTTTTAATTTTAATTTATATCTCAAACACAACAAAATATAGAACGCTTAAAATTTGTATAAATATAGACGAATACAAAACTTCAAAAAAGTTCCAGAGTTTCTCAGACATTTTTTATTAAGAAAACACATAAAGTTACTATACCTATTTTTTATAGATAAATTTATGTGTTGAATTCCTATATTCCTAAAATTTAAAAAAAGCTGAAAGACCAAATTGATAATTCAATTATCTGTAAAATATTATATATGAACATTTCATTTTTTTTTATAATTGTATTTAGTATTGACATCGTTTTTATACAATTTGTATGGCAGTGGCCTATACCTACACAATATCAAAGGAGACTTAATAGTTTGATACATAAAAAAAAGAAATGAATATGGACTCAAAATAAACCAAAACTGTAAATTCAAAAATAAAAAACAGTAAATTCAAAAATTAAAAAAACAGTAATTTCAAAAATAAAAAAAAACAACAGACGTAAGCAAACATAAAAAAATGATGTACATAATATGCCTCAAAAAATATAAATATATAATTACCGTGACGCTACGTTATTTATGGTACACGCTACGTTATTTATGGTACACGCTACGTTATTTGTGAAACATGTTAAATTGTTATAGACGTAATATTGTGTTAAATGCTTTGTTTAAATGAACTCAATGGGGTTGCAAAAATATTAACTTCACAAAAAGTATTCCCTTCCCTCAACAGCCTTTGCAAAGGTGAATTATTGGGTCTTCATAATAAGTAAAATCCGGACTCTCGTCCACATTTTGATTACCTATTAATTTATTATAATAATTAAAAAAAAAATACTCTCTAAAACATTGTTATAAATAAACATATATCAGAGTGAGTACAATCTTTTATTGCATGAATTATCAGTTGCACCCAATTGTTTGTAGTGTATCTATTATAGAAAGATGAGTTTTAATTTTACCTTTTGAACACGCATCCTTCTTATAAATATCCTATAAATTAATTAATCACTATAATCATAATCAGAAAAATCAAATAACCATCTCCCCATAAAAGGAAACATTTTTCCAACATATTCAAAGGTTTCCTTCTTTAGTGAGATTTCAAAAGATCAGGCTCAATTCGCTGATTGTGTAACATTACCATGCAAAGGCTGGAATAGGCCATATACCCTGAAAGGATTCCGAATACAAGAGGCTTTCTTTCCATGATTTTGAACCAACACACACATCCAGCCCAGCCGCCTCCATAGACAATTGATAAATGGATCCTCATTCTAGACTACAAATTTCATTTGATAAAATGGAAGGTGACAAAGTAGAAACCTCGACTTTCCAGAATTTACATTTTATTTCACTTCGCCGGGAGCCTATTTAATTATACGGAACCATTGATAACAAAGCAGAGATGAAATCGATCAACGTCGGCGGTTCAAGGAAAAAGGATTTTGGTTTTCTATGAAAAAAAGTTATTGTTACCAAGAATATTGATAACCTAAAACTTTAAACAAATTAGATAGTTTTTACAGTTGTTTTATTACTCCTCACTAACCCATGGGGATATAGTGGGGAGTTAATATTTCGCTATTATTTCAATGGTATCGTCGCACCGACTCTAATGTATGCTAGTGAGACATGGACATGGCAGAAGACGCGTGAAAGTAGAATTAACGCGGTTGAAATGAGGTCACTAAGACGATTGTGTGGTAAAACGATGTATGATAGAATAAGAAATGAGGATATTAGACGAGAATGTATGATTGAAAGAAATATCGTAAGTAAGATGAATAAATAAATGCCCTAAGGTGGTTCGGCCACATAGAAAGAATGAATGATGACCGTCTGACAAAAAAAGTATACAAGGCTGATAAAAGAGGAATGAAAAGTAGAGGTCGGCCAAGAAAGAGTTGGCACGATCACATAAATGGGATTTTGAAAGATGGTGATGTTAGAAGTAAGAATAATAGAAGAGCGTGTATGAGACGATGTATGGAAGTGAATGAAGCAAGGAATGTATGTCAAGAGAGAGGAGTCTGGCGTTCGGTTCTCTCTGCCTACCCCAAATAGGGAAATGGCGTGATGGTATGTATGTGTATATTTCGCAATTTTTAAGGCTATTTTTTTTGCAGATTATCAACTAATATCATGCTGAGATAAAAAAACTATAGAGTTCAACGTTGACACATACCATCTATTTGTTGACTTTAGGGCTGCTTACGACACAGTCAACCGAGAAAAACTCTACAGAGTCATGGATGAGTTTAATATCCCCAAGAAACTAGTAAACCTAATGAAGCTCACAATGTCCAACGTCGAATGTCGAGTTAGAATACAACAGGACGTGTCCGAACCCCTGAAGACTTTCAACGGACTGAGGCAGGGAGACGCACTTGCATGCACACTGTTTAACTTGGCACTGGAAAAGGCCATCCGAGACTCGGGTATTCAAATTGGTGGCCATATCTTCAATAAATCTGTGCAACTCCTTGCCTACGCTGATGATATAGATATCATTGCACGCTCGGAAAATGATTTAAAAATTGCATTTAAAGCCCTGGCAGCATCAGCAAGGAATATGGGGTTGATGGTAAACGAGGGAAAGACAAAGTATATGCCAGTGCATGAACGTCGAAAACCGCCAGATTTGCGAGTCGACGATTACACATTCGAAACTGTTAGCGAGTTTGTGTACCTCGGTACTATGGTGACAAGTGACAACAATGTCTCAACCGAAATTAAACGCCGAATAGTGTCCGCAAATCGGTGCTACTATGGGTTGCAGAGGCACATGAAGTCTCGTCACCTCACCAGAAAAACGAAAGTCCTCCTCTATAAGACTCTAATTCGGCCAGTACTCTCATATGGATCAGAATGTTGGGCAATCACTAAATCTGATGAAAAAGCCCTGGAAATTTTTGAGAGGAAGGTGCTGAAGAGGATCTACGGCCCGACTTGTGACAATGGAGAGTGGCGTATTAGGCACAACTACGAATTGTGTGATCTGTTCAAGGAGCCTACCATACTGACAGAAATAAGAATAGGAAGACTCAGATGGGCTGGACACGTCCAAAGAATGAGCGAGGAGGACGTTCCAAGACGGATCATGAATGGTGCACCGGGGGGACGAAGAAAAGTTGGAAGGCCGAAGCTTCGATGGCTGGACGGAGTGGTGAAGGATGCGAACAACATCGGCGTCCATCACTGGCGCAATGCGTCGCACGATCGACAGTCATGGAGGCGGGCTCTGCAGGAGGCTAAGACCCGACCTGGGTTGTGGAGCCACAGATGATGATGATGATCATGCTGAGATTGTATTCTGAAAGTTTCATCACAATGTATCTGTGTGTGTGCTATGTGCTGTGTGCTATGTGCTATGTGCAGTGTGCTATGTACGGCGTGTTCATTTTACATTATCGATTATAGACTAAAGTACTCATTCGATTCTATTAATTTTTTTTAAATTTGTATATCTAATACTCACTTAGACCCCATTAGATTTTGAAGGATATCTGAATGGTGCTTCTCAATTTTTTTAACTGTCAAATATTTCAAAGTGACCCCAACCTCGGGAAATTTAAAATTTGAATTTTTTATTTTCAAATTGATAAAAAGGCACATCACTTTTGTAAAATGGCATTGAATAATTATCAAGTTTTCATAATAAAATATTTAAATAAAAAACAATTCATCATACTCATTTCATGAAAATGCTGAATATTTTCCATTCAAAATTTGAATAATTCATAGAATGACTTGCTAGCGAGGAGTTTAACGATGGCCCCAATCCACTCGTTTTTTTTTATTTGTGATCGACACCCGCTTCACTGGGAACATACCCGTATCGGAGCGAGCATCAAAATGACATTTTTTTATAAACAGATTGTCAAATCACAATTGTACCCTAAAAATAACTCATACATTATGTAAGTAATTCCTAATAAATTTTAACAAAAACAGTTATAATATATCAAAATTATTTCTATACATTTTCATAAAGATAAAACAATTCACATTACACCGCAACACAATTACGAGACGACACGCAGGAATTTTCTCATGACTCCAAAGACAAACACGACATTCGGACAAAGACATGACTATTATTTAGCTCCAAAAATTTTTGATAAGATAAAAAATGAAATAACGGACATACAGTTGATGAATAATTTGAAATACAAGAAAACAATAGAAACATGGATTAGAAACAAGGGCATTATATACTGCGGAAACATGATCAAGCTACAATAGTTTATATTTTTATTTTATAATAGGTATATTTTATAACAAGTTTTAGTTAAATACAAGTTTAATATTTTTCCTGTCAGATATAACGCAAAAAAAAAAAAATTCTGCCACCTCGGTACAGGCTCAGCCTAGTGAGGTGGTGTATACCAAAAAATACTATAAAAAAAATGTTTCATATAACTTATTTAAATTGTACTTTTTTGTAATATTTTTTATGTTTGTATATTGTTATATTTTGTTTGGTTTCATCCAACTGTCGATTTGTTCAGGAGAACTTTGTTCTCTTAACATATCGACAATGTATCAAGCCAGAATACGCGAGAATTGTATGGAGAGGTCTACTTTTTTCACGGCTTTTCCAAATTTGAAGTCAAAAAACACCAACTTAGAGGCTTCGCAGCATATATGTTCCATACACGGATTTACTCAGAATTCGGAGTAGAACATTTCGTGTGTCTGTGTGTGTGTGTCTGTGTGTGTGTGTCTGTGTGTGTGTGTGTGTGTGTGTGTGTGTGTGTGTGTGTGTGTGTGTGTGTGTGTGTGTGTGTGTATGTCTGTGTGTGTGTGTGTGTGTGTGTCCCTTATAACTTTTGATCCGCTCAATTTACAGAGCCTAAAATTTCAGAATATATAAACAGTTACAGGCCTACAAAACTTTTATACTCGGAATTTTGAATTTTAGTTTCAGTCAGGGGTTATCAACTTTTGAATTTTTATTTTATTTTTCCCTATATCTCAGAAACAATAAAAGTTAGAACGCTGAAAATTGGTACAAACATAGACAAATACAAAATCTCAAATTAGTTTTTTCAAAAAAATTCCAGGATTTCTCAAACATTTTTTATTAAGAAAAGTATTTTTTTTATGATAAATTTATGAGTTTAACTGCCTATATTTCCATTTTTTTTTAAATATCGAAAAAAGCCGAAACACCCTAACTAGATAATTTAATTTTATATAAAAAATATTAACATTGTAGCAGTACATCTCAATTTTTTTTTAACAATTTTTATAAAAATTGAATTTAGTGACGACATCGCTTCATACAATTTGTATGGTAGTCACCTATACACAATATCAAAGAAGACTTAATAGTTTGATACTTCATCTCTAAACATACAATATACATATACCATCATGCTGTTTTCATATTCCGGGTAGGAAAAAAAGACTGACCTCCATACTATCCTATCTTGACTACCTAGGTACATGTGTTGTATAGAAAACTAAATATCATAAAATAATAAATAATTTGTATTTATGGGTTTGGTACTTATTCTTCAACTATACATACTATCGCTGTCGACAGTTGGATCTCATGTGTTACATGCAACTAGTTAATAAAAAAAAATTCAAGTTGGAAATTAACAGCAATAAAACAAAAATACAACACTTGTCACTATGTCACTGACATGTCCATAGGTAAAGGGGACAAGTGGTGGGAACATGATAATACAAAAATACAACACTTGTCACTATGTCACTGACATGTCCATAGATAAAGGTGACAAGTGGCGGGAACATGATAATACAAAAATACAACACTTGTCACTATATCACTGACATGTCCATAGATAAAGGTGACAAGTGGCGGGAACATGATAATACAAAAATACAACACTTGTCACTATGTCACTGACATGTCCATAGATAAAGGTGACAAGTGGCGGGAACATGATAATACAAAAATACAACACTTGTCACTATGTCACTGACATGTCCATAGATAAAGGTGACAAGTGGCGGGAACATGATAATACAAAAATACAACACTTGTCACTATGTCACTGACATGTCCATAGATAAAGGTGACAAGTGGCGGGAACATGATAATACAAAAATACAACACTTGTCACTATGTCACTGACATGTCCATAGATAAAGGTGACAAGTGGCGGGAACATGATAATACAAAAATACAACACTTGTCACTATGTCACTGACATGTCCATAGATAAAGGTGACAAGTGGCGGGAACATGATAATACAAAAATACAACACTTGTCACTATGTCACTGACATGTCCATAGATAAAGGTGACAAGTGGCGGGAACATGATAATACAAAAAAAGGTATAAAGGTTGGCATCACTTCTTATGATAGGGTAACGTTAGTTTTACAGCTAGTGGGACCCTCTTGAAAGATCCATTTTCATATAAAACATTCATGAACACTTTACACTTTTTGATGTCCCTTATTTCAGTTGGCAGCATGTTGAATATAGTCTTAGTTCCAAGTCAAAGTGACTTTTTGTCCATGTGTTTATTTATTTATTTTAACACGTTATTGTACATAACATATTTGCCAGTACAAATGGAGTTCTTATTGCCTAGTGGCAATTTCTTCCTGACATCAATCTGTAACAAATATGGGTAAAATTGGTACATGTACAAAAAAAGAAAACCACGTAAATGAAGCGAGGAATGTATGTCACGAGAGAGGAGTCTGGCGTTCGGTTCTCTCTGCCTACCCCAAATAGGGAAATGGCGTGATGGTATATATGGTATGGTATGGTAATTATATGGGAGAAAATAACTGAGAGATCACGTTATATTATTCTGATTATTTTTCTTTTCTGTTTATGTTTACCTAATTATATTGCATTCAAAAACATATAACCTTAGCCAAATTGAAAAATAATGGAAATAAATAATTTCATTATATTTCATTTCATAAAAAAATGACGATAATTTTCCCTAAAAAAATGACAATACTTTGTGGAGTGACTTGGTAGTGGGGAGTATATTGTTGGCCAAATCCCATTCGTTTAATACGCTGCCTAAAGCAACAGTTATTTCAAAACTAAAATGTAGGAAGGTATGTATTGTAACTGGGAAAAGTTTTAATTTGCATATTACAAAAATAGGTACCTATTTTCACTTGAATACAGTAACGATCCTTTGTACTGAAATTGTAAATTTGTCCTATTTGTTTTCATAGTCATCTCGATGTTTGTTAATTTAGTCGGACTCACCGTTCTGTGAAATTGACGTCGAACGTACCCCCGCCCACCACGCCGCGCCGCCCCATTCAATCCCAAACTGTCGTGTTTTGTCGATTTCAGTTTAAGGAATAGTTGCACTGTCGGGTCGCAACGCACGCTTTGAGCACTGCAATCCATCAGTTAATTTCCATTCGGCAGGCACACCTCGGCGGCGCGCCCCCGGATTTGAGAAGCGATTCGTCAGATAATCGTAAAGCACTATTGACAAATATCTGATCACAGTCTACAGAGATTTTCAGGGGTTCGCAAACATTAACTCGGCACTGACACTTTTCACTTATCATGTTGAACAATCTCAGAAAATGTCAATAAACAATCATATAATATATCCAGAGGCAAACCTAGAACCTTTGAACTAGGCAAACCCTGAAAAAAAAATTGGGAAATGTCGATAATTTTATGTTTTTTAGCGTTGTTGTTCATTTCAGTGGCCATAAAAAATATTTTTCATATGACATGCCAAAATAATATTTTCATTTGTGGCCCTGTAAAGCATCGTATAAAATTGAATTTTAAACATTTATATAATAAAAGAATAATAAAAATATTAATCGTTAAAAATATTTTCGGAATATGCATTTTGAATACTGGCAACATTGCTTTCGATATGTCATAATATTATGTTTGTTACATTAAAACTTGATATTCTCTCAACTCTGTCTGCGGTAATTGTTTCATATTTTTAATATTTTATGTAATTATTCAGTTATATGTATATTTTTTTTTCAATATTATTGTATGAAGCTATTTAGTTTTTTTACAAGCATATTCTGTTCTATGTGGTATTTTGACGATAGGTACATCAAAGTCATCTCCATGTAATATTTCTTATAACATATATTCGCTTCAATGTTTTTTATTAATTTATTAATACTTTTATTACGTAGTGTGTGATATATCTTCGTGTCGACGGAGATTCCCGAATGCGTAGTCGGATGCATTCGTATATTGAATGAACAGAGGGGTCATTCTTTTGCCAAGGCGTGCATATTTCGAGTACTGAATTAATTTGTATATTTTATATTGATTATAATTTTGTATGTGAATTTTTTTTTTTATTGACAAACATTTTTTCAACATCAACATCTCAAGTTGGGATATTGTAGAAGAACCAGGAACTCGAGGCACCTACAGGGCTTACGATCTGTCATCGGCTGGTTTACTCGATCACTTTATGCGCTTGCGCAACGTTCACCAATTATGCCTTCTTATTGAGTTCCCTTATCGATGTAATTTTTGAAGTTCTATATATTTGAATAGTGTGTAACATTTTACATGAAAATAATGCATTATTACTATTGCCATCTATGGAGTAACGGAGAAACCTTTTTGTAACGCCATCTATTCAGAAATTGAGAATTTTTTTCTTTATTTTTATTTGTTAACAATGAAAGCAACAGTCCTTATAAATGATATGACGGTGTCACACACAGATGTCACCCCTGAACTGCGCCAGAAATATTATTTAATTTTTTGGCTTGTTTACCTACTTGTACCAATGTGTATGTAAATCGAATATTCTTTTTTAATTGCATATTCGCAAACATTGGATTTTTTCCCTTTCGGGAGTCAAATGTTATTTTTATTGACAAACATTTTTTCAACATCTCAATAGAGACGAAGTTGGGATACTGTAGAAGAACCAGGAACTCGAGGCACCTACAGGGCTTACGACCTGTCATCGGCTGGTTTACGTGATCACTTTATGCGCTTGCGCAACGTTCAAAACAAAATAAAGTCAATTTGAATAGTATTCTGGACTTGTTACTCACATATATCTCTCTATATCTCTCGTATTGAAGGAGTACATAAACGATTTATCAGATTTCTAAATTTCAAAGCCCAAACTTATCAAACTGACTATTTAAAATTATGTAAATAGCACCATCTTTTGCCTCTTTACAAACGTCGTGACACTGCTGACATGGTTTATCTATTAAAAATCTTGAAAAGCCAAATCGACTGTCCTGATCTACTTAACAAAATAAATCTTAAGGTGCCTACTCAATCGGGACGCCATAATCCCATATTCTCTTTAAAACAAGTATTCACTAACTATCGACAAAATTCTTTTTTTTTTGTGTGTTTGTAACAATATAAATAATTCAATACTTAGTTCACCAGAATTTGACGTATTCCAGTGTAGTATAACAGGGGCGAGAAATGTTCTTAGTGCTAAGTTCTTTAATGATATGTGATTTGCTTGTGAATAGGTATGAACTTTTTTTTTATTGTAATTTAATATTTTCATTTTTATTGTAATTATGTGATATGTGATTTGCTTGTGAATAGGTATGAACTTTTTTTTATATTGTAATTTAATATTTTCATTTTTATTGTAATTTTTATTGTATACTTAGGAAGCATGTTTCAGCGTGATGGAAGATTGGAAAAAGATATTGAAAGGAGAGTAACGGCAGGTAATAGAGTGAATGGTGCATTAAGACCGGTAATGGCTGACCCAATTATTTCGAGGCAAGCAAAGCTCGCGGTACACAATGGTATCGTCGCACCGACTCTAATGTATGCTAGTGAGACATGGACATGGCAGAAGACGCATGAAAGTAGAATTAACGCGGTTGAAATGAGGTCACTAAGACGAATGTGTGGTAAAACGATGTATGATAGAATAAGAAATGAGGATATTAGACGAGAATGTATGATTGAAAGAAATATCGTAAGTAAGATGAAAATAAATGCCCTAAGGTGGTTCGGCCACATAGAAAGAATGAGTTATGACCGTCTGACAAAAAAAGTATACAAGGCTGATAAAAGAGGAATGAAAAGTAGAGGTCAGCCAAGAAAGAGTTGGCACGATCACATAAATGGGATTTTGAAAGATGGAGATGTTAGAAGTAAGAATAATAGAAGAGCGTGTATGAGACGATGTATGGACGTGAATGAAGCGAGGAATGTATGTCAAGAGAGAGGAGTCTGGCTTTCGGTTCTCTCTGCCTACCCCAAATAGGGAAATGGCGTGATGGTATGGTATGGTATGGTAACATTTATTGTAAGTAATATTATGTTTACCTGGGCTGCAGGATGAAACTTTATCTATTACAGAAACGAATATATTGTGATGTTGTATTTTTCATCCTGCAACTGATGGTATGGCCTATCAGCGGAGACCTATAATTGGCTGCTCGGTTGCTATCCCAATTGATAAACTATAATTGATAGCTGTTGATCTCCCAAAGAATTGTAAAATAAAATAAAAATAAATAAAAAATACTCAATATAGTGCATGTAGTCACCTTTTGAAAAAAAATAGATTAATTTCTTGAATTTATAAGTAACCAAAATATATATTTCTTGATTTGTATGAATGGTTCTCGATACCTGATAAATATGGGTTAACCTTATGGCGTTCTTGCGTAATTACAGTTTCTATGTAGACTATGGTTGTCTGCCTTAGTATGGAAACAGCTACTCAACTATAAAATATATCTCATAATAAATAAACAACAATAATATTACCTATAACAGTCAACAATAATATCTTAGATAGTCAATAGAGGATGAAGAAAAAAAAAAAGCCTCTACAATTGTGGTTTAGTCCGTCACGTCCTGGAGTTAATTAAATTTGGATTTAAAAACCCCATCTATAAATTAATATGCAAGTGTTTGAAATTTTATCGAATCAGTCGGCCATGTTGGTCTTTAAATTATTCACAGAGAGCGATGTTCGGCTAAATTAGATTTGGATGCAAATTATAGATTGAATGCTGTCAGGCGAAATTCCTGTCGTAGTTAAATTAAAAAAAAAATATTATTTCAAAGAAAATTTGAGATAACTGTCGGAGTAATTTGAGCTTTGTGATAAATTTATGGATGAAATAATTAATTGGCAAATAGATGCCACGATAGAATGAAAGGTTCGCAAACAAAAAATATTTTAGAAGGATTTTTCATCATTTTTTATTCCGTTATTTAAAACCTCAGTTTTTAGCATTTTTTACTTTTACTCTCACACTGACAAATAATATGATCTGAAAAACAGAATTCCGTTTAAAAAAAATAGTAAAGATTTTTAAAAATAATTGTTCATACATACAAATGGTTATGTTTACCAATTTCACGCATCAACACATAATTATTTTTAGTTTATATTATATACATACATACTTCTTTCTTCCAGCTTGAGTATATTTTGATTTATTTTCTTAATTCTACTTATTCTTATTTCTACTTTTTGCCTACATAAATTAAGCTCTTACAATGAATAATTTGATGTTGAATTTATCTCTTAAATTTTCAATTTTTATATTAGTTTGTACATTTTGATATAAACCAGAATAATTTAAAAATATGTTTTTTTACTGCTTGCTTGTTCCCTTTACTTTTGCTATGAAAATTGCTAATTTTTGGCCGGGGTAATATTTGATGTTCCTTTTTTCGTCGTGTTTCGATTGTAGGTACCCGCCCTATGATGATGAAAAAAAAGAAATAATTAATAAATAAAATGAATAAAAAAATATGTTTAGGTATTACTTTTTTATATAAGTGAAAACATGTATTTAGGCATGAAACTGTATATCATTTTTGTTATTATTATTATGTATGCTGTACGTTTTCTGAAAAAAAAAATAAAATAAAATAAAATATCGTCAAGGCATATCAGACAATGTGGGGTAACCACGGATAGGTATGAGGGTGTATAAAACATCATTAATGGAAGCACGACACATACGCGTATGCCCACACCATAGAATGGTTATTTCGTCTGTTGTATTTTTGATTACCCGGCTCATTAATCCAACTGTCGATTTGTTCAAGAGAATTCACATAACATGTCTCTTAACATATTATTGACAATGTATCAAGCCAAGATACGCGAGATTTGTATGCAGGGTCTATATTTTGTGTGTGTCCGTCCGTCCCTTATAAATTCTTATTCTGATTCGCTCAATGCACAGAGCCTAAAATTTCAGAATAAATTGATAGTTATAGGTCTGCAAAACTTTTATACTCAGAATTTTGATTTTTTGTTTCAGTCAGAGGTTATCAACTTTTGAATTTTCACTTAATTTTTCCATATATCTCAAAAACCATAATATGCGCTAGAACCCAGTAAATTGGTATACCTAAATATAGATAAATAAAAAATCTCAAAATAGTTAAATTAAAGAAATTCAATAGTTTTGAAACATTTTTTTTACTTTTCACGTTATTTATATTATTATATACCAATTTTAACTCGGTTAATCTTTCTTGAAATTCATAAATAAAATAGGCAGTGTATTCAACATTGAAGATAACGAGAAAAGTTAGAGAATATATCATTTTATCATAAAGGTTTACTTTCAAAGAGATCTTCCCCAGGATTTGATTCAAATTAATCATACGCGAAACGGATTTATTATATCAAACACAAAATATGAATTTCATAACTGGATTTCAAAGTCTACTTACATAAAATTATTCAACTTCAAACTTACTTTGTTTAGATATTTAATGAAACTCAAAAATATACCTAATTACCTTCTCAATACTAACTCAATATTTTTTATTATTTTTACAAAATACCTTTGTAGGTACGTTCAAATTTTATATCTGTACCATATTGGCACTGGACGGTTTTCTACGTCTGTGGATGACCATAATCAAAGTGTGAGTAAATCTACAAATGTTTGTTCATATTGTTTTTATTCTCAACACTATGGAATAGTGGAAAGTCATGATTTAACAATTTTTAAGGGTATTTTTTTACATCCGTTTCTCAACGGGTATCATGCAGAGAGTGCACACTGTGAGTTTCGTCATGATGTGTTTGCATTTATCTATGTATGGCGTACGGCGTACGGAATTATCCTTTTTGTGTCCTCTCTACAGCCCAAACTATAAGTCCGATCGACTTCATATTAACATCGTTATGTGTATAGACCTAGAGCTGATTAGTTTTCTATAGATATCCGTTTATTTCTTCTTTATGATTTCATCTGCCCAAATTTTCAAAATTCTCTCACGGTCTAGAAAATCGAGGTATTTTTATACTGTTTAAAATTTTGATACAATAAAAATATACTTATCAAAAATGCATTTAAGGATTGCCAAAATTCAAAGAAAAAAATCTATGGTCTGCCATATCAATGTGAAATAAATTTCATATTTGTTTGAAAAATATATAACAAAATAGCTTCTGTATGGGAAAATTGAGTGATCAACTTCATATTGATATTGTATGTGTCTCTATAGACAAGTGTATTTTTACTCTCCACTTCTATCTTCCTCAAGGGGTAGGCAGTGAGAACCGAACACCGCATTCTTCTATCTTGACACATTTATACGCCTCATCAACATTGATACACTGTTTCATACGTGCTAATCGTGCTAGTAATTTATTTATTTATTTTTTTTTTATAAAAAAATGAATATGTCCTTGTTAAACAAGTACATATACATCTTCCTACGTTCCCTAAACTAAGCATAAATGCTTGTCCTATAGGTGAACGAGATCGGTCGAGGCAGGATTCGAACTCGCGACCACTGGATTACTAACCCAGCGCGCTAACCGCTCTGCCATCCACCCACCCATTATTTATTTATTTTATTTATTTACGGCAAATTGCCTTTTACAAACATGAACAACAATTAATTACACACATTGAAATTACAAAATAAAATAATAAAACTATCATAAACATAAAAGAAAAAGAAGGTACTGTAACAAAATTAGTAAATATAAAAAATAATATTAAGTGGAAAAAAAATACAATTTAAAATAAAAGATATAGGTACTTAGGTTGAGACATAAAAATCATTAAAATATACTAAAATAATATACCTACGCACTTAGAAAAAAAAGAAAAAATAATAATAATAATGCAATTTTCCTTAAAATTTCTCTACAGGTATCATGTAGAAAGTGCATACTATGAGTTTTGTGACAATGTTTTTGTGTGTATGGTGTATTGTGAAAACTTTTATCCTCTGGGGATCTTATATTTGTTTAAGAATCTAATATAAATGTTCTTCATAAAAATGCATTTAGATATTGTCAACATTTCAAGAAAAAAATGAACGCTTACTATGGTGTGGAGAGCTTAGTGTTGGTCACAACACACTCGTTTTATTTATTTTGCAAACCTGTATAAAAAACTACTATTATGAAGATTACTGCTGCCCAACTAGGTAACCCTGTTCTAGGGCTAGCAGTAATATATACTTACCTACATTTTTTTTTCATTTGGTCAGTTCGATAAGAACATATTTCCAGAAAGAAGAGACCGGTTAAAAAAAACACATAGAAAGAGAAAAAATAATATTAACCTTGATTTTTGGTTTATCAAGTAATGCAATATTATGAAGTGTTTGTACCGTAATCCAAATAAAGTCAGTAAAATATTATATGGTAAACAATCGACAGAAATGCGGGTGTGCATTGACTTGGGATGCACAACAAACGCGTGTATTCCCACACACCTTCTCGTCTCACCTTAAGAGGCTGTACATTCAGAATGGGTGGTGAACCTCATTGCTAAAATTGCTATATTAATATACAAATATAGGTACTACTTTACTGAAAACGTGTGTCTAATAATTAGGTAAATATTATAATTTTCAAAGTTAAAAGCGATCCAAAATTAAGATTTATATTACTCTAATGATTTTTATTACAACAGTAAAATTTAAAAGAATAAAAATTAATTTTACAGAAAGTTGGTATGTACCACCTGACAACGATTTCATAATATATAATTCATATCTTGACTCCGTTTTTAAAATTTTATAGTGTTAAAAAAATATTTAACAATAATTTTAAAGTGACATCTATCCAACGTTACTCGAACTTATTTGCAAAAATATTGCTATTCTCATAAGTTTCTGGAAAGCTCGAAAAAATTTCTTCGCTGAATTGTGTGATATTAGTGTGAAAGATTTCGTTTAGATGGCAGTGCAGGGAAAATATTTAATTTTCCTTTCATTGTAATCGAACCAAAAACTTACATTAACTAATAATAGATGCTCCTTTTAATTTAAAACATAATTGAAAACAGTAATAATTCCAATTTCAAAATATACACCAATTTACCAGGCTGTAGGTGTTTGAATTATTTTTTTTTAATTAATGATTATTTTTGTTAAAAAGGCTCATATTATATCTGGACGAATTTCGAGGAAAGCTTTTCAATTTAAAAATTCGATGTAGTTTATTCTCTGAACCACATCGTTATAAAGAAAACATTTCATAATAGGCAAAAAATAATATTTTTTAGATTTTAAATGTCAGGTAATATTTTTGAAAAGAAAAATATAAAACCATTTTTGATATTGTATCGATATTTCATTTAAATTTGTGTTGCTTCTCTTGTAACAAACAGGTTGGTTATCTACTATGTCAAATTTCAATTAAACACGCACAAAATAACAAGTTGCCACATTCGGGAGACAAGATATTTATCGTTTCACAGATCTACATAGAAAGAAATCTATTCTTACAAACTGTTTCTCCACCGGAACCAATAACTCTCGAGCCATATATTTATGAAACTAAGAAGTTCGACTTAATTAATATTAATTCGATTCAATATTATGATTCAACATAATACCTTAGAAGGTAGAGGGAACAGTTGAGATGGTACGGGCAAGTTGGTCATTATAGTAAATCATGCAATCTCCATGGATCTTTCTCGACTTAATCCAGATGAAGACAAAAAAAAACTGGATAGTGCTGTAGAAGCATATTGCTGTGAATCCTTTCCTTGCCAATGTCCCCACGCCGATGCGTTTGAGAATTGTCACATGGAAAGTTTGTCGCAATAATTTTGGGTGACAATAAGTGACAACAGTTCAGTACAAGTTTGAAGATCACCGCGAGTGGATGTGTGCACAAAAAGAAAATAATCAGTGAAAAACTTGTAATCAAAATTATTTTGTCCCGCCCTAGGAGATACCTTACTCGAAACCTTTTTAAAAACTTCAATGTCTTAACTTTACATCAACTCTACATTAAATGCTTTATTTGCTACTTTACATTATTTAAAGACACCGATAAAACACGAACACAACAATCAAGATTTACACGTACGTCATCTCACTTAAACTACCATATACCTCATCCAAACACTAGCTATGCTCAGCGACACTATTCATATCAAGCTCCCAGTGTTTACAATATACCATCCCAGATTCTATTAAAAATATCAATAACTACCAAAGGTTCAAAAGGGAAATAACATTATGGATCATTGAATCAAATCCACCACAGTAACTTTTTTCTCATTTATTTATTTCTTTGGGAAGCCAACAGCTCATTTACATTTTATATTACAAATTTTAATATAGAATTCAGAGCCAATAACAAGCTTTCCATCAATAACAAGAAATTACTGTAAACAACTCATGTTACACGCACACACACACACACACACACACACACACACACACATACGCATACATTTGCACACACACACATGCACATATACATTTTTTTGGGATGGATAGGAGGGTACGAGGGATTAGGAGCGTATCACCTTCAATATCTCGCGACGAAACTTATCATATTTTACATTGAAGATGTCCACCCCGCCCCGGCTGAGAACAACGTGTTATGAGAATCACATACGCGTGGAATTGTAGCATTCTTTCTGATATTTGTTCTACATAACGGAACATGTAAAATTTCATTACATTTCATGTAATTTCTTATGACTTGCTGTTTGTTTACAGTATGTGTGTGTACGTGTGAGTGTGTGTGTGTGTGAGGGTGTGTGTGTGTGTGTGTGTGAGTGTGTGAGGGTGTGTGCGTGTGTGTATGTTACATGGTTCAGTACAATATTACGAGTGTATGGAGAGTGCCTGTGCATGTATGTTAGGAAGTGTATGATCAATTGTGCTGAATCCACTTTAAAATAATGTTGTTTACCTTACAAAATCAAAGACTGCATCCATATATAACACAGTGATTATCCTTAGCATATTGGAGAGCAAAATCTCCAATTACCAGCAAAATCTTCAATTAGCCAGGGAGAAGTAGATTTTGATTTAATATGAATTGAAAAAATAATAAATGTTTTGAAGCTACGATAACTAGATCCATAATACCACTATGTCATCAGCATGAAAATCAGCCCCGAAAAAATAAATTAGATTTTTTTTTTTTCACGATGCCATTTTCAAAAGTTGTGTGGTGTATCCAAGGACAGGCTTACTATGAAAAATAAGCACTACACATGCGTGCATATCAACACATCAGTCTCGTATCACCTAAAAAGTTCTCATCCTGAATGGTTGGTGAACATCATTCGCGAAGTATATGAGATGTTATTTTGATGTAATTTTGACTTCACGGCTCTTAGAAGACACCAGCAACCGATGAATATGACTAGAAATAAGTTTGATGCACTATTCTAATAACTGGCGTATTCTTTGTGCTCCTAAAATATGTACAAGCACTCGATCAATTATATTATTATGATAGATCTTTATAAACATTTAAGGCATTAGTACAAATATCAAACATTTGTTTTTCTTTATACAGTTCCGAGAAATTATTTGTTGTAGATTATATCACAAAATGGAATATGTTGTAAAATTGATACGGGGTTTATTTGAAATATGTATAAATGTCAGAACCTAATTATACATGTTATTATGAAAACTAGATACGTATATGTTTCAATTTTATAAATTTGTAAACAGAAACCTTCGTGGAAAACCTTTTATAATAAACATATGAAACGCAAACACCCTTTGAATCTCTCAACAGTTATTCTGTAGTATGTATTTGCAATTGTCCAAAGTACCTAAAGGGCTGTTAAAAAGAATGTCTTTGTTTTTTAACGTTTTTAATTTGAAATTTCCGTGAGATCGATTCGAGTTATTTCAATTAATCCGAAATACATTCTTTATTGATCCAATTATAAAAATTAAAAGCTTTTAAAATAAATTGCGAGGTTGAATAAGTTTCTTCTTGTGCCGCTCCAAACGAAGGTTGGCGACCATCACACCAAACTCATAACGATCATTCTCCAACCCAATCAGTGACGCCGCATCCGGAATCCCAAACCACTGCCTTAGAAATTTTACACGATTGCCTTCTTCGACCCAAAATCCGTCTTACATCTATCTTACTCTCCACCATATCACTTTTACATTACCACGAAATATGTGGCCAAAATATGCGGCTTTGCATCCCTTTTTTTCGAAAGAAAGATCCTCCGACGAATCCATGGACCGGTAAAAGAGGGAGACTAATGGCGTATTCGCACAAATGACGAGCTGTACGAAATATATCAGGCCCCAAGCATCTCAACGCATTTAAAACTGCATAGGTTGAGATGGGCTGGACACGTACAAAGAATGCCAGAATCACGCGTCTCCAAAATAATACTGAACGGACACCCAGGTGGAAGAAGACGAGTTGGAAGACCCAGGCTGAGGTGGGAGGATGAGGTCAGGAGGGATGCAGAGCAGCTCCTTCACGTGACAGGCTAGAGGACTGCAGCCGAGGACAGCAGCCGAGGACAGAATGAGTTGGAAGCAAAAGTTACAGGAGGCCATGGCTCGATATGGGCTGTAGTGCCATCGGAGTGAGAGCGTGAGCGTCCCTTTCTCTCTCTTTCTCCATCATATTTAGAACTCTTTCGACCCATGCGATGCGCATCGACCATCTGTATAGCCACATCTCGAATGCTTTCTCGCTGTTGTCCGTTGGCCTCTTCAAGGTCCCATTGGTAATGGTCATGCGGATTTCGTGATATCGAAGAACAATTTTAAAGCATTCTAGAAGTTCTGTCATAGTTATGGTACCTTACTGTAGGTTTATTCCCATTAAGTTTGTTTTTTCAAGAGATCTTAATCACACCTTTAATCCTTTACATTTGAAAAGATCTGAAGTCGATGACAGCCCACGAGTGTGAATCTTTTGTTCACATTCGTCGATTGTTTCTTTTGCACTATGTTGCTGAAAAATGAAATGTCAAAAAAAATACAAAATAAATTTATAATTAATTATTTATTATTAATTCATTATTAATTATTATTTAGGTTTAAATTAATAAATAGTAAATAATATATTAATTTTAAATTAATTAATAATTTAATAATTCTTCTTTCTTCTTCTAATGGCTCTACAGCCCATATAGAGCATCCTCGCCTCCAACTCCTCCTGTCTACTGCTACTTTCATCCAGTCTGATACTTGCAGTAATTATTCTGCATCCTTTTTCACCTCATCCTCCCATCGCAGCCTGGGTCTGCCGACATTCCTTCTTCCACCCGGATGTCCCTCAAGGATCCTCTTGGGTGCCCGTGATGACGGCATTCTCTGTACATGCCCAGCCCATCTCAGTCTGCTCAGTCTAGCATGTACAGAGAGCCTAGGAGTCTTATAGATACTGTGTATTTCATCATTATACCTTATTCTCCAAGCGTCTCTATCATTCACGGGTCCCAGTATTTTCCGTAGCACTCTCCTCTCAAATGTATCCAGCATCTCTGCGGATCTTGCTGTCATCGTTCACGCTTCGCTCCCGTATGTCACCACTATTCTTATTATAGTCTGATACAGGGTGATTTTTGTTTTTCTGTGAACACTTTTTGATTTAAGCACCGGGAGCAGAGAGAAGAATGTTTTGTTACCAGTTGTGATCCTTCTTATTTTTTCTATGTGGTCTACATTTTCCTTGATTATGGTGGACCCCAGGTAAGAAAATTCATCAACTACCTCGAAGTTTCGATCCTTGGTTTGGGATCCGGGTTATTCCTTGAGTTTCTGTATTGTTCCATTAGTTTCGTCTTGCTTTCATTAATTTCCAATCCAACCTCTTTTGCTGTTGTTTCCAATGGTTCAAGAACCTCTCTTAGAGAACTTGCCACTATGTTGAGGTCATTCGCGTAGTATCCTAATATCTGGCTGCTTTGGAAGTATATGTTAGAGTTTGCGTTACTGTGGAATGCTTTACGAATGACGTATTCCAGACTAAGATTGAATAATGTAGGGGCAAATTACTAATACATAATTTATTAGTAAATAATAAATTAATTAATCAATAATGAATAACAAATTACAAACTGCACACTCCATTTATCTCCCATCGGCATATTCTTTATGTCATCAGACCACCTTTTTTGAGGTCTGCCGACGCTTCTTCTACTTGTTAATTAAGTCATACTAAGATATTTTTGAACTATTGTATATACTTTAATTTTCGTATGGTTTATCAGGTTTTAAGGCTTCGGTTCCAGTGCTGAATACCAGTTCACTGCCTCTGGTTTCGCACCGTGGATGTATTGGAAGCTTCCACTAAATTTCTTGAGATGGCGGTCTTGCACCACGTTTTTCATCGACTGCTCAGCTCCACACCCACAGTCAGGATTATCTCTTTTTCCTCACCTCCAGACTAAGTTATTACAGCAGCCCTGTTCAATTCTCACTCTGTTTTGCTGTACCCAAGCCCTCAGAGGCAGGTCAAAACCAGGAATTGTGAATCCATGATATGGGTAGTGGTGTTAAATGATGTAGGTCAGGATGGGACTCTATGGATGTAATTAGGTTCAAGCAGCTCCCGTGACCCAACTGTAAAAAAAGGCCACCTCCGACCCGCCCCTTTCTTCAATTCGCAGATGTTTATTTTTCCTACATACTTCTTTTTTTACATATAATTTTTTTTTTTTTATTTATTAATTTCCATAATACAATATAAAATAAAATATAAAATATTGTTCATGAAATATATAAATGGAATTTATTACCTCACTAGGCAAAGCCTGTTCTGAGGTAATACTAGGCAATAAGTAAGCATAAATTTCAGCTACGTGAATTCTTAACATCTAAGGCACAAAAAAAAAAAAAATTTAAATTTTATTTTTATACTTTTTGTTTATGTTATGTTTTCGACTTTTGACCACTATCTAATTATTAATTAATTTATTTATTTATTTATTATTGATTCTCGGGCAACTAACAGGTAATATGTCAAATATTTATTTAACACGCACCCAATAATAAGTTACCACATTCTGGAGACTTACGATATAAATTGTCTCACAGATCCAGACTGAAAACACAATTAAAAACTGTGTCTCCACCGGGAATCGAACCCGGGACCCTTGGATCAGCAGTCAGATACACAACCAACTGAGCCACGAAGGCCGACAATGTTTTGTTTTTGTTTTTTGTTTTTGTTTATTTTGTTTTGTTTAATGTTTTGTTTACACGTGAAAACCTATAATTAGTGGATGTTTTATTTGTTATTTTCTTTTGTTTCTTATATTTTGTGTGTAATGTTGGTTTTTCATTTAAATAAAATAAATAAATTAATTAATAAATAATTAAGTCTAGATGTGAATGGGCAAAAGTTTAAGCATAACAAAACCAAGCAATTCCATATGAGTCGCTTATAATTGAATTAATAAAGCTGACAAATTTATTTTTAAATCTCTCCGAAAATTCGCTAGATTACAAAAGTACATTCTTTAATTTACTTTGATTCTGACGAGCTTGGAGCGAGATGCCTCTCTGATTTTTTGTGTGTTTGATAAACGTAGGTGAATCGCTAAGAAATACGTAATTGGAAAAGTTGCGTTATAAAAAAACAGGCTCTCCTTTTGATATTCTTATAAATTCAAAGGAATCCCCCCGATACATACAGGATTATATTTTCGTCCCGAAGATTACAAGGATTAAAATACATTTTTTAATGCACTGCAAGCGGAAATGGAAATAAATTTAAAGGGAAAAATATATCGAAAATAATAATTTGACGAAAGATGGATTAAATTAGGAATTTATTTATTTATTTAGATGACAACATACAGCATAATAATAAATTATATAAAAAAAGATGATTAGATTTATAATAAAGCCAATTACAGGTTGTCGCTGAAGTTATTGTAGTATATTAAGATACATTAGGCATGGTTACATTTTTTAACAGATTTTTAATTATCTCAATAGAGACGAAGTTGGAATATTTACTGTAGGAGAACCGGGAAATCAAGGCACATACAGACCTAACGACCTGTCATCGGCTGGTTTACGTGATCACTTTATGCGCTTGCGCAACGTTCACCATCTCATTAAAAAGGCTGTGATATTTTTTAAAGTTTTTACATATTCTGTAAAACAGTACAGATACATATGTCTATTCTTCTTCTATTTCAGTCAAAATATTTCCTTCCACTCCTGAACGAATGCCTTCTCTATTTGTATCCACGTCGCGTCGTCCTGTCTTGTGCAGTCTGCATTCAGGACTTGCCAGCATATCGTTGTATATCATCCATCTACCACAGATGTGGTGGCCCCACACCTTTCTTTGTCATACGAGGTCTCCGATTCAGCACTGTTCACTTATTATCTTTGAAAATAGTCCACTTATGTCCACTTATAGTGTGACATAGTGAATACATCGAAATCAAACAAACAAGCACACAGTTAAACATAAACAAAATACTATCACACACTAAGGTCGAGGGCCCCGAGCCAGTCCACAAATGCAGGCGTCAGCTTGCAAATATCCGTCTTTGGACCCTCATATGCACGGACGCTGCATTCCTCCAATATATATTATGTTGTATTGTTGCACTTTCCACTTATTGTTCAAGCTACTGGCTATGTGTTCCGCCAATTTCCATTTCAGCCGCCACACAGTGACTATAATTTGTAATTAAATGTATGAATATTTTTTTTAATTTTTTTTTTATTTCATTTTACCAAGGACAGCACACAGTACATGCATACAATTATTAAAAGTAAATAAATAAAAATACAAAAATAACATGTATCTCTTACGTACTATACCTGATATCAAAATAATACAACAAAAAAGTGTGAATTAGTGTGGGTGCGCGCATGAGAGAAGAGTAATACATGTGTGTGTGAAAGAGATATCTAGAAAGTGTGTGAGTGTGTGGGTGTGTATGTGTGTGTGAGAGAGGGTGTGCATGTGTGTGTAGACGAACATATATTGACAGATTCATGATTTGAGAAGAAAAAGAAAATATATTGCTGAGGGTGGTTGAGAAAAATAATATTAATCAGTACCTAGTGGTTATAATGTCACGATGTTAGATATAAGTTTGTTTTTGAATGTCATATGTGAATCAAAAAATATGTCTAAGTCGGCATTTTTTTCATAAGAGTTAAATAAGTTTATCATTCTGTTAATCGGAGCGTTTTTGGAAGCATTTGTTTTACAGATATTGGAGAAGAAAAGTGACGTATGTCTTGTCCGGCGAGTAGATGTATTAAATTTGATATTGGTAAGAATTTCATGGCATTCTATGTTTCCATTTAGTATACCGTGAAGGAACATAAGGTCTGAAATTGTGCGTCTCGTGGTCAAAGAAGTCAGTATAGTAGGTTGGTTAGTATTGTTACAACGGTAGTTTGAATATTTAATGAATTTATTCTGAATTCGATCCAACGAGTGAATGTAAACCTTGTACTGGGGATTCCATATAGTTGATGCGTACTCAAGTTGACCTCTGACAAGAGAGCAATATAATTTTTTTTAACAGATTTTTAATTATCTCAATAGAGACGAAGTTGGAATATTTATTGTAGGAGAACCGGGAAATCAAGGCACCTACAGGGCTTACGACCTGTCATCGGCTGGTTTACGTGATCACTTTATGCGCTTGCGCAACGTTCACCAATTATGCCTTTTAATGAGATCCCTATCAATTCAATTTTGAAAGTTCTATATATTGTAATACTGAAATTCTTTTCGCTTGAAAATAAGGAAAAAAAAGAATTTCAGTATTACAATATATAGAAATTTCAAAATTGAATTGATAGGGATCTCATTAAAAGGCATAATTGGTGAACGTTGCGCAAGCGCATAAAGTGATCACGTAAACCAGCCAATGACAGGTCGTAAGCCCTGTAGGTGCCTTGATTTCCCGGTTCTCCTACAATAAATATTCCAACTTCGTCTCTATTGAGATAATTAAAAATCTGTTAAAAAATATCTTTGACTCCCGACAGGGAAAAAAATCCAATGTTTGCGCATATGCAATAATAAAAATATTCGAGCAATATAATTGTTAATGAATTGGGGTTTTTAAAGTATTTACTGATTCTAAATATAAAGCCTAACATTTTATAAGATTTGTTCACTATAATTTCAATATGTTTGTCGAAGAAAAGTTTTCAATCAAAGTGTACGCCAAGATCTTTACAGTCTGTTTTCGTCGGTAAAACTACATTGTTCAGTTTGAATGGTGTGTGGGAGGGCGAGTGTTTTTGTTTCGAGTGTTTGAGAGGTAGGTAGGTATATATTTTTGACAGTAATTAAGCTCTTCAAATTCATTAATATCCGACTACACGTAATTATTTCGCTTTACCGACGACTTCTTAAGCATCAAAGCCTAACCCGAAAATCAAACTTATACCCATATTTGAAGAAAACGTCTAATTAAATTTTGATTGATAATCATTGAAATAGGGCTGGGAACTTGTACCGGCTGTGATAATCCATGAAATGAGGCATTAGACATCAAAGACACTGGAAAGGTCTGTCGGAAATATCCGTCGATCGTGAGGAAATGTTTTGATGGATATGAACAAAATTAATCAAATGTGACTTAATATTTTAAGCGTATAGTTTGTGGTCAAGAACCAACTCTCTCTATCTAAATGTAGATCGTAAAGTTCCTATAGCTTTTTTAAATAAGTATTTATGATATGACATCATTTCAATCTGTAAAAATATTAGGAAAATTATATGTTAAAAATAAACATTGATGCCAATATTACGCTGGGAAACCCAAAAATATTTTGTTTAAGTAAAACATATGGAATAGAGAACATAATATGTAGTTTGGTGGAGTAGATCCAGAAGAAGACATTGGAGAGACCACGTAGCCAGAATGGACAGTGATAGACTTGCGTATATAGCGGCGAATGAAATCCCCTCTGGCCGCCGTGTTATCCGGAAAACCACCCAAAAGAGATGGAAGGATAGTTGGACTTCGTCATCCCAGGAGGCATAGTTTCTGAAGAACAACTAGGTCTACTGAACGAAGAAGAAGATACTACAACATTGTATGCCATTTCAGTCCACTGAGTAGAATGATGTGCTCCTATAATTTATTCTTTACACATAAAAATTGAGAACCTCGACATTTTTTTTTTTGTTGTTTATATTTTGTATCGTAAAGATCACTCGTATTATCAAGCCATTATTTTGATTGTATAAAAGCATTAGGGAACTTTACTGGTTTGTATATATATATATATATATATATATATATATATATATATATATATATATATATATATATATATATATATATATATATATATATATATATATATATATATATATATATATATATATATATGTTATAATATTTTTATCTTGGTTTTCCCGTGTCAGTAGGTCTTGACTAAGACCATTTGTCTTCCGACGTTTCGCCTGAATATCACCAGGCATTTTCAAGGACTTAACGGAAAGCACGCGCGCGACACACGTCTACTCACACTGAAAGCTCACCGTCAAGTGACTCGTAGCGTACAAGATGGCCGCTTATGTCAAATATTGTTAGCGCGACGTGATTGGCTCCTTGTGACACGCCCACCTGCTGTCGTGTTCGTTGGTAATAATATTTTATCATTATTTTTGTGTTGTGATTTATTGTTAATTTTAGTTGTGACATTAATATTATTATTGTTGTGTTTTGGGGTTATTTTCGCTATGGTATTATTAATATTATTATTGTATTGTTTGTCACATAAAATGTTCTTCCAGGTACTAGGCAAACGAACTCCGTCGTCCCGATTGTTCATTATATCCCTTCTCTTATATATTTCTATAGCTTCCCTGTAAATTCTGAGAGGTTCACTGTTTAAACTTGCTATTATTTTTGAATGGTCAAAATCTATTGTATGTCCTTCTGTGAGCGAGTGTTGTACAAGTGAGGATGTAAGTTTTTTGTTTCTCATGTCGACTCTGTGCTCCGCTATTCGTGCTTCAACTTTTCGATTGGTTCTTCCTACATAAGTCTTATTGCACGATCCGCACGGTATTTCATATACTCCATGAGCTTCAAGTGGAATGATGTCTTTCGGGTTTCTTAGAAAGGTTGATATTTTATTTGTTGTGCTGAAAACGGTACGTATGTTATTTTTGTTTAATAGACGGCTGATTTTATCGGTGACGCCTTTGATATATGGTAGTCGGGCTGTTGATAATGGTGTTTCATTGGATTTTTCTTTCACTGTTTTTGGACTCTTTAATGCTTTGTTTATTATATAGTCTGAGAAACCATTACAACGTAGAGCATTTTTCGTGTATTCTAATTCTTGTTTTTTATGCTCGTGGTCTGCAATTCTTTTTGATCTTGTTATTAGTGTTTTTGCGACTGAGCATATTTGTGCGGGGTGATGATTGGACGTTGCGTGTAGGTATCTATCGGTGTGTGTGGGCTTTCTATATACTGTGTGCCCCAGTTTACCGTTTGCTTTTTTTAACACTAAAACGTCTAAGAAAGGTATTTGTCTGTTATTTTCCTTCTCCATTGTAAACTTTATATCTTTATGAATGCTGTTAATAGTGTTCAAAAAATTATTTAATTCTTCTTCTCCGTGAGACCAAACTACGAATGTGTCATCCACATATCTTAGCCATTTCTTTGGTTTGAGTATTACTTTCTTTAAGACTTCTTCTTCAAACCTCGTCATAAATAAGTTGGCGACTGCTGGTGACAATGACAAACCCATAGGTGCTCCTTTTATTTGTTTGTATGTCTTATTGTTGTAATAAAAAAATGTGTTATTTAAACAGTGATAAAATAAATTTAAAATATCGTCTGTGGTATTGAGTGTTTCTTTGATTATGTCTAGTGTCTCGTTAATTGGAATATTTGTAAATAAAGAAACAACGTCAAAACTCACAAGAATATCTGTACTTTCCAGTTCTAAGTCAGTGATGAGTGATATGAAATGTTCTGAGTTTTTGACATAGGAGTCTGCGGATTCTACATAGGGCTGCAACAAAAATAACATACGTACCGTTTTCAGCACAACAAATAAAATATCAACCTTTCTAAGAAACCCGAAAGACATCATTCCACTTGAAGCTCATGGAGTATATGAAATACCGTGCGGATCGTGCAATAAGACTTATGTAGGAAGAACCAATCGAAAAGTTGAAGCACGAATAGCGGAGCACAGAGTCGACATGAGAAACAAAAAACTTACATCCTCACTTGTACAACACTCGCTCACAGAAGGACATACAATAGATTTTGACCATTCAAAAATAATAGCAAGTTTAAACAGTGAACCTCTCAGAATTTACAGGGAAGCTATAGAAATATATAAGAGAAGGGATATAATGAACAATCGGGACGACGGAGTTCGTTTGCCTAGTACCTGGAAGAACATTTTATGTGACAAACAATACAATAATAATATTAATAATACCATAGCGAAAATAACCCCAAAACACAACAATAATAATATTAATGTCACAACTAAAATTAACAATAAATCACAACACAAAAATAATGATAAAATATTATTACCAACGAACACGACAGCAGGTGGGCGTGTCACAAGGAGCCAATCACGTCGCGCTAACAATATTTGACATAAGCGGCCATCTTGTACGCTACGAGTCACTTGACGGTGAGCTTTCAGTGTGAGTAGACGTGTGTCGCGCGCGTGCTTTTCGTTAAGTCCTTGAAAATGCCTGGTGATATTCAGGCGAAACGTCGGAAGACAAATGGTCTTAGTCAAGACCTACTGACACGGGAAAACCGAGATAAAAATATTATAACATATTTCACCCGTGAAAACATCAAATATAACATATATATATATATATATATATATATATATATATATATATATATATATATATATATATATATATATATATATATATATATATATATATATATATATATATATATATATATATATATATATATATATATATATATATATATATATATATATATATATATATATATATATATATATATATATATATATATATATATATATATGTTATTATTAAGTATTTTGGGGATAACCCGCGTCAAAT
>OY754985.1:23060014-23137533 GCA_963576475.1 Molanna angustata
TGGAAGGTAGAAGAACCAGAGATCAATCACCGACAGATCGAGCGATCTTATCCAGTCCCTTAAAGGCCTTCGTTATCCAAGACTGTCCTAATTGGAGGCACACCATTCTGCGGGTGATCAAGTGCTCACTATCCTCGAACACGAGGCCAGAAGGTTTGTGAGTGAGATGAATACGCACTCTTTTTAAATTTTATTTGATAATTTTAATTTTACTGATGCTTTCCTGACTTCTTGTCTGACCCTGTTTCCTTTAATTTTAAACCCCGCTCATTTATAAATGAAACGTCATCAATTATAATATATTACGTACTTATGTCTAAATCCTCGCTGCTTTAGCATTTTCGATCTTATATCATGAGTCTTGTCTCCATAATCTTACTCCAATGTAACACATCTATAATACTCGACAAATAATATAACTTCTAATCAAATCACAGTCAATCAATAGATATCTGATGAGAGAGGCGGTGATTAATTAATACCAACATTCATATAACTAAGTCTAATTATTCAAATGCGTTGATGCAAGATTATTATATCTATCAGTTGTTCTAATAATAACCAAAGATTTATACGCCAATTAAAGAACTTAGAACGCAAATAAAATGAAATAATATTAAGATGGGTCGGTAACAGAGAGGGCATGTGTGGCAGTGGACATGAGTTCAAATCACACACCTACCTCCATCGATTTCATTCATGTATAGTACAAGTATTATGTTAAGTTTAAGATATGTTTGAAGATGCGTATGTTCTTGTTAAAAGGATACGTTTATTCTTTTCTTTAAATAAAAAAAGTTTGCGCTATTGAACATATACCACCAATTCACGACAATATTTAAGTAGCGACAATATTAAAAATAATATTAGAAAAAACAAGTTTCTGGCGCAGTTCAGGGGTGGCATATGTGTATTTAGGTTGACTGAATACCCGTTATGTGATCGCAGCATAACGCATTAACTGAATACCAGTTATGTGATCGCAGCATAACGCATTAACATTAACATTAACGCTATCATAGTGGCAACCTTGACGTATGCAAGTGAAACTTGGACATGGTAGAAGTCGCACAAGAGCAAAATAAATGCAGTTGAAATGAGATCTCTAAGACGAATCTGTAATAGAACGATGCATGACAGGGTCAGAAATGAGGACACAAGGAAAGAATGAAGATGAAGAAAGATATCATCAAAACAATGAATGCGAACACATTGAGTTGGTTTGGCCAAATGGGGAGAATGAATGAGGAACGCCTTAAGAAGAAAATATACATTGCGGACAGGAATGGAATAAGAGGTCGAGGTCTCCCAAAAAAGGGATAGCAAGACCATGTGAACGGTATTTTGAAAGACTTAATGTTGAAGCATGAACTGACGAACATGTATAAGACGGTGAATAGATGTTGACGACTCTCTGCCTACCCCGTGAGGGACATGGCGTGATGGCATGTATGTACTTATATCTCTGTTTATCCTTATTTTCATTTACAAAAATACGGTGAAAATATTTATTTTTACTCTAAAAGGCTTCTTGCTAAATTGGATATCTCGAATCCGAATTAATTTCTTATTCAATCTTATATTTGTGACATTTTTCGCATATTCGAATCCAAAATAAAGTATTGAGCATTACATTTATATAAAGGATAATCACTTTTTATCCCAAAAGAAATTAAAACCTTTTCGAGTTTAAGTGTTGAGTTACATTGCCAGGCGGAAATTTACCTGATTTTAGGGAAAATATTTGTACTTTTCATATTCCTCGAAATAATTAACAACCTTCGCGCTTTCATTTTTATTTTATATCAATAGCACGTTTTCTAAGAATTCAATATATTTTCAAAGCGTTTTTATTTTTTTCTTATATAAATACCAACGTGAACATTATTTTTTTTGCAAATATCGGTGTTTCGCAAAACGAATTGAAAATGCGGGTACAGTCTCAAATATAAATATAACGACTTTTCTAGGCGATATAAAAAAAAATATGTGGTTGTTTTAAAAATTTTAAAAAATATGTATCTGAAACATCCAAAAGAAATACTAAAAAACATATGTTTAAATTAGTAAAAACATACCTGATCTCGATTTCCTCTCCTTGTCCTTGATGTGTTTTTGTCCAACTGTTGATTTGTTCAATAGAATCTATTTCTCTCAATGAATCGACAGTACTAACCCATGATGCGGGTACTAGGTGTTAACATTTTGTATAGAGTAGTGGATTTTTTGCATTAAAAAAACACAAACTTGCTTCGCAACACTTATATTCTATATAGTATATGTATGAAGTCAGAATTCGGAGTGGAACATTTTGTGTTTTTTGTATGTCTGTGTGTGTGTGTGTCCCTTATAACTTTTAACCCGCTTGATGTACATAGCTCAAATTCTCAAAAAATATAGAATATTTTAGGTCAACAAAACTGTACTCTGAAGAGGTTATTATTTTTTCCATATATAATCTCAATGACCATAAAAACTACAACGCTGAACACTTGTAACAATATAGACAAATACAAAATCTCGAAAATAAATTGAATGACAAAGTTCCAGATTTTAACAAATTCTTTTTTATTAATAAAAACAATTTTAAATGTTTCCTGTTTAACTGCAGATATTTCCATTTTTTTTTTAAATAACGTTCTCTTTATCATTGGACCATAGCGTAGATGGTCTTCCTCAACTTCTCCTGTCCTCGCGTGTTATCCTTTCCAGGTCTTTGGTCTCATCTTTGGTCGTCGTTGACTGTTTCATGGAATAGTTCTAATCTACTGGATGTTGGAATCTAGTGGTAAATTGTCTTAATGTTTGTAAAAACTGATTTTTGTTCATATTCATTATGTAAAAATCCTCTTTGAGCATTTTCCATCTCCAGCATATTTTATATAGTTAACATTGCTCTTTGAGCATTTTCCATCTTCAGCATATTTTATATTGTTAACATTGTATATGAATTGTACTATTGTCTCACTATTGCATTATTGTTAGATTTTTGTTTTTGATGTAATATTGTTTTAATGTAATATTGCACTATCGTTGGGACCTCGTATGAAATGAGGTCCCTAAGACGAATGTGTGGTAAAACAATTTATGATAGGATAAGGAATCAAGATATCAGAAGAGAATGTAAGATTGAAAGGGATATTTTGAGTAGAATGAAGATAAATGCTTTGCGATGGTTCGGACATGTAGAGAGAATGAACGATGAACGACTGACAAAGAAAGTATACAAGGCTGAAAAGAGTGGAATGAGATGTAAGGGTCGACCTAGAAAGAGCTGGCATGATCATATAAATGAGATTTTGAAAGAGGGGAACATACGAAGTCAGAACAATAGGAGAGCATGTATGACGCGATGTATGAATGTAAATGAGGCAAAACAGGTATGTCAAGATAGAAGAGTCTGGCGTTCGGTTCTCTCTGCCTACCCCAAATAGGGAAACGGCGTGATGGTATGTATGTATGTATGCACTATCGTTATTCAGTTTTTATTATGTGACTTTCTACGTATGTACAAATAATGCGTATCAGTTGATAAGGGCTTTATGTGAAAACGTTCATCCTGCTGAGGAAATATGTATTTGTAAAACCTAAATACTGGATAGATTTTTATAAAACCCCAAAAAGTGGTTTTTGTAACAAATTAGGAGTCAGATTCTTTTTTTCGTACATTTTTATGGCAAAATCATCACGACATGGTGTGTGTTATTCAGTTTATTTGATTTACTGCATGTGAAAATCAATCACAATGATTGACGTTACACCCCAGTTTTTGACAGCAGAGGGATGCTTTGTGAATTTGTTCTTAGAAATTCTTTTACATATTCAAAATATGTGTACACTAAAAATGGGGTTGAAAATGAATGGGGCTAAGTCAAAGGATATAACTTACGAGAAAAATCTGTTCTGTATCAAATCAAATATGTATTTCAAATTTTCCGTAATTGGCTTTTATTTTTACACCCCTTTAATTGAATTCATATGTCGGTGCGTATTAGAATTTTTTAAACGATTTTTAATTTACTTATTGACCATTTAGAGTTCTGAATCTTTTATAATTCAGGTATTTCCGATGACAATAATGCATGTTATAGAAATACCGCCACAGGAGGACTCACGACACCTCTATTTCGAATTACAATAGCTCAGTATCATTATGTATAAACTAATAACGAAGATTTCAAAAAGGAAATCTAAACAATTTGAAACACTCTTTCTTATATTACATTCATTTTCAGTTTGTGGTTCATTTTCATTTTTATATGTGTTATTAACTTTCTGTTATACCTAGTTTTTTAAATGTTTTTATTCATAATTTTTTTCTTGATTTGAAATGTATATTTATAAATTATTTTTGTATTGCTTTTGGTTTTTGAAATAGGTGTTTTTTTAATAAGTTTATTTTTTAAGTTATGTGATTCTGTGTGAAGTATTTTAACTGTGTAAAAGCAAAGAGCGGCTGCTTTCCTAAACACAAGCTTCTAGCTTAAATTAGGAAAGGAAACATTATTTTTTTTATTGTTGTATTGACAAATACCCGAGATCTGAACGTGCTGAATGCTTGTGATGACTGGGAGTCCACTGCAGCTAACAGGAAGGCTTGGAAAGCAATTGTTCAGGCTAAAGCTCTACCGGAGTTGCATGGCCATCGGAAGTAAGTAAGTATTTTTGTATTGAATGTAACCTCGTATATTTAAATAAATAAAAAAAAATGTTGAACATATTCCCAGTTTCTTGATGAACTTCAATAATGAACTTCGGGTTGCCGGCACTGAAGCAAAAAAGAAATCAAGTGATATGTTGAAAAATATTAACAACTTTGTATTACATAAAAAATGACAAAGTTATGCGTTTCACGCTGAGCGTTTATTTACCGGCTTCATTCAATCGCTATCATTTATACATAGTTTAGGGAATAATAAATAATAATAAATTTGGATAATTTATATAGCGCCGTTTTTGTGAATATCTCACCTCAAGGGCGCTGAAAAAATGATTACGTTGTATCATTTCGGCTCTGGTAAGATTTGCGAAAAAGGTGCGTTTTAAGTATTTTTCTGAACGAAGATATATTTTCGGTTTGTCTGAGGGTGTGTGGGAGCTTATTCCATGCATGTGGTCCTGCCACAGCAAATGCACGATCACCGAAATTAGTTGTATGCACCCTGTTTATTTCAACTAATTTCCCAACCATGGATGAAGAAGCAGAACGAAGTGTTGATTGTCTGTCATTTATTGAAAGCGGAATACACAGTTTCGAGAGGTAATTAGGAGCCATACCACGAAGTGCTTTAAAGATTATGAGACAGAGCTTATATTCAATTCTTTCGGGGACTTTAAGCCAATGTAGATTGCGAAGATGGTGAGAGATGTGAGAAAATTTGGAGGCTCCAGTGATGAGTCTGGCTGCAGCATTGAAAACTGACTGAATTTTATTAGGTATGTGTAAAACTAACGGAATGTATTCTATTTTGATTAAATAGAATATTTTTTTAATTTCATATACGCAAACATTAGTTTTTTTACCCTTTCTGGAATCAAGTGATATTTTTATTGACAATTTTTTTTAACAAACACGAGGCACTTGTCGTTGCCTCGAGTTCCTGGTTCTTCTACAATATCCCAACTTCCTCTATTGATATGTTAAACTAGTTTGATTAATTTGATATTTTGATTAAGTTAAACACTTACGTATATCATACAAAAAAACTATAATGTTATACCTGTTGCATAAAACCAGGAGTATACCAGGAGTATTTTTATAAATTTCTTTTAGGAGGAACATTTCGACACGTAGAAAACTTTCATAAGGGGAAAACTTTCCTGTTTTTTTTTATTTACTTTTAAAGTAAATTTTGTTTTTATTGAAATGTAGGTATGTGTAAACCTATTGACAATTTTGGAAATAATTTCATTTAAGAAACATATTGATGTGAATATTCTTTAGATTCGAAAAAAATAATGAGAGAATTTTTCATCTTCTTTTATGTTTGCATATTATTTCACATGACTGTACAATAAAATGAACAAAAATGTATTTCCTTTTTTTTGCTTTGACAAATTTCCTGTTTAAGTACAATGTTTCTAAAATATTTATGAAAAATAACACTATGAGATAGGTAGCTGATGAAAAAATTGACTTATATTTTATATCTCATAGTGTTATTTTTTACAAAAATAGTCTGGTCAATTGACGAAATCAAAACCTTCGTGATTACCCATAATACCCATATCATGGATAAAATTATCATAACATGGAGTTCTATAACATCTTAAGATATTTTAGAACTCAATAATGATTTAAAAAACATTGATTTTTTTAATAAAAATGCCGACTGCCGTGGCATAGTTATATAATTTTTTTTCATAATTCTAGTTGAGTTGGTAAGCCGTTTGGTTTCTGTGCGGACGTTCTGGGTTCGATTCCCAGCACATGAGATATTTATTTAAATTAATTTATCTCCCAAATATTGCTTCAATGGGCTGGAAACACTGGTTAGTTGGAAGAAATTGCCATCTGGCAATAAACTCGCCACTTGCACAGGGTGCAAGGAAGTGTTTAATTTTTTTAATATGTCCTTGTTAAATAAGTACATAAAGGTACATCTTTCTACATTCCCTAAATTAAGCATAAATGCTTGTGCTATAGGTGAACGAAATCTGTCGAGGCAGGATTCAAACTCGCGACCACTGGATTACTAGCCCAGCGCGCTAACTGCTCGTCCATGACCCATCCATGATATGGGTAATCGTGAGGGTTTTGATTTCGCCGGTTGACCAGGCTTGCCCCCCTGGTCTAGAAATTGATATAACTGACATAGAGAAGAGGAAAGAATGTAAACTCAAGAAAGCTAGCCATTGGTGAATTGATATAATGCTAGTGTAAATAATCGTAGTGATGATGTTTCATCATTTAACAAATTAAGTTCAATTTTTTTAATCGAATATATTTTTATTATTGCATATGCGCAAACATTGGATTTTTTTCCCTGTCGGGAGTCAAAGATATTTTTTAACAGATTTTTAATTATCTCAATACAGACGAAGTTGGAATATTTATTGTAGGAGAACCGGGAAATCAAGGCACCTACAGGGCTTACGACCTGTCATCGGCTGGTTTACGTGATCACTTTATGCGCTTGCGCAACGTTCACCAATTATGCCTTTTTAATGAGATCCCTATCAATTCAATTTTGAAACTTCTTTATATTGTAATACTGAAATTCTTTTCGCTTGAAAATAAGGAATTTTTACTACAGCCATCTATGGGTGAAATTATGAACAACAATATTATTATTTTTTATTTATTTTGTTGTAACGCCATCTATTGAGAGAATTGGTTTTTTGTAAATAATGAAAGCTACAATTCTTATATGTGAGGTGACAATGCATTTTTCGCATAGAAGTCACCCCTGAATTGCGCCAGACTTATAAGGTCATTTTTGTCTTATTTACGTACTTGTACCAATGTGTAAGTAATCGAATATATTTTTATTATTGCATATGCGCAAACATTGGATTTTTTTTCCCTGTCGGGAGTCAAAGATATTTTTTAACAGATTTTTAATTTTTGATTTCCCGGTTCTCCTACAATAAATATTCCAACTTCGTCTTTATTGAGATAATTAAAAATCAATTTTTTTTAAGTTTAAAATGTAACTTAATTGGACGCAATGTTGTTTGGCGTCACGAAGCAATATTTGAGAATCGCAGTCAAAAATCAAGGACAAAGTCGAGAAATTTCAGTAATGCAATGTTTGTTTTTTTCAAAAGGCGCTAATGGCGTGATCCCGCAAACACGTTCACTAAAGACATTGAGGTTATCACATCATGTTCACCTCATTGGGCGTGTTCTAGAGGGCTCCTCAGACGGCCTTGCATCCCTTGCTCAATTAACCGCGTAGTATGATGAGTCCAACGAAAAGATTACAGGTAAGAACGAAGAGGTTCTCATTGTAAGTGGTACCTTATGAAGGGAAATGTCATTTATTTGGAATATTTACAGATTATAAGTGAGAAGTTGACAGATGATATTTAAGTAGTTTAATAAAGGAGATGTAAAATGATGATGTTATTTTATTTTTCTAAATATTATTTGCGCACTAGACAATAATTTGACTTATTATTAAACAAAAACAGTTGACTACACTATTACTATCTATGCATATTCACTATGTACCTACTAAGAGAATTTATGATATTTTTATTAAGGGGGGGACTGCTGCCAACGTACCTATTTTTCAATTTGATATACCTTCATTATTTCTTATCAAATCCTTTTGAAAAAAATAATTATTTGGATAGTTTGGATATTATTAAACAAAAATAGACCTTAACTGTTTGATAATGTTCTGTATAAATTCTTGTAAAAAAATAATGGCATACCCCGATTTTCAACGTTTATCTTATATTTTTAATAAACTATAAGGCGTAGAGTAATATATTTTTTTTTAATTAAAGAAGACAAAAATATCTAGAAAAATATGATGTGCCGTAGCATTAATGCTTCAGGTTTAGTAAATAAACCTAAAAAAACATTTATTTTCCATTCAGCGCCATTGCGTAATAAAAGTTTTTTTGGTTTATTTACTTAACCTGATGCGTTAATGCAACGTCATATCATATTTTTCCAGGTATTTTGTTCTTCTTTAATTTATAAAAAAAAATATTGCTCTAATACCTTATATTTTTTTAGAAATTTAAGATAAATGTCTAAAATCGAGGTATGCTTATTATTTTCCTACAAGAATATATACAGAACATAATCACAAAGTAAAGGTATATTTCTCTTTATTAAGATGGGTCGGTGGCAGAGCGGTTAGCGCGCTGGGCTAGTAATCCAGTGGTCGCGAGTTCGAATCCTGCCTCGACCGATTTCGTTCACCTAAGCACAAGCATTTATTTGCTTATTTTAGGGAACGTAAGAAAGATGTATATATACTTGTTTAACAAGGACATATTCATTTAAAAAAAAAAAATTAATATCCAAACTAACTAGGTTATTTTTTTCAAAATGATTCGTTGAGTAATAATGATGGTATATCAAATTGAAAAAATAGGTACGTTGGCAGCAGTCACCCAGAGACGAAGTTGGGATACTGTAGAAGAACCAGGAACTCTAGGCACCTACGGGGCTTACGATCTGTCATCGGCTGGTTTACGTGATCACTTTATGCGCTTGCGCAACGTTCACCAATTATGACTTCTTATTGAGTTCCCTTATCGATGTAATTTTTGAAAGTTCTACATATATATTTGAATAGTGTGTAACATTTTACCTGAAAATAATGCATTATTTCTATTGCCATGTATGGAGTAAAGAAGAAAGCTTTTTGTAACGCCATCTTATGGGAAATTGAGAAATTATTTTTTATTTGTAAACAATGTTTGTCACAACTTGATGGGTCGATGGCAGAGCGGTTAGCGCGCTGGGCTAGTAATCCAGTGGTCGCGAGTTCGAATCCTGCCTCGACCGATTTCGTTCAACTAAGCACAAGCATTTATTTGCTTATTTTAGGGAACGTAGGAAGATGTATATGTACTTGTTTAACAAGGACATATTCATTTTTTTAAAAAAAAAAAAAAACTTCGTCTCTATTTAGATGTTGAAAAAATGTTTGTCAATAAAAATATCATTTGAATCCCGAAAGGGAAAAAAATCAAATGTTTGCGTGTGTGCAATTAAAAAAGAATATTATAATTTGTGGCTGACCCAATTATTTCAAGGCCAGCAAAACTCGCTGTGCACAACGCTATTGTCGTTCCAACCATAATGTATGCAAGTGAGACATGGGCATGGCAGAAGACGCATGAAAGTAAAATTAACGCTGTGGAAATGAGGTCCCTAAGACGAATGTGTGGTAAAACAATTTATGATAGGATAAGGAATCAAGATATCAGAAGAGAATGTAAGATTGAAAGGGATATTTTGAGTAGAATGAAGATAAATGCTTTGCGATGGTTCGGACATGTAGAGAGAATGAACGATGAACGACTGACAAAGAAAGTATACAAGGCTGAAAAGAGTGGAATGAGATGTAAGGGTCGACCTAGAAAGAGCTGGCATTATCATATAAATGAGATTTTGAAAGAGGGGAACATACGAAGTCAGAACAATAGGAGAGCATGTATGACGCGATGTATGAATGTAAATGAGGCAAAACAGGTATGTCAAGATAGAAGAGTCTGGCGTTCGGTTCTCTCTGCCTACCCCAAATAGGGAAACGGCGTGATGGTATGTATGTATGTATAATTTATGATGTTCTTAGTAATGTGTTTCAAATTAACATCACTGTCACCGATTTTATGCTCTACACAATGACAGATTAAATCATAATACTATGTGGTCTAGATCAGTGGTCGTCAATTTAAACGACCTCACGAGCCATACTTGATTCAAAATTTTGATATTCGAGGATAAAATTAAATCCCTGCAATTTCTCATTTCATTCAATTCTCACGCAAATATTGCTTCTCTGGGCTGGAAACAATGATTAGTTGGAAGAAATTGCCATACGGCAACAAACTCGCCACTTGCAAGGAAGTGTTCATTTTTATTATTATTTAAAATAAATGAAAAAAATATTTGAAATGTAATTAAATGAAACGAAACGAAACGAAAGGAAATGAAATTATATTATATTAGATTAAATTAAATTATTGAATTGAATTGAATTAAATTGAATTAAAGTTAACATATCAAATTGTCTTAATAGAGAGAAACCTAAATTATTTTTTTATATTTATTTGGCTTCAATCAATTTCAATTTTATGTACGTACAGAGTTAGATTTTGATGTTATTAATTTTGATGAATTTTTTGATCAAAATGTTCACCTGCCTGGAATTGTAGCTTAAAAATGTCCTCACATTTGTTGGCATTGGAACCCCAATCTCTGCGAGGTCGGTTAAAAAGGACGGATACTTATCGTTTATGGGGTATTCAAGAAACAAATGATCCAGTGTCTCATCACTAATCATACACTCGCAAAGACTGCTATCAATGATCCCTATTTTTTTAAATGCTCTCTGGTACAACAGTGTCCCATGCGGATACGACACATAACGCTGATGGAATGTCTGTCAAAAGCTTTATCTTGGAACCATGGCTTATTTATAATTGTTTGTTGGGTCATTTTGTAAAGTCTACCCTTTTCCAGTGAGCTTGTGTCCCAATGTGACTGCCATTTATTTAACAGAAGGTATTTTGCGATTGGTAGGAGATCGATTTGTGTAATATTGGGATGTGTTCGTGTGTTTCCATATGTTGTTCTCTTAGCCAATTCATCCGCATTTTGAATTAAATTAAATTATTATGAAATAAATAAATTAAAATAAATTAACAGAACAAAATAAAATAATATTTGTTTAAACGATGAATTAATTAATATTCTAGCAACATATTCGTGTGTATGCGGTTTAATTGTTACATAAGTTTTCTCGAGTTTTGAATCTCTGATATGCAGATTCGAATCGATTGAAACCAAATCGAATATACATAATACTGACACACATATGTTCCCTTATTTTTTTTTAAATTTTTATACGATCAGATTAAATTCAGATGTTTTTAAAATAAGGTAGGTACCGGGCTCATATTTTTAGAGTAGGTACCTACAGAGAAACGAAAGATTACTCACGATATATTTTACAACATTTTTATATTCATTTTTAGAGTACAATTTCACTAAATAATTAACATTAGTAATGGAAAGAAGAGAGAATATATTGGCACTGCTCGGCGCGCCCTCAATCTAATACTCAAACGATTCTACGCGCTGTTTCTGGAAAGTTCGACGCTTTCTATTGGTCCCACCGTTGCCATCGGAAATCGACGCTTCTTATTGGCTGTAAGTTTGCAAGGCGCCGTGTTTTCACATTCTTTTTAATTTTAATAGATTTACCTTAAATTTACATTTCGTTTAAATTACGAATGATGTTTTTTGATATCACGGGGATAGTGAGGGTTTACGTGACTCACGTTGCATGAATAACATGTACCTACCAATCATACAAATTTTTGACAAATATTTAACATCTCAATAGTGACGAATATGGAATATTGTAGAAGAACCAGGAACTCAAGGCACCTACAGGGATTGCAACCTATCATCGGCTGGTTTACTTGATCACTTTATGCGATGTGCAACGTTCACCAATGATTTACCGTTTCAGTGCTAATCTCGATACATTATCGTGATGAATCATGTGCTACACCAGTGCGGATCACGATAGGTAATCGTGATGGACAATGCTCCACTTAAACTCGCTGTAGAAATCTTATTTATCGACATATCCAAAATATAATAATTACATCGTGTAGCTGAACCATTTATCTAAGTAAATATGATTTTAAAAAAATTTTAAAAAAATTTGGTAGATGGCAGTAGAGTGTTTACTTTTTGTCTATTTCATCTCGAGACATAATCGAGACCCGCACTGAGATACCGCTTTGTATGGATATTAATGTTGCGTATAACCCATATCCGAGGTCGTATAGATTGTGCGCCGGTTTAATAAAATATTTATGTTCGGTTTTTATTTAGTACCAATATAAAAACAAAGTATTTTGCTGTAAATTTATATGTTTTTGTTTATTTATTTATTTTGACAATAAGAGCATTTTTAACTAATATGAACGTAAAACAATGAGTAATTAATCTTATTATTTAATTTTATTTTATTTGTGTCTTTAACGTTGATTCATATTTCAAAATTACTATTTTTTAAAGTTCATGTGTTTTTGAGAGTAACTTCGATATTTTGTGTCACCAACTTTTAAAATCTTACTAAGTGATAGACAAAATACATTGAATATTTTTTGCTATTATGAATGAATTCTGCTTTTATAAATGTTTCGAAAAAGTTCTCCAGATCTTGTTGACTTATTACAGTATTATTTATAACAACCAATTATTTTATGACTATTTTATACTATAAGTTGATAAATTACGGTGCAGCGGCGCATAGGTCAAAGCGCTTACAGATAAACTTCATACAAACGTATAAGGCACTAAGCAATTGTTGAAAACTGTGTTTGTTTTCGAAGAAATACTTAAAAATTCATGAATTTTAAGATGATTTTTATTCACTATATTCTTTCCTATGTCTTTTTTTACCTATGTGATATTTTTTTGCTAATTAGTTATGTTTTTGTAAGCTGGAATGTTGAAAAAATCAGTTAAATAGTACGCAGAAACACAAAATAAACAAAAAATTGTATTCAACATTTAGAACAGCTAAAAACGAATATTCTTGTCGAAGATTTCAAGTATCTCAGGTGAGTAGTTATTGAGATATGACGATTTTAATTTTGTCCGAAAATTGCGCCGCACTGAGGTGTTACATTGTTTAGCATACGCGTAGCACGGAAAAGGTTAAGTTCCCTTGTCAATTCAATTTTAAAAGTACCATATATTTAAATAATGAGAAACAGATCGTTTGAAAATAAGACGTTTTTTTTCTAAAACCATCTATGAAGTAACGAAGAAACCTTTTTGTAAACAATGTTTAAAATTTATTTATGTACCAATCAGCGTATAATTTTTTTTAACATCATCTAGCGGGGCACCGAATGTTTTCGGACCACAGCTTAGGAAACAGTTTGTTAAGACCACTAAATCGCCTACATATTATTACAATGGCATCCATTGAGCTGTCAGTGTTAACTGCAATATCACACGATATGGTGTCAACAATTCACTTCATAATTATCTAGGTCTTGCCTACAAATTCAGGATCAATAATATTACAAGTACTCCACCATGCTCTGTGGTGGAGATAAAATAAAATTTCAAGACGACACAAAAACTTGGAAAAAATCCAAAAATTAAGTAGGTACCCAATTAATTAGTTAAAAATACACTCGATTTTAAAATAAATTGTTACAAGTCAGTAAAAAGTAAGTTACACTTTCAAACAAAAAAAAACAACAAAATAAATTATATAGTCACACAAAAAAATCTATACAAAATTAATTATACATTGATACGAAAAATTCATTACAAAATCACATAAATATCGACAACATATTATTATTACGAGCAGTTGGTGACCAATATTTAAGGAACTCGTTACTAATTATGTACCTTCATATGTAGATCTACATAATAAAGCATCTATATTTTATTTTTTCTTATCGAAAGGTTTAAAGTTTCAGAAGATGGGTCGATGGCAGAGCGGTTAGCGCGCTGGGCTAGTTATCCAATTATTTCTTTCACCTATAGCACAAGCATTTATTTGCTTATTTTAGGGAACGTAGGAAGATTTATATGTACTTGTTTAACAAGGACATATTCATTAAAAAAAAAAAAGAAAAAAAAAGAAAAATCTTAAATTCTGAAATTCGTATCCGCTGCATAAGTTCTTCGAGAAAATATTTTAAAATGTGCAAATTTTATCATTTAGTTTTGACCGTACCTTTCATAAAACACTCAATGATAGATGAAATATCATTAAAAAATATAAAAAAGAATTTTAAAAATCGATTTAATGATAATATAAATAATGCCTGCATATTGTGCAATATGAATGGCAGTCACATATAAATACAAAATTGTTCAATATTTATTTATAATTTTTTTTTTATTTTATTTATTTATTTAAAAAACGGATACAAAATACACAATATTAACACATTATACAATGATTACATATTTATGAATGACTCAACTTCAAAAAGAGAAGTCCGTCGTGTTTTGAAGTGAGTCACATTTCACAGCAAACATACAAAATAACTAAAACTACACAAATCTTAACCAAGGCATCACATTTTTTTTTTTTTTTTATTATTGAAACCAAACAAAATATAACAATATAGTTACAAACAATAAAAATATTACAAAAAAGTACAATTTAAATAAGTTATATGAAACATTTTTTTTATAGGATTATTTGGTATATACCTACCACCTCACAAGGCTGAGCTTGTACCGAGGTGGCAGATATTTTTTTTTTTTTTGCGTTATATCTGACAGAAAAATATTAAATGAACATTTACTTTTTTTAAAGGAATATTTACATTGATATAAACTAAAAAGTAAGCAAAAACCTGGACAACCCAAGCAAAACATATATAAAAACTTAAAAAAAATAAAAAAATAATAATATAAAATATATATAATAATCACAAATCCTAACGATTCAAATAAAAATAAAACAAAACAAAAATTGAAATGTTACTTTAGATATTCTTTTTATTTTACCAAGAATTTATTAAAATAGTATTCTACTTATTTTTAAAATGTACTGGTAAATCATTGTACCTTCCAATTTACCCCATAGTATGAATAGTCATTTTGGCCGAAAGATGTATTTTTTTAATCGAATTTTCAAATTTATGAATGAGGGATAATGCATTTTAAGCTGGAAATTATAAAATGCATTGACATCAGGATCCACAAACTCGTAAAGTTTCATAGGTCTTTACTTTTTGGGTAGTTAGTAAGTACTTTGATCTGGTGAACGTGCTTTACTATCTATTACTATTCATAGTTCTGGATTTTTTAGCTCTTCATTTGAAGTACATTCAGCTAGACTATGGAATAGTTTAAGTCCTGATGTTACGTCCGCGTCGTCTGCATATGTATCTCGCTAAAGATCTTCAAAAAAATGCTAAAGCAAAAATATTTATCTGACAACACCCGATTACATCTTCCTCTCCTCTTCCTTTCCTTATCCTTTTATTTTCCTATCATTGATATGAATTGTTCTTATAATATGCTAACTTTTATTCTGCTATCTATATTTATTTTGTAATGTATTTTGTGTATTTAAAATTAACTGTGGTTGGCTGGAGGAAATTGTCAATAGGCAATAAGCCCACCAGTGTACTAATTGGATGTACAGAATGTAAAAAATAAATGTATAAAACATCGATGGCATAATTCCAGTACAGACAGGCAAGTGAGGTTTAAGGAAAGATATGCCACACATCAATAGTGGATGCCAAACGTCAATAATTTGCATAATAAAATATCAGTAGTTATCGATGCACTGAGAAGGAGCAATCTACCTATTGATATAAAAAAAGATATACAAAATGCAAATAATTCCACATATACCATATAACATATAATATTGTAGTTTGGTCACATTGCTCAAAGCAGTTGATTGGGACTACAGGAAGGATGCTAACCAAGGCACTTAAAACTATATACGGACTACACTGGCGAACACCTACACAAACTGTACCTATATGAAATAGTATCAGAACCCACAGTACAACAGATTATCAACTATGAAAAAATAATGTACATTTATAAAATCAAACATGACTTACTTAAACACAACACACTCCTTGAAACTGTTAGTGACATACATAACTACGACACTAGACAAAGAAACAACCTAAGAAACATTAGCAATAGAACAGACAGACTAAACAAAGGACTATTATCCACGGCATTAATTTGTACAATCAACTACCAGATGACATTAAGCACTGCCAAAAACTCCATTTTTATTAAAAAAAAAGTTAAAACAACACATAGATACTGCATGATAGCGCTTTCAAATAGATTTTCATGTAGGTACTCCCGGCTAACTGTTTTGGGCTCCACTATGGTTGAATTTTCAATTTTTTTTTTGTAAACTTCATTGTAATGTTATTGTTCACCACATTGCATAACATGTATTAATCTAACAAACGCTCTCTGTGTTGAATTTTTTAAATAAATAAATAAATAAATAAATATGTCAGCCCAGAAAAAATATCCGATTCATGAGCCCACAGTGTACTTTTGAATTGAATCATATTTTGTAGCATTTACAGATAATGAAGGTATATACATCCTACCGCCATACAATCATCTGGTTTTGATTGCGATTCTGTAATATATTCATTCCCAGATAACAATAATCATATTTTGTCGGTTGAGCACAATAGCAAGGTATAGAGATACACAAAGGCCATATTGGTGAGATTTGATCGTAATATAAATAAAACAGAGCCGCCAAAAGGAACTTTTCACTGCAAAAACAGAAGACAAATTGTGCAACATACGAGTGCACCATCATGCTATTTTGAATCCCTTTTATCCAACTGTCGATTTGTTCAGGAGAACTTTGTTCACTTAAAATATCGACAATGTATCAAGCCAGAATACGCGAGAATTGTATGGAGAGGTCTACTTTTTTCACGGCTTTTCCAACTTTGAAGTCAAAAAACACCAACTTAGAGGCTTCGCAGCATATATGTTCCATACACCGATTTACTCAGAATTCGGAGTAGAACATTTCGTGTGTCTGTGTGTGTGTCTGTGTGTGTGTGTGTCCCTTATAACTTATGATCCGCTCAATTTACAGAGCCCAAAATTTCAGAATATATAAACATTTATAGGCCTACAAAACTTTAATACTCAGAATTCTGAATTTTTAATTCAGTTAGGGGTAGTCAACTTTTGAATTTTCACTTTATTTTTCCATATATCTCAGAAACCATAAAAGCTAGAACGCTAAAAATTGGTACAAACATAGACAAATACAAAATCTCAAATAAGTTATTACAAAAAAAAATCCAGGGTTTCTGAAACATTTTTTATTAAGAAAAATATATTTTTTTATGATAAATTTATGAGTTTAACTGCCTTTATTTCCAAATTTTTCAAAAATATCTAAAAAAGCCGAAACATCCCAACTAGATAATATAATTTTCTATAAAAATTATTGACATTGTATTAGCACATCTCAAACTTTTTTTAACAATTTTAATAAAAATTGAATTTAGTGACTACATTGCTTCATACAACTTGTACGTCAGTCGCCTATACACAATATGTAAGAAGACTTAATAGTTTGTTAGGTACTTAATCTCCAAACATACATACAGAACCATCATGCTGTTTTCATATTCCGGGTAGGAAAACAGGACTGACCTCCATACTGTCCTATCTTGACATACATACCAACATGTGTTTTTTTTTTTTCTTTTTATTAATATTATTATATTCCTTTAAAGTGATTACTTGAATTTACTGATGTACAGTGTCATATTGTGATTAGTACTGTATTATTTTAACTTTATAGTGTATAGATGTCATCAATTTTATGAACTTATTTCTTCGTCGCATAACAACATCATTCTGCTAAAAAATATATTTAAAATTACACTTTTACTGCTTTATTTGTTGGTCTGAAGTGTATCCTTCGTAGCTTAACGATTATGCTGTTGGCGCATTATGAGCAGATAGGTGTCAAGGACGGCAGTTCAAACTCAACTCCCTCCAACTTCGATAACATTTGTTTTATATTTTTATTATTATTGTTTTTTTTTCTCATTTTAAAATAAAACAATTGATTAAATTTACGCCACCTACAAAGCAATACTACATTCCTCGAGGGACGTTCTGTTGATTGCGAGTGGACAGGCGTTTTTGTATAGCATCATCACATAATATTATAATGAATTGCATCGTATGTAAGGAGACAGTAAGTCCAATGAAGCATCTCAAATGCGCGAGGTGTTATATGCAGTTGCATCCCAAATGCGCGGGAACAACCAACGAGGGTTTCAAAAAAATGAGTACTGTTTACCGAGCTCGTTGGAAGTGTTCCACCTGCAAGCTCCAGGATCCTCGTTCGAAAGATGGCAACAGCTCACCCCTTACACCAGTGTCGGATGCTGTCTACCCTAGTCCGCCAGCTGTTGCACAGGTCTCCATCCCTCAACACCCTACAAATTCTTTTGACCATCCTTCAGTGTCAGCCATGCTCTTTGAGGTAAAAAATGAGCTCAAGGAAATGAGAGGCGAATTCAGAGCACTAGTATTAAAAGACCGAACTTTCACAAAGCCGACTATGAACTGTTGAATGGCATTCTTTCTGACATTGACTGGTCTTTTTTGAATGAAGGACCAATTGATTCATGTGTGGACAAATTCTACAACAAATTGGATGCTATTTTTTTGCGTCATATTCCCACCTCATATGCAAAAAAGGGTTATCCAAAATGGTACTCTAAACCTTTGATAGTACTGATTAAAGAAAAAAACAAATTCCTCAAACTCTACAAATTACACAACAACGAACTAGATAAATTATCATATACAATATTAAGAAACAGATCTAAAAAACTTATAAAAATTTGTTACAAAAATTACACAATGAATATACTAAATAATTTCAAAAGTAACCCAAAATTACTTTTCCAGTTCATCAATAACAAAAAGAAGCCTTCAACAAATATTCCAAGAGAGATGTTGCTGAGTGACAGGCATGCTTCAAGCGCTAGAGATATATGTAATTTATTCGCTGAACACTTTCAAACTGTTTATAACCCTCCTAACGCCAACTTTAGTTTTAATGTTCCGAATAATGAAGTGTACCATAGCATGGAGAAAATATCCATCACATGTCAAAGCATAGTTGACAAGTGTAAAAAGTTGTCAGTCAGGAAGGGGCCCGGTCCAGATGGGATTCCACCCATTTTTGTAAAAGAATGCGCCAAGAGTTTGTCAACACCTTTACATGTACTCTTCTCAAAATCCCTCAATCTAGGAACTTTTCCATCTAAATGGAAGAGTTCCTTTATAACACCCATTTTCAAAAAAGGAAATAAAAGCAATGTAGCTGATTACAGACCAATCTCGAAATTAAACTGCTTCGGCAAAATATTTGAGTCATTGGTGTATGAAGCCCTGTACCATCATGTAAAAAACATTTTTTCTATACATCAACACGGTTTCCTCCCAAAACGTTCAACTATCACAAATCTTCTAGAAGACACACACTATATTAGTGAGCACGTTGACCGTAGGATTCAAGTTGACGCCGTATACACTGACTTTAGCAAGGCCTTTGACAAGTTAAATTTGCATCTACTTATTGAGAAACTGAAGGGCTACGGTGTGGACGGCGTCACACTCGAATGGTTTCGAAGTTATTTGATAGGTAGAACACAGAGAGTGGTTTTTGGTGGTCATAGTGGCGATTCTTACGTAACGACATCGGGCGTGCCTCAGGGATCCCATCTTGGACCTTTATTATTCCTCATATTCATAAATGACATCACACTCTGTATAAATTATTCCAAATACCTATTATTTGCCGATGACTTAAAAATATTCAGAACTGTTCTTAATTTGTATGATTGTAATCTTATTCAAAAAGACTTGAACTCTCTAATGAATTGGTGCACTGCAAATGACCTTTTTTTTAACGATAACAAATGTGTATTCATTCAATTCACTAACAATATTCACATAATAATGTTCAAATATGCTATAAATAATACTGAATTAAAGTTGGTCCAATCAGTCAATGATCTCGGTGTAACCTTGGACTCCAAATTAAAATTTAATATTCATATAGATAATATATCTAAAAAGTCTTCAAAGGTTCTAGGATTTATACTGAGGTCATCGAAAGAATTTCAGTCCCCTATCCTATCGATCTCCTTGTACAAAACGTTTGTCAAAAGTACTCTCGAACACTGCTCAGTGGTTTGGTGCCCTAACTATCAGATACACTCAGGAAGAGTTGAAAGCATACAGAGAAGATTCACACGAATCCTTGCCTATCGTACTGGAGTCTCAGATCAACTCGAAACGTACAATGATAGATTAAATTATTTCGAAATGCAATCACTATCATATAGGAGGAACATGACAGATTTAATCACAATTCACAAAATTATTCACTGTGACTTAAGTGCCCCCAATTTGCTCGAACTAAGATAAATATACCCATAAGAACATGCTCCAGATTGCGAAACATCTTTAACATCTCGCATTACAATACAAACCTGGGCTTCCATGCTCCTTTACCACGGTCACTCAGACAATACAACAGACTACACTATCAATATGATAATGTCGATATATTTACATACACAATCATGCTCCTTTACCACGCTCCTTCCATGCTCCTTTACCACGGTCACTCAGACAATACAACAGACTACACTATCAATATGATAATGTCGATATATTTACATACACAATCATGCTCCTTTACCACGCTCCTTCCATGCTCCTTTACCACGGTCACTCAGACAATACAACAGACTACACTATCAATATGATAATGTCGATATATTTACATACACAATCATGCTCCTTTACCACGCTCCTTCCATGCTCCTTTACCACGGTCACTCAGACAATACAACAGACTACACTATCAATATGATAATGTCGATATATTTACATACACAATCATGCTCCTTTACCACGCTCCTTCCATGCTCCTTTACCACGGTCACTCAGCAATACAACAGACTACACTATCAATATGATAATGTCGATATATTTACATACACAATCATGCTCCTTTACCACGCTCCTTCCATGCTCCTTTACCACGGTCACTCAGACAATACAACAGACTACACTATCAATATGATAATGTCGATATATTTACATACACAATCATGCTCCTTTACCACGCTCCTTCCATGCTCCTTTACCACGGTCACTCAGACAATACAACAGACTATACTATCAATATGATAATGTCGATATATTTTCACAATCACGGGCATTGTTCAAGAGTGCTTTAAGAACATGCCAATTCTGATAACATAATATATACTAGTTACCGCTTTGAATGTTTCTTGTTGTATTAATGTTTGTTTGTTTTTTTTTCTCTCATTTTTATTAATTATGTATTCTTTTTGTAAAAATGCTGAATGTATGATTGAGTGAAAATTATGTACGTGCGTTCATTTATGGGGTGTGGATGATAATTCAATCGTCCAATCATTCCATACATTATATACATATATATGTTCATAAATGCATGAAACCAGTGGGCTTCTAGCCTGTTTTTCATGCTTATATAAATAAATAAATAAATAAATGTGTTAAAATTTTCAATAATTTGGATTTATCGGTTTATAGTTTGATTCTTATTCTTCAACTATACATACTATCGCTATCGACAGTTGGATCTCATGTGTCACATGCAACAAGTATAATTAAATACTCTTGATTTTTGTTAAAAACTTTAGTTAATAACGTGAACAAACTAATCAACGCAATGATGAAAGGGAGGATTAAAAGGACATCAAAAATTATCAAGGAAAAATTGTACTAAACGTTGGTATTTTTTTGAAAAACTTTTTTGATATCTCAAAAGAAGAACCAGGAACTCAATGTACCTTAAGCACTTACGACCTGTCATCGGCTGTTTTGCGTGATCACTTTATGCGTTAGCGCAACTTTCATCAATTGAGTTCCCTTATCAATGCAAATTTTGAAATTTCTATATATTTGAATAACAAGTACCTTAATAATCACATGAAAATAAGACATTATTACCTAATACTATTGCCATCTATAGAGTAATGATGAAACCTTTTTTAACGCCATCTATTTTTTTTTTTTTTTTTTTTTTTTTTTTTTTTTTTTTTTTTTTTTTTTTTTTTTTTTTTTTTTTTTTTTTTTTTTTTTTTTAAAAATGAATATGTCCTTGTTAAACAAGTACATATACATCTTCCTACGTTCCCTAAACTAAGCATAAATGCTTGTCCTTCAGAGATTGGTTTTTTTGTAAACAACGAAAGCAACAATCCTAATATGTAAATGACGTTACCGTGTTCTCTCACAGATGTCACCCCTGAATTGCGCCAAAAATATTGTTTCATTTTTTTCTTGTTTTCCTATTTATACCAATGTTGATGTAAATTGAATATTCTTTTAAGGTCCTAAGCCCTGTAGGTGCTTTGAGTTCCTGGTTCTTCTATAATATCCCGACTTCGTCTCTATTGAGATGTTAAAAATGTATCTCAAAAAATACCATTTGACTCCCGACAGTGAAAAAAATCCAATGTTTGCATATATGCAATTAAAAAAAATATTTGAATTAGACGATGGTTTTACATAGTTGAACTCGGATATAACGAGCACCGTTATAACGAGATCACGGAAATAACGAGAAAATATTCAGTATTACGTTTGTTTAGGTCTGTTTTCTTACAAATAAAATAAAATTAAATAAAAATAAATGTTGTTTTTATAAGAAGCATATTTAACGGATATAACGTGAAAAAAATTGTAAACAAATGAACAAAGATACACTTAAGAAAAGAAGATATGGGTCGGCTGACAATTATAATTTAATGTCCTTTCCAATTTTTTTGTCAAAAAAGGCCCCTCTATCGAAATATCCTATACTGCGTATTGCTTAAATGAGCTGCCAAATTATTCATGACAATATATCATGAGGATTTTGATTCCACCATTTTACGGGTCTTGCCCTCCTGGCCATGCAAATCTCGCGGATATTGGCTCGAAATTTCATCGATATGTTAAGAGAAATAAATTCTCTTGAACAAATCGGTCATTGGATTATACACATCCGCATATCTGTCGCTGGTTATTTGCTATCCCACATTTTGGAGTATACCGTGGAGGAATGGTATGTGGGTATGTAAATAGTTCAAAGTATTTACGAATGAAACCAAAATTTAATGCTTTGAGTAAACATTTCGCCTCTGTAAATACCCTTCTCTATGTACATTATTGTCATATATTATTGGACAACGGAGGAATACAATTTCTCCAATCACTGTAAACCTCATGGGAATATTGAGATGTCTACCGGGTATGAATTATTTAATTATTACTGCGCCTGTAGGTATATTTCCTAAACTATCAACAAACTATGGTTGTTGATAGGTTGTGTATGGTTGTGATTTGCAATGATTTTACTAACCAATCGTTTTCTATAAAATATATTTTAATAATTGTTTAACTGGTCCTAAATATGGTTTACTGGATTGTGCAGACTTGTTGGGAAAAGTAGACTTTTACATACATACATACCATCACGCCGTTTCCCTATTTGGTGTAGGCAGAGAGAACCGAACGCCAGACTCTTCTATCTTGACAAACCTGTTTTGCCTCATTTACATTCATACATCGCGTCATACATGCTCTCCTATTGTTCTGACTTCGTATGTTCCCCTCTTTCAAAATCTCATTTATATGATCATGCCAGCTCTATCTAGGTCGACCCTTACATCTCATTCCACTCTTTTCAGCCTTGTATACTTTCTTTGTCAGTCGTTCATCGTTCATTCTCTCTACATGTCCGAACCATCGCAAAGCATTTATCTTCATTCTACTCAAAATATCCCTTTCAATCTTACATTCTCTTCTGATATCTTGATTCCTTATCCTATCAAAAATTGTTTTACCACACATTCGTCTTAGGGACCTCATTTCCACAGCGTTAATTTTACTTTCATGCGTCTTCTGCCATGCCCATGTCTCACTTGCATACATTATGGTTGGAACGACAATAGCGTTGTGCACAGCGAGTTTTGCTGGCCTTGAAATAATTGGGTCAGCCATTATTGTTCTTAATGCACCATTTACTCTATTTGCTGCCGTTACCCTTCTTTCTATATCCTTTTCCAATTTTCCATCACCCTTGAAACATACTTCCTAGATACACATATTCATCCACTTGTTCTAGTAGTTCATTGTTAACTCGTATCTCGCATATTGTTCGTCTTTCGCTCTTCTCAAATACCATTACTTTAGACTTAGCTCCATTCATTCTCAGTCCATTTTGGATGCATCCATCGAATACCATTTTTACCAAGTATTCTAAGTCTTTCACACTTTCAGCCATTAATACCTTGTCATCCGCATACATAAGATCGCATACATTCACATCATCCAGCTGCAAACCTATATTTGCATTCTTCAGTTCTTTTACACAGTAGTCAATGTACAGATTAAAGAGCCACGGTGATAGGACGCAGCCCTGTCGTACTCCCTTGTTGATGGGGAACCAATCCGTGAGAGAGTTATCAACCCTCACACAAGCCTGGCTACCCTCATAAAGAGACGCAATCGCTCCTATCAGCTTAGTCTCCACTCCATACACTGATAGCACGTTCCAAAGTTTTTCCCGGTCGACTTTATCATAAGCCTTTTCCAGGTCTATGAAAGCACAGAAAAGTTTCTGGTTTTTTGCCAGAACCTTTTCAATTGCCATTCGAAGGGAGAAGATTTGGTCAGTGCATACTCTACCTCTAACAAACGCTCCTTGTGCATCCCATACCTTGCTTTCAGTCACCTCAAGTAGACTTTTAATTCTTGAATATAACAATGAATATTACCTACACATTTTATCTGTGACAACATCTCTTCATACAATTTGTATGGCAGTCGCCTATACACAATATATAAGAAGACTTAATAGTTTGATACTTAATCTCCAAACATACATACATACCATCATGCTGTTTTCATATTCTGGGTAGGAAAAGAGGACTGACCTCCGTACTGTCCTATCTTGACATACATACCTACATGTGTTGTATAGAAAACTAAATATCTTAAAATATTCAATTATTTGGATTTATAATAATAATAATAATAATAATATATTTATTTAACATAAGAAAAGAAAACTTACAGAAACAATACACCACAGAGACCACTCAGTATTTATATAAAAACAAACAAAAAAATATACAAAACAAAAAACATGATACACAAAAAAAAATAATAATAATAAACCATGGGTGCTCCCTGATTGGCATCATTCCATCACTTTACCTATGTCTATCTAACTAGGAATAATTCCTGTTTTAAGTAAGGACAATTTCAATGTATTTTCACTACGCTTTTACATCATGCGATAGAAATTTCAATCGATTGAATTAAAAAAGAGAATAAACATCAATATAAGAAACAAGAAGAAAAACATTTTTGCATTAACAAAATGTAAAATAAAGCATAAAAGCCTTAACAAAATATAAATACAAGAGCATTAACAAAATATAAAATAAAATAAAGCATTATGGAAAAGAATGACAGCAGGCAAGAAAGCAGAACTATAAAATTACCTAAATAAGTATGTTTGTTAACTTATATTTCGATTGCGATCGACCTATACCTACTCAGCAACCACCTATTTACAAACTTTTTCAGAACATTCACACTCATTGTGTGGCAAACGCTAGTTAAGGTATTGTATTGTAATTATGGGTTTTTTAGTTTGGTACTTATTCTTCAACTATACATACTATCGCTATCAACATTTGGATCTCATGTGATACATGCAATTAGTAAATAGATACACCTGTATTACTGATAACTGATAACATAGGTTTGGCTAAAACGCAGGTAGCCAGCTCGGTTGTCATAATATTATTTTCATTGTAAATGCTGACTCAAAATTTAAAACCTCAATTTTGATTAAAAGATTATTTTGCTTACGACCGCGAATAAAATAAAGTACTTCAATATAATACAGTCTGCGGTATTAATTCACTTTCTCGGATGTATTGTTTTGATCACATAAAAAGCGAGATATTTACGATTCGTTAAAATCTAAATGCGTATTCTTGAGCGACTCCAAGTTTAAAGGTTTCGTGATCCGAATCATTAATCTTGCTAATTCTATGGATTCCCGATAGGTCCCCCTCAGTGCCCTGCCCCACCTCGGGGAGTAATTTGACAACGAGGAGAGAAAACAATCCGAGGGACCATTAATGTCTTACAATGAAGAGTCGAAGATCGTTTATGCTGGGGAAGAAGTGAAAATTTTAAGAGGAATCGACAGTTAAAAGGCGAAAATTTCACCCCCTACCCCTCCCTCCGACGTTGCCCATTCCGTAAATCAACCAGTTAGCAGGGAATATTTATTTCGTTGGTTCTAATTATTACGTATCTTGTTTGTGTGTTTACAAGAGTATTTTGCGTCGTGACCAGCTTACCATCACGGAAACCAGCGACAGGCGTACGGGTGTGCATGACCTTATAAAAGGAAGCACGACACGTGTGTAAATGCTTCCACACTAGTCTCGTCTCACCAGCAACATTCAGAATGGGTGCTGAAACTTATTACTGAGTTATGTGAGATGTTATTGTTGCCTTTTGTATTTTTGACAACCCGGCTCTTACGACGACCTGAAAACGATGATAATAGAAAATAGTTAAAGCACTATTCGTAGCCGGTGCCTCACAGCAAAGGTAAGTACGACATAAAATTTCGAATAAAAAATTTATCAATAATTTATAAATATTTATTCATTTATATTTAAATTTATTATTAATTTTTATTTATTTATTTAAATGTTAATTATTTTATTTATTTATTGTTTATTTATTTATTTAAATAATTTACAATAGACCCATTGTTCTGCTAATTTTTTTTAATTTTTTTAATTATTTTATTTATTTATTGTTTATTTATTTATTTAAATAATTAACAATAGACCCATTGATCTGCTAATTCTTTTGAGGAAGTATATAATGGTAATAATAATAATTGAGTGTTATTATTTGTAGTGCTTAATTGTTATTAATATCATTAGTAAATCGGCCAGCGCCGTATAAAAAAAAAATTATTCAAATGTTTATTTTTTTATTGATTTATTAATTATTTAATTATTTATTGGTTTAATAATTTATTTAATCATTTAAGGCATATATTTCCCTTTACAACCATACATAAAAAACACATATTGAAAACAAAATAACAAAAAATAATAGTAAACTAGCATAAAAAGGAAAAAAATCTCGCGAAACACGTCGCGAAGTGACTCAAAAAATAAGTGGTTTATAGCTAATTTATAATTCAAATATGGAAAAAAAACTATTCATTTTTATAAATCTATAGTAAAAGGAAAAAAAATTCTAAAACATAATTGAATTCAATCTTATTTCATTCCTTTTAAATCGTATACTAAATACGCGAACCAGAAGTTTATAATGAATACTACGATTGCAATTGTGAATAATTATTATAATTTCTACAAAAAATATTGTGAATGTAGTTAACTTCAAATGAAATTATTAGTCAAAGTCAGCCAAATTCCTATTACAATTTCTCCCGAGAAGTCAATTTTTACCAAATAAGTTTGGATTGGTTTAATTGAAAACATCATTTTCATATATGATATACTTCTTCTTTGCTTTTAGATAGGGTCGATTTTCTTTATTTTTTGACACCATGATTATCTATTCTGTATTTTAGAAGCTGGTAGTTGGGTTTTCTTCAGATCTGCTTCAGATCTGCAGAAAACTAATAGTTTTTTAGCTGTGAGAAGTTTTTTCAATCAATCAACTATGGCCCGTTGTAGGCCTTGGCTTCCTCTAGCATTCGTCGCCTCCCTGTGTTAAGCTTAGACTTATTTTTCACTATATAATATTTCACTATCTTCAAATCCATTCATCGACCCAACACACACAATTCTATATATAGAAACCTGGGGTAATTAGAATATATTTAAGGTTAAAGCGTACGTAAAGTATGGGGCAACATTTAATATGAAGTGCGTTGCGAGCGAACCAACGAACGGGCGAACCTAAAGGGGCATTTGATACCGCGGGTCGGCCATAAAGATGAAACCCACCGGGGCCGATTTGTGGCGGAGACGTCCGAGGTCTGCCGATGGCCCTTCGTGTGAATTAGTGTAAGGGAAGCAAATATATTGGATGACCCGATACACCCTAAACCACCCATCACTACAGAGAGAGAGAGAGGTTTACTAGACTATCTGTATTGTGCTAGGGTTTGTACTGGAATGTTGGGGACATCGGGGCGAAATGGACAGCACAATATCTTTTTTTTTGTATTAGATAATTCACCCTGAAAAGAGTGCTTTGTGCCAATTTAATGTTAACTGTCTTAAAAGGTTATTTTTGATCATAAGTTTAAATTACAATACAAGACGAGACAATAGACGAGAATTTTGAAAAGACAAAAGATGTTGGATATTAAGTCGAGATTTATGAGTAATCTGTATATACTTTTGAAATTGGATTTGTTTTTACAGTTAAAAAATACGTGATTAATTGTTTCATCCTCTTCACCACACTGACAAAGAGGACTACAGATTGGTGGCAATTAAACAGTGGCTAAAGCACAATATCTACTTTATAACTTAATTATATATCATTGGAGTTATAGAATAATCTATTCCACTCCTGTTGAGTATAGTTATAAAAATCTTCTTTGGTTACAATCTTGAGCATTGGTTGTCAGCAAAGCAATGCGTCCCTTCCTCCACACCACTCGATCTTCAGCAACTGTGTTCAACTCTAAGTAGGACTATAACTTCAAGTTCTCGCAAACTGTTCTATTGTTCCTGATATTCCCGGTGGGGTCGCCCTCTCAATCGTTCCTTCAACCATTCCGTCCAAGATGATGTGTAAGAGATCCTCGTTTAGCAACACATGGCCTATCTATTTTTCATGCTTTTCGGACATGTGCCTGGTTTCCTCAATTTTGCTGAGAACCCCGTAGTTTTCAACATGGTCCTTCTAGACATGCCGCAATACTTTGTCTGTCAATATGCTGCAATATTTTTTTGTGACAATACCATTTACTGATGATGTATACCTACCAGTTTAGCGCAATTACAAAAACCTCATTCAGATGTGTTGATTGTGTTTTTGATAAGTGGACATGAAAATTACTCATTGAAAGAAAAGCTCGATTCATATGTGTATATAGTTCCAGTAGAGAAAACCTTTTGCTACATGTGTTGTGAAATTATTGGTAACAGTCGCCAATTTAAAATTAAATAAGAAATAATGGATGTTAGATCGCTAGTGGCAGAGCGGTTAGCGCGCTGGGTGTAACTCAGTTGTCGTAAGCTCGAATCCTACCTTGAGCGATTTCGTTCACCTATAGTAAAAGCATGTTTGCTTACTTGAGGGAAAATATGAAGATATACTTTTATGTACTTATAAGTTTTCATAGTTCTTATTATTCACAGTGTGTAACACCATTGCGAGAAATTAATAATACCTACTTGAAAAAATATTCTAAAAATACCTACTTTTATTTCCACTAAACTTTTGATGTAAATTTTAAGTCACAACGTTGCTGGAGGAAAAAAAGTTAAAAAAAGGGAAAAGTTATTTTAAGATATTGTGTATTTTTGTATTTTTTTTGTATTTTTGTGTAAAATGGAATATTTTCTTGTTTTTTGTTGTTTTTCTATAATTCAAATTGTGTATACCTACCAACTTGTTATTTTTTCAACTTGTTAATATGATTTTTGGTTATACCTACTAGATTTGACTAGAGAATGCATTTATTTTTTACATCTTAATAAAATAAGCATACAAATACAAAAACGATACTACATTTATAAAACCCGAAAATTCTACAAGCAAATAAATATCTCACAAAGTTCAGTGTTGAGGTTCATCACCCATTCTTAGTTTTGCCTTTATATGTGAGACGATACTCACCCAAACACCTGTCGCTGGTTACCCCACATATATCCCGTGACTGTATTATGTAAGTATTAATAACTTATTTTATGTAGGTACAGGACCATCACGAAAAACACAAAGGCAAGACTCATCAGGGCTCTGATATTCCCGATGTTTCTGTATGGTGTGGAAACATGGACACTTAGGTAGTCAGAACGAAAGAGGATCGATGCTTTCGAAAGGTGGTGCTGGAGACGTATGTTACGCATCCCATGGACAGCCAGAAGAACCAATGTGTCAATTCTAGACGAGCTAAAGATCGAGGATCATCTATCGACGATATGTTACAGACGTATCCTTCAATTCTTTGGACACATTGCCAGAAGAGAACCAGACTGCCTCGAGAAGCTTGTTGTGATGGGCAGCGTGGAGGGACGGAGATCTCGTGGTCGCTCACCGACCAGATGGAGCGATTTGGTTAAGTCCACAATGGGGTCTTCGGTGACTGGTGCTCTGCGTTCAGCCCAAAACAGATTGGCATGGAGGCGGGCCATACGTGTGGCGACAGACTACAACCGCTATCCTCAGTCATGAGGAAAAGGACAAATGAAACTAGTTTCATGGAAATATTTATTAAAGAACAAACGAATTTACACAAACCGTCAAGCTATTTAGCTCCGACCTTCCCAACGTATCAATCCTCTGGGAGTTCACCATTTTCACTTCCTTGACTATTTATCGTCCATTTGTATGACACAATTCCTGGAATGTCTCGGCCAATCATACTCCCCGGTGTCTCTTTATCGAACCGTTTGGATATGTAGACAATTTCAGATTAATACCAGCTGATACCGAATCTACCCAAACAATAATTACACTTTGAACTCTCGATCTACTAACGAGACAGATATTCAAATATTATATAAGTCTATTTAAAGTTGAATTGTGGACATAAATATATTTCGTTCATGATTATATTTTGTATTCCTCCTCCGAAATATCGCGACTGAAGATGGTGTGAACACTCAAACCACTCGACGAATGACTGCCTCTATGTTGGGCAGATAGAATTTAGCAGTCTCCAACCCAACTTTACTGGCTAGGCACCTGTGGCCGCAACCTAGCCCCCAATGTTGGGCTTAAACTTAACGAAATTCGCAGTCATGGCGAGGGTCTCCCAACCCAACATTTCTATGTTGGGCAGTAAGGAATTGCGCATTCTCATACCTCACCCCATAGGGATCGTTATAGAACTAAATAGTTCTGTTTGTCTCCGGAGCGGCTGCTCGTCGGACAAAACAAGAAACTACTATCATGCATATTTCATACCACTGCCACTAACAGTCCAACCACAAACGTGAAGGCCCGTCAATCATGGCGAGGGTTTCCCATCCAACAGTGCCACGGTAACACGTGACTCGTCAGGGAAACTTCACCACACCTGTAGTACTTTCAGTTCTTCGATTTTCACACCAAGCGCAGCGTCAGCTACACCAGTCTCATCATAGCGGACTACCGCCGAGTGGGTCGTGCCAACCAATCATGCCGGGGGACTCCTCCAACCCTTAGTACTCGTGTTGGCGATTAAGAGGTACCACACCACGTGAACAGTACTTTCAGTTCTTCGATTTCCACGCTCAATGAATGATGCAGGCTGGATCCTCGCTGCGTGTGACGAGTAACGCCGAGCGAGACATTAAGGCGTCAGCTCTATTCTTCCATAGGTAAGAATAGAGCTGACGCTTTGGCCAACCCCAAATTTGCGGGCGTGCATAACTTTAAAAAAATATAAAATAAAACACGACACATGCGAGTGTCCCAACACTGTACCCCATTTTTCGATGAACCTCATTTTGCTTGTTGTATTTGAAAGGTAAAATAATATCTCGTACATTGTAGCAATGAGGCTCACCAAATATTCTGAATGAAGTGCCTCTTTTGGTGTGTGACGATGATGTTCTTTTACAAGCTGGCAATGTAATATTTAATTTTTTATACCTATTTTTGCTGTTTTACCTTTTTTGGAACATGCAAGTACATTATAAATGAATTAATATTAAATGCAAATCCGCACATCTGTCGCTGTTTAAACCACATTGTCGGCCTTCGTGACTCAGTTGGTTATGTATCTGACTGCTGATCCAAGTGTCTGAGGTCTGATTCCCGGTCGATACACAGTTTTTAATTGGGTTTTCAATCTGGATCTGTGAGACGATCAATATCGTAAGTCTCCAGAATGTGGCAACATATTATTGGGTGCGTGTTAAACTAATATTTGAGATAGTACATGTTAGTTGCCCGAGAAGTAATATAAAATAAAAATAAATGAATAAAATAAGCCGTGGTGATGGGCCATGTATGTTTTAAGTATAAAAATGTTATCTATATACATAGCAAATTTTCATTGTATGAGATAATAATATATGTAAATAATTATCAACGTCATTCATGAATAGAAAATATTGCCTAACTAGAATTGTTGATAATTAATAATAAAGATAACAATGTTTGCATTGAAAATTACTGAATATCATTAGTATGTATTTTGTGAAAATAGAAACCATTCAAACGAGATTAATACAAATAATTTATGGCGCATTATTTAATCAGATTTATGTTATGTATGTAGCTTTAAATATAAGTACATACGTTTTATCTATCATTATTTCAGTTATCGGACTACTGATCAAATATTGTGAAACACAGTTATTGCCTAACGAGGAAACACAGTTATTGCCTAATAATAAGAAATCGCCTAACGGCAATATTACCGCCAGTAGCCCCTATTCAGTAACTATTGTAACTAAAATAGGAACGTACTAAAATTGTTGATTTTAGATTTACGGTCTTATTTCAGCGTTATAAAATATCAACTTGCACTAAAAGAAATAGAAACGTACCTATTTTGGCCGGAACGTTCTTAAAAAGTTACTGAATTAGACGTATTTCGAATAATTATGAAAATGATAAAAATTTCATAATTTTCATAATTATTCAAAATACGTCTAATTCAGTAACATTTTAAGAACGTTCCAGCCAATATAGGTACGTTCCTATTCCATTTAGTCCAAGTTGATGTTTTAAAACGCTGAAATAAGACCGTAAATCTATAATCTACAATTTAAGTACGTTCCTATTTTAGTTACAATAGTTACTGAATAGGGGGTAGTGTGCAATATATATTTATTTATTTATACATTGGGGTATATGTTTATCGTTTATTTATCAGAAAGATTATGTTATGTGCGTGTTCAAAAAGATTTTATATTTCCTAATATCTACAAATATTACGATATTGCAGAATCTCAGTTCAATAAATATTTGATAATATATAATATATGGTGATGAAGGGTTTCAAACAAAAGATCTACTTACATGATCAACACTGGTATATTCGGAATTAATAAAGATACATATAATAAAAAAATAAACTAAATCGTTTGTGATGTCGTGGGTGGAACTAGAAAACATATGATTTACGCGACTCTATTCAGTTACGGTTAACGCATGAATAATTGCGCGATCGACCTGTATACACAGCGATATAATTAAATTTAAAAATGAATATGTCCTTGTTAAACAAGTACATATACATCTTCCTACGTTCCCTAAAATAAGCAAATAAATGCTTGTGCTATAGGTGAAAACAAAATCGGTCGAGGCAGGATTCGAACTCGCGACCACTGGATTACTAGCCCAGCGCGCAAACCGCTCTGCCATGACCCTTCTGATGATTGTCGGGAATCATCGGGAACCCTGTAGGTGCCTGATTTATCGGTTCTAAATACTATAAAAAATTCCAACTTCGTATCTATTGAGATATAGGCCCGAGTTTATTAGAAGTACTAAGAATTTTTCATTGCTTAGTCCTTAAGCACTAAGAATGGTTTATAAATACGGCCCATAAAGTTTGTCAAACTTTATATTTTTTTTTAATAATTACAAAAAGTGAGCATATTACCAGTGCGATATGCGTTTAAATGTAATTAATAATACCGGAAACACATGTTTGTTTTATTTTTTATTTTAAGAGGGTGACTGCTGCCAACTTACCTATTTTTTCAATTTAAATTTGCACCATTGCTACAAAACGAATCATTTTGAAAAAAATAACCTAGTTAGTTTGGATATTAATAAAGAAAAATATACCTTAACTTTTTAATTGTGTTCTGTATATATTCTTGTAGGAAAATAATAAGAATACCCCGATTTTTGACATTTATCTTAAATTTCTAAAAAACTATAAGGTATAGAGCATTAAAGCATTAGCATGTTTAACAAGGTCATATTCATTTTTTAATAAAAAAATAAAAAAATATTTTTTTTAAATTAAATAAGATCAAAATATCTGGAAAAATACGATGTAACGTTGCATTAATGCATCAGGTTAAGTTAATAAACCAAAAAAACTTTTATTTCGCAATGGCGCTGAATGGAAAATAATGGTTTTTTAGGTTTATTTACTAAAACTGAAGCATTAATGCAACGTCACATCATATTTTTCTAGATATTTATGTCTTCTTTAATTTAAAAAAAATATGTTGAACTACGCCTTATATTTTATTAAAAATATAAGATAAACGTTGAAAATCGGGGTATGCCATTATTTTTCTACAAGAATTTATACAGAACATTATCAAAAAGTAAATATATATTTTTCTCTATTAATACCCAAACTATCTAAATTATTTTTTTCAAAACGATTTGATAAGAAATAATGATGGTATATCAAATTGAAAAATAAATACGTTGGCAGCAGTCCCCCGCTTAAGAACAATTCTGGCTTGAAATGAAAAAACTTATCGATCATTCACTTTTATTTTTTAAATAGAATGAACTTGTTTGCTACAAGTACATATAGGTACATTCGCATATGTTTCCTAATTTAAGCATATTATTATGCTTGTACTATTGGTGAACAAAATCGGTCGTGGCAGGATTCGAACTCGCGACCACTGGACTACTAATCCAGCGCGCTAACCGCTCTGCCACCACCCATCTTTGATTTGATGTCGCAGAGAAATAAATAAAAGATTTATTTCTCTGCGACAAAAAGTTATGAAGTTATTAAAAAACAATGTTTTAATAAAGGAGATTTTATATTTTTTCAAAAGGAATGCTTCATTTCAAAATTGTGTGACGAATATTCACTAGAAAAATGTTGATAATACTTGTGTTTTTTAAGAAATTATACAATATTAAACATATTTGATTTCATTGAAATTTGATCAATTATGATGATACCACTTTATAACCAAGATAAAATTGTTCTCACTCATAAACTCCAATTCTTTCTGCTAATATTTTCTCTGTTTTATTCAAGATCTAATACAATATCATCTCATGACTGGAATTCGTTTTCATACTGAGAGTATCAGGACCGTAAATCTTCACAGAGGAAGGCATTTGAATATGTAAAGAATGTGAAATATGAAGTATTGCAATGTACATACACCTTCTCGATTTTATATTGTACATTCTTTCGCTCAACGTACAGTTATGGACTCAAGTGACACCATAATATGGACGGATAAAATGCAGTCAACCTGACATAAATTATAGTATTCTATTATGTATGTTGGTCTACACTACATGGTGAACAATGATCGATAAAGTGATGTGCCTTTTTTACCAATTTGAAAATAAAAAGTACAAATTTTAAGTGTTCTGAGCTTGGGGTCACTTTATTATATTTGAGAGTTAAAAAAATCAGAAGAAGAATTCAAATATATGTTCTTCTAAATCTATTGGGGTCTAAGCGAGTATTAGATATACAAATTCGCAAAATTTGAAAAGAATCGAAAGAGTAATTTAGTCTATAATCGATCAAGTAAAATAAACACGCCGTACATAGCACGTAGCACATAGCACATACCACATAGCACATAGCACATAGCACATAGCACATACATAGCACATAGCACATAGCACTTAGCACAAATCACATAGCACATAGCACATAGCACATAGCACATAGCACTTAGCACAAAGCACATAGCACATAGCACATAGCACATAGCACATAGAACATAGCACACTCACACAGCACATAGCACATAGCACATAGAACATAGCACACTCACACAGATACATTGTGAAACTTTCAGAATACAATTTCAGCCAAATACTAGTCAATAATCTGCAATACAAAGAATATCCTTAAAAATTGTGAAATTATAACTCTTCCTAGGGCTAGTGAGGAGTAAAAAATCTATTTAACGACCTGTGTTGACAACATAGCAATCAAATAATTTCTTCGAAAAGTTCTAGGTATATTTGGGAAGGCATTCGGTCCAATGTGCAATCACAAAATGCGGTAAGATGCTTTAAAAGTTGTGAATATGTTAGTTCTTCAATTGCTCGTTGGGATGCAGCAGCCACTACTTCCTTGTGGCTTTGGTTACAGTTTGTGTGAAACAAGAGCGTCTCTTTCTTCTTCTTCGTCTTGTTCTTTGCCAAGTGCAGAGTATTTCACACCACGATTTACTTTTTCTTAAAACTTTCACGGTGAGACATAATCAACAAAGTAGAGATATATTTTATTTACGAACGCAATGGTGCACATTTATTTTAGCACATGACTATGAATCATTGTCTTTTTGATGTTAGATATTATTTTCAATAAAAGTATAGAATTTCATGTAATCTCAAAAACATGTCTCAGTAAAGATGTAGTATTTTTCTTAAAATTAAATAATTTCTCGTTATCCCCACCATTTTAGAAAGTTATCCAACTTTCGAATCGTTCATGACAATTCAATTCTCTGAATGAATCGACAGTATTAAGCCAAAATGCGTGTACGAAGGAACATTTTGTATGGCGTAGTGGACTTTTTGCATGCTAATAACAAAAACTTATAAGCTTCGCAGCATATAATTATTTATTTATTTAATGTAGTTTCTCGGGCAACTAACAGGTACTATGTCAAATAATTATTTAACATGCACCCAATAACAAGTTGCCACATTCTGGAGACTTACGGTATTAATCGTCTCACAGATCCAGACTGGAAACACAATTAAAAAATGTGTCTCCACCGGGAATCGAACCCGGGACCCTTGGATCAGCAGTCAGATACCTAACCAACTGAACCACGGTTGCCGCGACGTTCCCTTACATGGATATACTCAGAATTCGGAGTAGAACATTTTATGTGAGTTTTTTGTGTCTGTGTGTCTGTCTGTGTGTGTGTGTCTGTCCGTCCCCCTCTTATAAATTTTGATCCGCTGGATTCACAAAGCCAAAAAATTAAGAATATATAAATAGTTGTAGGCCTACAAAACTTTTATACTCAGAATTGTAAATTTTTGTTTCAGTCAGGGGTTATCAACTTTTGAATTTTTGGTTTATTTTTCCATATATCTCAGAAAACAACTCAATTCAAAACCAACACAAACCTGCCCAAAAATGAGACAAAAACACTTATAAATGCTTTCGTTGTGTCTCGGCTAGATTACTGTAATGGCATCTATGATGGATTGCCAAAGTATCAGCTCGATAGATTACAGATGGTGTTTAATGCAGCGGCAAGGCTCATTTATGGAGCGGAAAAACGATGTCACATAACTCCACTACTTAACGAATTGCACTGGTTGAAGTGTCCAGAGCGAGTTGACTACAAAATCTGCTTAACGGTGTTTAATGCTTAAAATAACCTAGCACCACAATACATACAAGAGCTGTGTCAGAGAAAAGATCTCTCTGGGAGGCATCTCACACTTAGTTCTTCTGGATCACAGAGTACCAACTCCCTAAAGGAGTTGGACAGAGCCAATAAAGCGGCTTACTATGATCGATGCTTTGGTGTGAGTGGTCCTATAAAGTGGAATAAATTGCCTCTAGATGTCCGCAGTGCAAATAGTAAGAGCACTTTCTCTAAAGGACTTAAAACAGTTTTGTTTCGTAGAGCAATATAATATCTATCTAAATAACAGCGCCATTGGAATGATCTTGAATCATTAAACGGCGCTATACAAATTATTATTATTATTATTATTATAATTGGATTTTTGTGTCAGCATCAGTCATAAACTAGAAAACTTTAAAGGTTAAATATTCTGCATATCGCTTCCTTAACAACCAGTGAGTAATAAAGGCAAAAAAAAATTCAATTTTTTTTGCGTTATTTTTCATTTATTAAACAATTTTCATACAAACTTTTCAAGGAATGAAATGTCATATTGTGTACTTTTTCATACATATATGCTAATATTAATTTATGTAAATGTCAGAAGTACGTATTAAAATAGATAACATATAATTTCAACTAAGCGTTTGAGTGTTGTTTTTATTGTTTCGTTTAATTTCAATGTTTTTCGTATTTATAAAAAGTAAAAAAATATATATAATAATATTTTCCATGAACAAATAGATCGAACCGCTGATGAATGAACAACTAGCATCATCTATCGGTAATTTCATAATAATTTTTTCATACTGGAAATATTTTATGAGCAATTATTTCTGCATGTAAATGTCATAGTTACGTCTTCATAGAACATTAAACATAACAAGTGCTATGTAAAAATAATTTCTCTGACCAAATAAGGTGTTCATTCTGTCTGGCCAGAACTTGAGTGTCACTACCCATTCTGAATGTTGTCTTTTTCGGTATAACGAGGCTGATGTTTGGGAATACATACATACATACAGGAATACATGGAAGCGTCGTACTTCCTTTTATTACATAATCAACACCCGTATACCTGTAACTGGTTACCTTTCACTGTGGGAAATGCCGTGATGATATTTATGTGTGTATAAAGTTCTGGAAGTAAATGGATGTTAGACGATCTCGTATGTTAAAATGTTCCCAGTGATAGATTCCGCTCCAAGTTTCGATAGTTTTGACATAATTGAAAGGACACGGATACAAATCGATTCGGATAATCGTCCGAGTTTCCAAAGTTTCCAGATGATTGAGAAGTTGTCCTGATAGTCAGTCAAGTTCTCAACTATCCGGAGACGGAGAGGATAAACTTTTGATGAGGCTACAACATGACCGAAATGTTTGAAACTCGAACGAAGAAATTGGACCATCTTGGAATGTATGTACATACATATTACAAATGTGCATACGAACTTACCAAGTTGTCGGAAAAGTTCTTAAATTTTGCAAAACTAATACAGGTGTGATCATGATAATGTGTATTTGACAAAACCCTCTTAAAAGGATTATCTAAATTGTGGATTTTTTCGTATGCAGTTCTATGACAATTTTGATTCAAATAACAACTATTGCATTCTCATTAGATACTATGAAATTCAGTCTTTTTTCAAAACAATTACTCAATCGATATAATGTGATTGTATTATCCAAAGACATTATAGGTATTATCCAACTGTCGATTAGTTAATGAGAATTTGTTATCTAATATATCGACAAAATATCAAGACAATATACGCGAGATTTGTAAGGATAGGTCTAAATTTTTCATGATTTTATTCAACTTTGAAGTCAAAAAACACCAACTAAGAGACCTTGCAGCATATTATTCTGTATAGGTATGGATTTATTCAGAATTCGGAGTAAAATATTTAGTGTCTGTGTGTCTCCCTCTGTTATTACTTTTGATCCGCTCAATGCGCAGAGGTTAAAATTTCAGAATATATAGAAAATCATAGGTATACAAAACTTTTACTCAGAATTAATTTATTTTGTTTCAGTCAGGGTTATAAATTTTTTAATAAATTTTTCCGTATATCTCAAAAACCAAATACGCTAGAACGCTGAAAATTTATTTAAATATACATAGATGAATACAAAATCTCAAAATTCTTTTTTAATAATGTTCCAGATTAACTCAAATATTTTATATTAAGAAAAACATTTTTTTTATGACAAATTTATGTTTAACTGCCTATATTTCCATGTTTTTTGAAAATATCGAAATAGCCGAAATACCCCAACTAGATAATTTAATTTTCTACAAAAAAAAATGTAAATTATAGTAGTACATCACATTTTTTTGTAAAAATTAAATTTTGTGACTACATCGTTTCATACAATTTGTATGGCAGTATACACAACGCACAATATCTACGGGGACTCAATAGTTTGATACTTAATCTCCAAACATACATACCAAAGACCTTATATACTAAAGTATAAGGTCTTTGATACATACATACCAGCAAGCTGTTTTCATATTCTGGGTAGGAAGAAAGGACTGGCCTCTCCATAATGTCTTATCTTGACATACATACCTGCATTTTTTGTATACAAAACAAAATATCTTAAAATATTCAATGATTTTGAATATTTGATGATTTGAATATTTTAATGATTTTGAATATTTTATGGGTTTATAGTTTCGTACGTATTCTTCAACTATACATAATATTACTATCGACAATACAGGCAACTTGTTTATTTATTGCATGCTTCAACTTATCCATTGTTCGATTAAGATTCATTCAAAATATGATAATGGTGATTTATCAGGCCGCCCCAGAAACAACTATATGGACCAGATAATCGGTGACTTGCGCTGTAGCAGTTACAAAGATATGAAGAGACTGGCGGATGATAGAGTTAAGTGGAAAGATCGAGTGTTTGGTGCGGACCAATCCTATGATTGTGACCCAGAAGAAGAAGAATGATCTAACTAAACTTTTCTTTTATTAACGATAATACACTTCAAATAAAGAAAATTTGGACACGAGAGACAGTTTCTTTGTTATTTCAAAATTCTTTTAGTTCAAAGTTCCTACTGTGATCTTGAATGAGACACCATACTTTAAAGTTTCAAAATCTTTCCAACTACTATCAGGCGTATAATTGAGAAAAAGTAATGTCTGGCCATAAAGCAGTTCTCTCGACTAAATACCGTCGTTTTCGACTGTCCTTGGAGTCAATGTCGGGGCTCACTACTGTACAAAACAAAAGTTGAAAATTTTGATGAAAATAAATATGAAATGACGTCTGCGACTTTGGACGATTGGAATCAACTATCGAACAAGAGCCAAATTCTGGCAAAATTATTTAAATACACAAACTTCAGCTAAAAATACTTTTTTTTAACGTATTTAAAAACCTATTAACCCAAATCTTTCACACAAATATCATTTATTTCAATGCTTTTATAATGTGTTTTAAGGTAGGTTTAGACGTTGGGAATTTAAAATTTCATCTCAGGCAGTGGTTTGGGATTCGACGGGATTGGTTAGACCGTGATGAGTCAGGTGTAATATCGCCAACCTCTGTTATAAGCGACACAAGAAGAAGAATTAGATCCACAGATATTGTTATAGATGTATTTCCAATTTTTCAGAGGGCATCAGAAGCCAGCGTAACTATTTTTATTCTCAAAACAAAAAAGCGTTACTATTTTTTTTTGTGTCCTCTCTACAGCCCAAACTATAAGGCCGATCGACTTCATATTTACATCATATGTATGTGAGAAGTACATAGACCTAGAGCTGATTATTACATAGATATCGGTTAATTTCTTCTCTATGCTTTCCTCTCTCACGGTCTGGAAAATCGAGGTATTTTTATACTGTTTGAAATTTTGATACAAAAAAAATACACTCCTCAAAAATGAATTCAAGGATTGTCCAAATTTAAAGGAAAAAATCTTTGGTTTGCTTTATCAATGTGAAATAAATTTCATATTTGTATGAAAAATGTATATAACAGAAGTTAAATAGATCAATATGGAAAAATTGAGTTCATGTTGATATTGTATATGTATTTATAGAAAATTGTTTTTTTTTTATTCTCCACTTCTATGGAGAAATAATTATTATAATAATTTACTATTAATTTCTTGCAGCGTCTATATTGTTTCTTAGCACTAAGGCTACAGAATTGAGTAATGGCGGATATCGAAAGAAACATATCGCATAAGGAGAAAAAATTCAGAAATCTCGAAGCAGATTGTAGAGTAAAATTCAGAAACCGCTAAAGCAGATCGTAGAATAGGATTTGCTTCGGTACTCTTAGATTTCTTGAGATAGACGTTGAGTTTTTCTTCCTGATTGCTCTGTGTGGATTGAATTTGTGAAGAAAAAAAACAAATGTTATCATCGCAGAATAGCCATAGCACTTTTAAACTGTTTCTTCTCCAGAACCGACTTTGTCTAGCGAGGCACTAAAAATTCCAAAAAGAAATAAGAAATTGTAATTAGGTATAAATTTAATAGAAATTGTAATTGTAATTTATATACAATAGTAAGTAAATTATTCATTCATTCAAAATATTGAACGATGCTCTTTTAACAGGTTGTTGGCAATCTCAACACTATGGTGCAAAAAATATATTTAACATTAAATAGAAGGTTCGTTGACTTGCGTCGGTTTCTGACTGACACTGTTAAGTCTGCTACTTGATCTTCAATCGCCGAAACCCTTCGATATGACGTGGGGTCGGACATATCATTTAACAAAGCCTTTATTGTCAGACACAAGACCAAGGAAAATAAGCTAAGTTTGCTTATACAGAAGGTTCGAAGCTAAGGTGAAACTCGCCTCCAAAAAAATGAGCGTACTATATAGAGCGCGTAGATATTTTACTAAGCCCCAGATCTGTATACTCTACAAAGCGCAAATACGTCCAATTATTGAATATGGCAGTCACCTCTGGAGTGGCGCCCCCCAATACCTACTGAATACCCTCGACGCTGTCCAAAGGCGTGCTATACGTCTGATTGATGATCCATCACTGACGATTGCAATCACTAGAACACAGACGCAGAGTCGGTATTTTAAGTTTATTCTATAGATACTACAACGGGAATTGCTCAGAAGAACTTGCATCTTTGGTCCCTCCTCCACCCACTCGCAACAGAGTCACTTGCTTCACTCAATCGCAGCACTCATTCACAGTGGACCTTCAACATATACGAACAAGTCGCTTCTCGAACTCCTTTATTAATACAGCAGCCCGATTGTAGAACGATCTTCCGAATTCTGTGTTTCCACCTTCGTACAACCCGGATCTTTTTAAAATCCGAATTAATAAACTCTTTTCTAGATTGCAAACCCCTCCCAATGCTACGTAATGCGCTTCTTCGGAAGAGTAAAATGGACCCAAATCCTAATAGCTGGCGTCCCCTACGTGTACTTGTTAAAAAAAACAAAGGTTTCCTGAACTATTTTTTGTGCTTCCATATTTTAGTTGTTGTTCATTTTAAGGTTCGGCAGAAAGACCGATTAAAGTCTCCATATTATGGAAGTAGCCATCACTTTTGATCCGTGTAGGTGGACCTTAATGTATGTTGTAAGTACCCTTTATCCTCTCGTGAAAAATAATCGTAACAACTAAGAGCCTTGGGCAAAGTTTAAGGTCAAACTAACATGTGTTTGTATATCAGGTGAGAATTGTAAAAAAAGTATATACTTTTAGGAATATTTTTTTACTATTTCGAGTGTACATAGGTTTTATAATCCAATTTGTGGCCCAGGAGATCCATAATCCATAATGTAGTTTAAATAAATAATGTGAATGGATCCGAGTCAAGCTATGGTAGACCCTATGTAATCAATATAGAAAGATGTTTTTGGTTGAAAAGCATTTGTTTTGGTTAAAAAGTTTTTTTTAGTTGGTTATCCTTATGGATAGTAGTAGTCGTAAACTTTATTTAGATGTAAAACATATATCTAGTTTTAAAAAAAATATATACCTATAAAATTATTTTTTGAAACAAATAATTATCTCTTCGTCCACTCCGCTTGGTCTTAAGCGACTCTCTTCAACTCTGAATGTATTTATTTGAATCTTCTTGTACATATAATTAATACACTGGCGGGCTTATTGCTTAATGGCAATTTCTTCCAACCAACCAGAGTAAATGTTAAATATACAAAACAATGTGTACTACGGCAATAAGTTAATCACATTACAAAATAAATAAAGATAGCAGAAGAAAAGTAAAAAAAAAACAAAGAAGATAGCATATTAGAACAGTTCATAGCAATGATAGAAAAACTAAGGGATAAGGAAAGGAAGAGGAGAGGAAGATGTAATCAGGTGTTGTCAGATAAATATTTTTGCTTTATTTTTCTTGAAGATGTTTAGTGAGATAGACGACGTAATATCAGGACTTAGGCTATTACATAGTCTAGCTGAATGTACTTCAAATAAAGAGCTAAAAAATTCAGAACTATGAATAGGGATAGATAGTAAAGCACGTTCAGCAGATCAAAGTGGACGCCCATGGCTTGAAAGATAAATGAATTCATATTTGAGATACTGAGGTAAATTTGGATTAAAAAGGACATTGTATAGTAATGACAAGATATGTATATTACGTCGTTGTCGTATCTTGGGCCAATGAAGAAGTTTACTGTAATGAGAAATATGATCGAAATTTATTTAGTCCAAAGATAAAAACGGATGCAAACATTTTGAAGGCGTTCAAGTTTGTTGAGATGTTCCTCGTTTACATCCAAGTAGCTAACAGCTAATGTAGTGAAGATACCTACTCTTATTCATTTACCGTTTAAAAATGACTGAATCTGTTTTTAGAAATTAAATAAAAATTTGACTGGTAAAGGTAACGTTTGGATATAGTATAGTTGTCATGCGAATACAGATGGCTTAATAATGATCGAATATTTTACTTAATCAATTGTTTCCTACTATAAAGAGACTTTAAAAGGTTTTAAACGTAATTTGTTATTTAATATATTTTTTTTTATACAAGTATAAACTTTTGGTTCTATATAATATCAATTAAATAAATTTATTAAAAATAAATTAAATGAATTCTGTGTGGGAGGTCATCATTGTCTAGCTAAAATGTAAAATGCACTAATACACACAACAGAATAGACAATAACATAAAACTAGCTCACCTAAGCACAGGCTGTGTCTAGTGAGGGGCTAGTAACAAAAAAATTCAAATAAAAAGACAAAGACAATTAAAAAAAAATAATAAGTAATAATTTTTTTTCAACAAATACTTTATTTTTACAGTTTTCGTTGTGTGTGCATGACTTAAAATGAAATATTGTGTTTAGAAAGAAAGAAAGAAAGACGTATAATATATGTTAGAATACGTTTGTATGAACAATAACATGTTCTTATATTATAATGTAAAATGAATAAATAATGTATGAATAAATAAACAACGTAATAGACACTAACATACTCACTAGCTCACCTTAGCACAGGCTATGCCTAGTGAGGGGGCTAGTAACAAAAGATACAAACAAAAAGACATAGCTAAAACTATGTATATATTTTCATGTTTTTCTTTTTTTGGTTTGAATATGTATTCTGATATGTTTTCTCATTTGAGTATTCTTCTTTTTCATTTATTTTCAACCTTTTTATGATGTTTATTTGATTTTTTTTTGTTCATGTATGATTTGATTTAATTACTTTTACTTTTATGTTGACTTTGTTTTGTATTGATATTTTTATTTTGTTATAAGTGCTTCCCTCATCAAGCACAAGATTGTAATCTTTTTGATGAGGTACTGCAGGGAAAAATATGTAAGAATATTATTACTAGTGAATTTATATATTGATTTGTATTATAAAATATATTAAAAAATAAAATAAAATAAAATAAATAAATACATAAATATAAGCACTAATGAAATAGTAAAATGTTATTTATTAGAAATGAAATAACTTATAATTACTTTGTATGTCTACTATGTAAGTATATGCTTATATTACGTACAATTATTTTGTACCTTATATCTAATAGATGTTTTTGGATAGAAACAAATAAAAAACAATTAAAAAAAACGCATCTGCTCTAGAAACTCTAGGTGAGGACGCCCTTTGCCAGTTGTTCATCAACCATTTCCTACAAGATCGTGTGTAAGAGATCCTCATGTCGCAATACATGGTCCATCCAGGTTGCACGCCTTTTTGGTATGGTCTTATTCAGAGATTCTAAGATTGGTCTGCGCCAAACACTTGATCTTTCCACTTAACTCTATCGTCCACCAGTCTCTTCATCTCTTTGTAACTGCTACAGCGCACGTCACCGATTATTTGGTCTATATAATTATTTCTGGGGCGACCTCTACAGTTACCCCCATCAATCATTCCTTCGACGATGGTAAAAAGCAGGCCTGGGTGCCGGATGTTGTGGCCTATCCAAGTTGTTCTCTGTTGGGCAATTCTTTTCATAATTTGCCTTGTCTCTCCAACCCCACTTAGTACCTCGTCGTTGCGATGTGTTCTGACCGGTGAACTTTAGCCATGCGTCTGTAGCACCACATCTTAAACGCAGAAAGACGTCCCGTTTCGCGTTGGCTGATGGTCCATGTTTCACAGCCATATAGCAGTACACTCCAGACAAGAGACTTGATCAAAATTTTCGCTAATTTTGATGGTGTTCAGCATAAATAAACAAATATGCACAAAACATAAATAAATAAGAAAATAAATATTATCAAGGTATATCAAAAACAAGTTAGTACGCCATATGTAATAAAATAGTGTCACAAAATTCTTAGGATGCACTGTCAACGTGAAAAAAAAATACATCATACTTTTCCACTTTTCCGTATTAGTGGAAACAAAAAATATAACGTATAAATCGGTTTCAATTTAATTAAGGTAATTTATAAAGATTACAAAGGAAATAACACTGTCGTGTAGCTACAACTTTCGTAATAAAACATCTTCGTAGTAATTGGTACAACACTATTAAACAAAATTAAGCTCTATCAGAGCAGATTGCTTTCGATGTAAAAGACGCGAAGTTTGAAAAACTTCTTTAATTTGAACGTAGTTTTAAGTTAGTAGACAACTTGTCATTAAAGGACGATATTAAAAAAAATCAACTAAGTTTTTAAAAAGTAGAGATTATAATTTTCGGGAAAAATGTTCATGCCCACCTTCATTAAATTATAACCTTCCTATTATGTAATTTTAAAACATTGGCACACTGTATAACAGAATAAGGACAGAAGATATACCTATATAAAAATGGATGTACGTATATTTGTTTGTTTGTATGTGGCCGATGGACTCCTAAACTATAAATCCGATTACGATGAAACTTTGAAAATTTGTTCAGCTCATACCGGAATAATTTATTTATTTTTTTATTTAATATCTCGCACAATTTTCTCTAAAAAAATAAATGTTAGGTACTTATTGGAATGAAAATTTGTGGAATCGTTTAGCGCGCACAAGAAAGGTAAAAAAAAAATATAATTTATTTGTTTATTCAATATGTCACACAATAATTTACAAAAAAATGAATAAATAAATAATAGAATAAATAAATAAAAAAAAAACCTTAAATCACCTTTAGTCACCAATTATAGTGAGATGGTTTTTAATTATATTGGTTGTGATTGATTAATTTAAAGGAATTTTCATCAGACAATTATTTTCGTGTTCAAAAGTATTGTCAAAACACATCTCTCTATATTAGATATACCTACTACAGACAGTAAAAATATTGGGGCAACTGATAATTTATTTAATGAAAGATAGGAAGTACTCAATCTGACAAATGTTTTACATTTTAGTTGTTTAATAATAAGGATATTTGATCAATACAGAATGAGAATGTCGAGGAGAATTCGCGATCCGTCAAGCCACGGCACTGAAAATGATTTCGAATGGGTAACACAGGTGGGTACAACTGTATTCCAACTGTCGATTCGTTAAAGAGAATGAAATTCTATTGAAGGAAGAGGCCGTTTAAATCCAAGATGCGTGTATGAAGGAATTGTATGCAGTCTACTTTTTTCTCAGCTTTTCCAACTTTGAAGTCAAAAAACACCAAATTAGACGCTTCGCAGCATATATGTTCGATATACGGATTTACTCAGAATTTGGAATAGAACATTTTGTGTGTCTGTGTATCCGTCCGTCCCATATAACTTTTGATCCGCTCAATTTACAGGGCCCAAAATTTCAGAATATATAAATAGTTATAGATCTACAAAACTTTTATTCTCAGAATTTCGAATTTTTGTTTCCGTCAGGAGTTATCAATTTTTAAATTTTTGGTTAATTTTTCCATATATGTATCTCAGAAACCATAAAAGTTAAAACGCTGAAAATTGGTATTAACATAGACGAATACAAAATCTCAAATCCGTTTTTTCAAAAAATTGCAGAGTTTCTCAAACATTTTTTATTAAGAAAAACATTTTTTAATGATGAATATATGTGTTTAACTGCCTCTATTTCCTTATTATTTAAAAATATCGAAAGAAACGAAAACACACGAACGAGATAATTTAGTTTTCTATAAAAAATATAACCACTGTAGAAGTACATCTCAAACTTATATAGGGTTTCTCAAACATTTTTTATTATAAAAATATTTTTTATGATAAATTTATGAGTTTGACTGCCTATATTTCCATTTTTTTTTAAAATAGCGAAAAAAGCCGAAACACCCCAACTAGATTATTTATTTTCTATAAAAATATTATCATTATAGAAGTACATCTCAACTTTTTTAACAATTTTTATAAAAATTGAATTCAGTGACGACATCGCTTCATACAATTTGTATGGCAGTCGCCTATACACAATATGTAAGAAGACTTAATAATTTGATACTTAAATCTCCAAACATACATACATACCATCATGCTGTTTTCATATTCTGGGTAGAAAAAAGGACTGACCTACATACTGTCCTATCTTGGCATACATACCTACATACATGTGTTGTATAGAAAATAAATTATCCTAAAATATTCAATAATTTGGATTTATGAGTTTATTGTTTGATACTTATTCTTCAACTATACATACATACTATCGCTATCGACAGTTGGATCTCATGTGTTATATGCAACTAGTTACATAAAAAATATTGAGTACCACAGTAATAAAATAATTTCCGACAATCTAAATAAAGACAAACCTTATCAAGTGGAAAAAAAACTAGTATTAATTATGTTTATTTAAATTACAAAAATGTTTTCATACCTACATAAATATTTGAACATCATTATAATGTACCGTCTCGCAATTATGAGTAATGAGTAAATTCCCAATATTATTTTAATATATACAATGTAAGTAGATACAATTTCCATATTAACTCTACCTCTACATTCAATATTTGTAAATAAATAGTGTGTATCAACCGATCGTCAGTAAACTTATTGACAAAGCTTTTTCGAATTGGGCATTAATTTCGTTTGGGTAAATATACAGAGCATTAAAAAAACACAACATAACTTTGGTAATAAGTTGGCGTACCTACTTACTACTATCTAAGTGTGAACTAGTGATTGGCTAACGTATGTCCAAGACTGGGGTGGCCTTGGTCATAGTCTTGCATTCTTGTTTTAGTCTTTATCTTGGTTTTGTACACTCGGACTTTTCTCGCAAATTTCTTAATTATATAAAATCCGGTTGTCTGAGAGATTTCATATGAAAAAACAATTATATGAACTTGCGATGTTAGCAAGGTTCAAATCTACAAGACATGTGTTCGTCCCATAACGACCTTCGGTATAGAATCCACAGCAGATACTGTCCGTACCAAAAACCTCCTTCGAACCAGCTCAGAATCATCCTGGCAAAACCAAACCAAACGTATTCAGAAGCATCGCTGGCAAAACCGTGGCAGAGTACGAAACACAGAGATTCGAAGGAGGTGCGAAGTTGAGGATATTGTAATATGGGGTCGACAGAGAAAAAGGTTCTGGAATGAACACGTGTCACAAATGACAGACTCAAGATCCGTCATAGTGGCCAGAGATAATGTTCCCCAAGAAAGCAGACCTCCAGGACGTCCTTCCAAGAGATGGAAAGACTGCTGGTAGTCCAAGTCACAAGAGAGAAACTGACCCAGAAAATAAACAGGCCTAAAAAGAGAGAAAGAAGAAGAAGAAGAATTATTACTTTACCAAATGAAGTGAATATAATACAAATAATTGGTGAACGTTGCGCAAGCGCATAAAGTGATCACATAAACCAGCCGATGACAGGTCGTAAGCCCTGTAGGTGCCTTGATTTCCCGGTTCTCCTACAGTAAATATTCAAACTTCGTCTCTATTGAGATAATTAAAAATCTGTTAAAAAATATCTTTGACTCCCGACAGGGAAAAAAATCCAATGTTTGCGCATATGCAATAATAAAAATATTCGATTACTTACACATTGGTACAAGTAGGTAAATAAGACAAAAATGACCTTATAAGTCTGGCGCAATTCAGGGGTGACTTCTATGCGAAAAATGCATTTGTCACCTCAGGTATAAGAATTGTTGCTCTCATTATTTACAAAAAAAAAGCAATTCTCTCAATAGATGGCGTTACAACAAAAATAAATAAAAATAATAAGAATGTTGTTCATAATTTCACATAAAGATGGCTGTAGTAAAAATTTCTTATTTTCAAGCGAAAATAATTTCAGTATTACAATATATAGAACTTTCAAAACTGAATTGATAGGGATCTCTTTAAAAAGGCATAATTGGTGAACGTTGCGCAAGCGCATAAAGTGATCACATAAACCAGCCGATGACAGGTCGTAAGCCCTGTAGGTGCCTTGATTTCCCGGTTCTCCTACAGTAAATATTCCAACTTCGTCTCTATTGAGATAATTAAAAATCTGTTAAATTATACAAATAAGTCATTATTTGAAACGTATATGTTTATTTTTTTTTAACAATTAAATTCAGTTACCAGTCTCAATTCTGTTTCGAGTTCGTTGAACCTTTCTTTAGTATAATAAGGTTTTTGGTTGAATAATACCACCACATGGTAGTGTTGTGCAAAAATTTTATGTGATAACGGGGTACAAAATTGACCGAGTATATTTTGTCTATTACTCTCCACAATAATAAACTTGAGAATATGAGAGAGAAGAGACAAAATACGCAGGTAGAAAGGTGACATAAGTTAATTCATGTACAAAGCTGAAACATCAGTTCCGACAATACAAGATTAATCATCCTGGTGTCGAAGGATTAGGAGAGCCGACCTGACCTCAAGTGAGAAAAGGCAAATATGAAAAAAAAACCTTTCGATCTTGCAATATTAGTCATAATATGCAGGCCAAGACAGCGAGACTTGCAAAACGTTTGCTCATCATTAGTATGAACGCAACGATTAGTGTTACTCCCACAGTCAGAAGACAGGTCGCAGCTGAGACGGAGCGAATGAAGCAACTTCTCGATCAAAGACATCCCATGTACGGCCGTGAGGCCCGACAATCCCGGCTGAAGTCAAGAAGAGGCTTTGTGGAAACAACATCCGCGCTGCCTGGCCCGCCAGAGGCGCGCCGGATTGAGCTGTGGCAAGAAAGTTTCGCTGACCCCGCGCATGTCAAACCGAAGGAAGAGATGGCCGCTGGACACAACCTGCCATACCCCACTTGGAGAGCACTAAATAGATTGAGAACTGGGGTGTCGCGCTGCAATAGTAACCTCAAAAAATGGGGCTACAAGGAGGACGATACCTGCGAGTGCGGGGACATACAGGACCACCAACACCTTTTGATATGTCCGAAAGTCGGAGAGACATGCGCGCGGGAGGACCTAATTGCCGCAAATGACAGGGCCGTACATGTGGCCAACTACTGGAAGTTCTTTATTTGATGAATCCGGACACGGAAAGTAAGTAAGTAAAATGTTATCGAACTTCCGTTCATCTTTTGTAACTACAAAATGATGACTAAACCAAAGGCAACAACTGCTTCGTATCATATACGGGAAGGGAGTAAATGGGATTAGTTGTGCAAGAAGAGTTGAGAAATAGAAATCGTCAAAGTAGTGTTGTTTCATTTATGTAAACTTGCACTTTTACTGCCACATATACTCTTCTTCTTCATCAGCCCGTTTGCATCCAGAATTTAACATAGGCTTCCCCCTCTTCTTCTATTCCTACTTTTCCTGGGCACACCGCTTCCAATTGCTCCGTGACTACCTTTATTACATCTTTTTTCATAGACATCAAGTTAGGACAGGTCAAGAGGTTGTTTAACGCTCGACTGACGCGTCATACAAAGTATTTCAAAATGGCGGATCTTTCACATACGATCCGATGCATATTTGAGATTGACAGAAAAATTAAATACTTATAACGTTTTTCCTTGTTATTCTTCGTCGCAATCGTGTTTAAATTGACTCAACACAGCACAACGTTCGATGTCAGTTATCCAAATATAACATGCATTTATCTATTCTTTGACATCTGTGAAGCTAATGCGGACATATGAACAAAATAAATGAGGGTGTTCGTAAACAATTCGGTGAACTTGTCAGTCACACCTTCGTATACGCTTATAAGTAAGACTTTTTAATACCGATCTTAACTATTTTAGTCCTCCTTATCTAGTTGCGCGTTTACTAAGCTATTAATGAAATCTAATTAGTAAGACTGTAAGTATTTAGCTTTAAATTAAGCAAAGAAACTTCTTAAAAAATACAGTTTTGCGATGACAAAAGAAACAAGATACTCATTTTTTAAACTATTGTGGGAGACCACATCTCGAAATTTCTTTCGAGCGCGCGCCTAGCGACGGCAAGTACATTTGTTTATCGCTAGGCCGAGTTCATCGCCCGCAACGTCAAACAAGTGACAATACTCCTCAACTGGGTATGACACTTCAAATAAATAAGTCTAGAAAGTTCGAGGACATTGAACTTGCTACCCCCAGCGCAGCACTATTTAAGGGAGTCTACACCTCTACACGTCGTCACTTCATTTCCGTATTTCCGTCACTTCGATTCGTCACATCACGCCGCCGTTCTCGACCACGCCGTCTCGCCGACACTTCGTCACTCGACCACCGATCATCTCTCGACCCTGCGAGCACGATGGTACTTCACCATGCAAAGATTCGGACACTTCGAACACACCCGCTAACTCGCTCGTTATACCTACTCATCGTGAGAAAAGTTCCTTTGTAAGTTATTTCATCAATTGTAAATTTACCCTTAAGCAAACTATTAACTGTGATCAATATACTCATTGTTACTTTTGACCATTCTTTCTTCTTCTCTCTAAACCACTGTCCTTGTGTTCTTATTTCAAATCATATCCACTTGGGATATAGTAAACTCTCTTTACTGGTAACCCCTCTGGTTACCACATATATTTAATAGTAACCACTCTGGTTACTAACTACTGTTGATTGGTAAACCCCTTTGGTTACCAATCAGCTTTATTGGTGACCCTGAAAACGTGAATATGAACACAATCGTTACCAAACAGCTTAACAGCTAAGATTCACAGCTACTGGTATTTACAAAACATCGGTATTTATCTAGTACCGGCCCGAGGTCGAAAAACGATAAATATGCATTCACAACAGTGGTATTTTTCCTTACAATAACATTAAACAACACTTACCGATTTTCCTCAGATCACTCCTTTTCTTTTCCTAGCTTTGAAAAAGAACGAATTGGTTTTTGAATCTCTCACGATGGGTACACTACACTACACCCGCGAAACAATCGCGCTTAATTCTATGCAATCGCGTTTAAAAATCACCCGCGCTTCTCGGTTTTTAGTTATTCTTTGTCATAAATGTTGCATTCAAATAACACATGCATAGTACACATTCATTTTATTCTGAGATTGTAAACAAAGGTATATATTGGTACCCACTTTATAATTTCACATAAACAAACACTGTTAAAAAATTTTCTGTACGGCACTGCTTTAAGTAAAAAAAATACTCCGACAATCGCGATATACATAAACAAAACCGCACTTCCGAATTTAGTTATATTCTTTTCACATAATTCACGGAACTAAAAATATTTTTCACATACATCGCGACAAAAAATTCTCATGCACAACAATAATACTGAAGTGACAAAAATTATTAATTTTATATTTTGCATACAGTTTTACGCGTGGTACAGAACATTTAAGTAATCTTGATATAGTAATTTCACTGTTTAAACAAATATCCATCGAAAGTTTTCGGTTTTAAACGATAAAACTTCAATTTTGTTATTTTTAATAAGTAAACAACGCGATTACGGCTCGTGACTAATCTTTCAAAATTTCAACTAGCGGTAGAAAAATTAAGTTTTAATAAAACACCATCTATCGAATGACAATCTAAGTTTTTGCTAACAAGATATTTACGTACGTTATTTAAATTCATTGCAATCAGAAATATGTTTTTATATCAAAGGAGCTCGCAAATAATTAATTAAATTATCACTATTTAATATATCAAATAGGTACTAATTTCGTGAAATACTTAACTTACCTATTTCATACTTTGTAATTTTGCTTTAAATACCTTTTATACTTTGAAACTTGCAAAGCATTTTTGTACTTAGACACATTTCAATATTTACCTATTACAAATAGAATATGTATTTTAAACATTTTTGGACTTTGCTGAAATTCATATTATTTTTTTGTTGCATTGTATACCTAATTAGATACTTGAATTTATTTTCACTTCTAAAATATATTGTAATCAACTTAATTATTATTGACAAATACTTATCATTGTACATATTATATTTTTGCAACATGCAACCAACAATATTTTATTTATTCGCTTGCTACAATTGTAAATGTTTATATTATGAAAATTTAAAATTTACAACTGTCAACTGCTGTTACTATGTACAACTATAGAAGCAAGATGATCAACGTTATCATCATCATCAGCATCAAACCAAGATGGAAAGCGACATTATCAACATCGATAAATCAAGATGGCAAACATTGTCAACGGCACCAAATCAAGATGAACAACATTGGCAACGGCACCAAATCAAAATGGACAACTTCAGCAACAAATGGTTTTCATCAGCAACCAAGAGCAACACCGACACGCTACAACTCGCTATACTGGCACGTATTCCCAAAGACATCAGACTCACTTGATGCGCGGCAAAGAATGCACAAGCACTCGCTATACTGGCACGTATTCCCAAAGACATCAGACTCACTTGATGCGCAGCAAAGAATGCACACACAGGCCCCACTGGAGAACTACTCCAAAGCTGCCTAACGCAACAGACACGCCGAAACTTCAACGCTGGAGAACTACTCCAGAGCTGTCGGACACCCAAATATGAACGCACGCACACATCTCGAGCACACAAAAACTCACCTCGTCTCATCGCTACGCACGCCTTTGAACGAGGAATGATTTTGTTGGGACGCTGTCCCATCCTTCGTGTTATGCTTATGACTCGCACTCAGTCTCGCATACCCAAGGAGCTGCTCAACCACGACAACACGACGTCTACACGACACGGTCAACACGACGCTGTCAACACGTCACTGTCAACACACGCTGTCAACACGACGACAGTCAACGAAAACTTCGAAAACGCCAACGCAAGCCAACTGCACAGTTCTGCAAATTCGACAAGAATGTTTAGATGCCAATTACACTGCATAGCTTATCGGACTCCACGGACTACACTGACTCCACGGACTCCACAGCTTTGTGTACTAACAAGCCTCACCGACACACTGCAATTGTCAACGGGCTGAACGGGAACACTGTTTCCAAAGCAATCACATCTTGATCCGTCGCAATCATCATCAGCAACTAGGCAACAGTCCAACTAACACAAGTCTAACCATCTCTCCAAAATTGTAATGACCACAAAAATCTTCAGCAACGACTGCCTCAGCTCAGCCACACCATGCCGTTCTACCAAGGTATCGTGCCATCTTCGATACCACTTGGAGGGGAGGAATGTGGGAGACCACATCTCGAAATTTCTTTCGAGCGCGCGCCTAGCGACGGCAAGTACATTTGTTTATCGCTAGGCCGAGTTCATCGCCCGCAACGTCAAACAAGTGACAATACTCCTCAACTGGGTATGACACTTCAAATAAATAAGTCTAGAAAGTTCGAGGACATTGAACTTGCTACCCCCAGCGCAGCACTATTTAAGGGAGTCTACACCTCTACACGTCGTCACTTCATTTCCGTATTTCCGTCACTTCGATTCGTCACATCACGCCGCCGTTCTCGACCACGCCGTCTCGCCGACACTTCGTCACTCGACCACCGATCATCTCTCGACCCTGCGAGCACGATGGTACTTCACCATGCAAAGATTCGGACACTTCGAACACACCCGCTAACTCGCTCGTTATACCTACTCATCGTGAGAAAAGTTCCTTTGTAAGTTATTTCATCAATTGTAAATTTACCCTTAAGCAAACTATTAACTGTGATCAATATACTCATTGTTACTTTTGACCATTCTTTCTTCTTCTCTCTAAACCACTGTCCTTGTGTTCTTATTTCAAATCATATCCACTTGGGATATAGTAAACTCTCTTTACTGGTAACCCCTCTGGTTACCACATATATTTAATAGTAACCACTCTGGTTAATAACTACTTTTGATTGGTAACCCCTTTGGTTACCAATCAGCTTTATATTTTTATTTTTACTTCATTGCTCTTTGAGTTGAGTAAAAGGAGGGTTGAACACGGGGCATTAGGTATATAATGTATATTTTGTTCTTGATGGGTGCAAAGTGTTACATGATAACTAATGCAGTACAGGTAATTTAATAACCTCGAGGCTCTGTTTAATGCTGGACAGAATTTCCAGAAACCCTTGCATCGTGGAAAAGTAACAGAAATTTTAAGGGAATGTCTGCACATTATGATCTGCTACAGTCGTTTGATCGCCAATCTCACCTTTGAACACCAAAGTTTCACATAACTAAGAAAACGTTTCATTTATAAGTGTTCAAAATTAATAGTTTTGGAAACTCGCCAAAACATCTTCTTGTGTTATTTCAAGAAAACCATAGAGGATTCTTCATACTCAAACCCAACACCCAAGTTAGCAGACCCAAACTCTGGATACATTTCCTGCGGTATTTATACACATCATCATTAGCCTGTGTTTGCCCACTGTACGACATAGGCCTCCCCCCTCCTCCTCCACTCCTCCCGTTCCTGTGCGACTCCCATCCACTGTGGTCCAACAAATCTTTTAATGTCGTCCATCCCTTGTGGTCTCTCGGTCTCCACTCCACCAATCTTTTCGTCCATCTATTGACGGTCATTCTTGATATGTGTCCTGCCCATCTCCACTCTTAACCACATCGTACAGTTTGGTCTGATTGCGTATCCAGTCATTCCTCTTCTTGACTTCTAGTTTTATGGCCAACATTTTCTTTTCCATTTTTCTTTGTGCTGCTCGCAGCTTGTTTGCAGACAATTTGGTCAAGGCCATAATTCCATGCCATAAGTGAATACTGGCATAATGCACTGCTCAAACACCCTTGATTCAGGGAATTCGGTATATACGATTCAATGTTTACACATTAGCATAAATATCTGGAAAAGTGATAAATTGCAACGAATGCTGGAGGAAACCAAGGTCCACGACGGACTATAGAGCCACTATTGAATGAAGAATGAATAGGTGAGTCCGCTTATAGTTAACAGCTAAACGATTTTCCTTTTTTCATCTATATTTTTAAAACATTTACAGGAAATACGAATTATTGCCATCGGCTGATTATATGATAATTTTGAACGGTTGCGAAAAGTCACCGATTATGTATTTTATTTAAATTCCCTTATCAATCTAAGAAGCACCAGCGAAGAGACGGAAGGACAGTTGAACATCCTCTTCCTAGGACATTTCCCTTCACAAACAGGTCAAATTACGAGAAAGGAGAAACTGATTTAAAACTTGTATAAAAGTTCTCGTGTGGTAGGTATTCTCAGTATGCTTAAAAATACGGTGAAATTACTAACGCCATCTATGAGAATGGCGGCGAAACTTTTCCTCTAACGCCATCTATTGAAAAATCAGTTTATAAACAATGAAACTACATATGTCATGTACGATCATACAAAATAGACACTGTAAGGATTTTTGACACAAACTGATGATCATCTTCATAGTTTAAAAAGAAATAGATAAATACTGAAGCTTGAATAATGAAAATGAAATAATATTTCTGGTGCAGTTCAGGAGTGACATCTGTGCGAGACACTGTCACCTTATTTGTAAGGACTTTTGCTTTCATTGTTTACAAATAAACTAAATAATAGAAGCTTGAATAATGAAAATGAAATAATATTTGACTTTTGCTTTCATTGTTTACAAATAAACTAAATAATAGAAGCTTGAATAATGAAAATGAAATAATATTTCTGGTGCAGTTCAGGAGTGACATCTGTGCGAGACACTGTCACCTTATTTGTAAGGACTTTTGCTTTCATTGTTTACAATAATAAACTAAATAATAGAAGCTTGAATAATGAAAATGAAATAATATTTGACTTTTGCTTTCATTGTTTACAAATACATAAACTAAATAATAGAAGCTTGAATAATGAAAATGAAATAATATTTCTGGTGCAGTTCAGGAGTGACATCTGTGCGAGACACTGTCATCTTATTTGTAAGGACTTTTGCTTTCATTGTTTACAAATAAACTAATTTCCCAATAGATGGCGTTACAAAAAAGGTTTCTTCGTTACCTCATAGATGGCAATACTATAATTTCGTATTATTTGGGCGAATTGTTTACTCATTATTCAAATATATAGAACTTTCAAAAATTACATTGATAAGGTAACTCAATCATGGCATAATTGGTGAACGTTGTGCAAGCGCATAAAGTGATCACGTAAACCAGCCGATGACAGGTTGTAAGCCCTGTACGTTCTTTGTGTTCCTGGTCTTTCTATACTATCCTAACTTTGTCTCTATTGAGATGTAAAAAAGTTTGAAATTTTTTGTAGTTTTCAACATTTTTTTCCTCCATTTTTATAAATAGATACCTACTACAGCTTACGGCAAATAACTCAAAAATTTTCGTCGTGAAGAAGGGCGATTTTCACTAACTATACCAATAAAGAAAAAAAAAACAAAAATTACCGTCTGCGCAGCCCACGTGATTTATCAAACTAGACTATTAAAAGAACTGACAAAGAAAATAGAATGTACTTACACATTCGAAGAAAAAATAAATTATGGGGTTGAATATCTTAGAAACTGAGCTGTCCCAGTTCCATCTAACTATAACGGTAAAATAGATGTTTATTGTGTTTGCTTGTGGTTTCTTTGGATGTAATATAGGATTCTTGTTGTGGATATAAAATGGAGCTATTTCAGTATAACGTGGTTTGTGTTATTTATATGGGATTTTCCATACAGAATTATTCTATTCATTTTCTGAAAAAAATGTAGGCAGTTCATATGAAGTAGGCATTGAATTTCTAAGTATTACATTTACAACTTGTTTATATTTCAATTAATTATAATTTCTATGCTCTTTAAGTGAATCGTTTCATTGAGACATCCAAGTTCACGGTATTTAAAAACGAGTGGGCTGTAACCAACACTAAACTCTCCAGACCATAGTATGTGTTCATTTGTTCTTCTTGAAAGGTTGACAATCTCTAAATGCATTTTTTGAAGTACTTTTCTATATGATTCTTAAATAAATATTATATTCCCAGAGGACAAAAGTTTTCAGAATACACCAGTGGCGTGCAAGCCATACATGCCTATATGCCTGGCATGACTATCAAAATCAAAAAAAAAAAAAAATCAAAAAAAAAAATCAAAAAAAAAAATCAAAAAAAAAAATAAAAAAAAATAAAAAAAATTAAAACATTCTAAGATTTTTTTAATATATCAACGAGTTGTAGGGCGTATAACGAATCATAAAACAGTTCTTATTTTTTTTTCTAGCGCAAATATTAACGGAGATATGAATTTCTTAAAATTTGAATAATTGTCCTTTGTAGGTTCAATTTGCTTGTAATTATTTTCGTATGTTGCAACACTGAATTTAAAACGTACGCAACATTGCTTCCAAGGAGAAACATTGACATGTCTGATAACAATTATTTATTTCCCTACAAATTATAAATCTCTTTTTACTTTTGTTGTTAATATTCATTGCAGTATGCCCGATATATTTGAGCATACAATATACATGACTAAAGGAACAAAATTTGTTTGTTTGTGTTAGTGTATCTGTGTATTTTTTAAGGTAAGATTTATGCTGGGCATGGTATGAAGCTTCTTCAACAGTTTGTATGTATGGGTGTAAGAATATTCAGATGGTTTGGTTGGCTTATGGTTCAACATGGTACATTTTTACAACAACGTCCGTTAGATTATATTACTGTCAGATTAGATTAGATAGATTATGTTACGCCAAGATTTTGGCGCTAATATAAATATATTGAATTGTTTTGATTCGAATCATGCCGAATAGATCGTTTATCTTTAAAATGACTGGAAATAAAAGGGAGAGTGATAATAATCGTTTCTAATTAAATTTCAAAAAGTATTTAAAATATTATTTAGTATTATGCATTTGCCACGTAATTCAAAGCAGTTTAAAAATTCGATTTTATTGTAAAAAAGCAAGTAAAGATAATATTTCAAATAAAGGTTTTGTAAAATATGTAAGAAATTTCATAAAATAATGTATGTGCAATTTGTTAGGAATTCATAAATATTATTCAAATATAAGGAAAATAACCTTTGCGTAAATATGATATATATAATATATCGATTTATATATCACGACATCTATGAATAAAAACTAATGGATGAAAAATAAAATAATGGATGAAAACATTTACTGCTGGTAGTAAATTTGCTGTGATAATGGTTGGAAAGATACTTCATAGATGTCTCTGAATATTTTAACTAACATTCATGATATATATTTACAGTTAGTTATTAAAAACTTTTAGTTATTAAAGGGCTGCATTTCAAATATTTATCAATAAAATTGAAATATTTATAATATTTCAATTTTAATATTTATAATTTTGATTATTTGCTCCTACCTTCACGCAATGCGTGTAATTGGTGTTATGTGCGTAGTACAAAACAGGAGTTAAAGAAAAAATATAAGGTGAAAAGATATTATGTAGGTTGACTAAACAGAGGATGTAGTTTTTTTTTGGGCAGAACCAGCTGATGGACCCCTCGCACGCCACTGCAATACACTATACATACAAAAACAATGTCACGGAAATCATTGTATTCATTTTCTACATGATATCTGTTGAGAAATGTTAAGTAAAATCGCACAACAAGCAGTATAACCATGTATGAGATAGTGTATGAGGCGATTTATGTGTCAAGATAGAAGAATGCGGTGTTCGGTTCTCAGTGCCCATACAAATATGATATTTATTTCACATTGATATGGCCGACCACATATTTTTTTCTTTAAATTTCGACATCCTTGAATGCATTTTTGATGAGTGTATTTTAAATGTATCAAAATTTAAAACAAATTAACGGATATCTATGGAAAACTAATCAGCTCTATTTTTATGGACTTTACATATATGATGTTAATATGAAGTCAATCGGACTTATAGTTTGGGCTGCAGAGAGGACACAACAAAAAAAAAACAATGTAAATGATGAATTCATAAAGAAGAAATTAAAAGTTGTCTATAGAAAACTAATCAGCTCTAAGTCTATGCACTTTACACATATGATGTTAATATGAAGTCCATCGGACCTATATGTAGTTTGAGCTGCAGAGAGGACACAAAGAGGAAAATCCGTACGGCGTGCGGCGTACGCCATACATACAAACACATCACGACGAAACTCAGTGTGCACGCTATAAAATTGTAAAATCATGACTCTCCACTATTATATAGTGTGGAGAGTAAAAAAGCTATCGAAATTTTTTAAACGGATCATATTATATACTTTAAAAAAGTGAAATTTCAAGTAGAACCAGTAAAAATATCCACGTCACCGGTTTAATTTGATATTTGAGTTAAACAATGGTTCAACTCTTGAATTTTGGGGTTCAACATATTTGAAAAACGTTTATAAATAACGTTGTTAAAGTTTAATAAATTGCTATTAATTTTGTGCAATAAACATTGCGGTTTACAGGCGTGATTTCATTACTGTCACTAGGACTTCAAAGATGTCTGTCGGGGGGTTTCCATCGACCAATTTGTCATGTAAATAAAAGACGCGATTTCTTATGGCCATCCGTACACAATATAAAAAAAATCACGCTTAATGCTATCTTACTTGGATTTTATCCCACATGGTTGTGAGGTCAGCTCTCCATACTGCGCTCCCCCATTTCATCCTACCTTGAGAATTGTTCTCTTTAAATTACCGCATATACTCCGCTTCATTGACGTGTTAAATTGGCAATTTTCAACAAATTCAAGGCTATTTTCTACTTATTTTCAAAGTGACAATTCTCAAACACATCGGTGGGGGGACAATGGCAAGGACACTTACATAGAAAAAAAAACAGCATTTATACTGTTCTTCCTTCACCACCACCCGTTCTGCTTAGTGAGACTAATAACGGCCCCTTGCAAAACTCTGAAAGAACACATATAGAACATACGAAGAGTCCGGAGAACTCTAAGGGTCGTATTACAAGAGTTATTTGAGAAAAAGTAAGGTCTCGTACTGCGAAAATAATGCTTATGGAACCTCAACTTTTTCTTACATTTTTCCTTAATAACCTTGCAGACACTGCACTTAAAGTGCTTAAGAGATCTTATCGTGTGGAAACAACTGGCTAACCGTTCACTGAGCCTTCATACCATGACGTAAGCATGAAAATCGCTGGATTTTGGTTTACAGTTTAAGTCAGCATTTAAAGCAACATTAATGGGAATATTAGAACAAATATTTTAAATATTCGGCTCCCTGTGCTAACAGTAGCAGAATTAAAATGAAAAATACAAAAGGCACGAGTGCCCTAATATTTGTCAAACAACTTTTCTTAATCATTATTCGTTAACCAAAAGTCGAATTGAAGTTTTATTATTTAAATATTTTTTATTATTCCTTAGAAAAAAGACGTAAGGGAAAGATTCATTGATTTATTCAATTTCATGATGGCGGATTATTTGTCAAATGTCAATTCTTTACTGCCTAAACATATTATACGTTTCAGCGCGAGACGTATTATTTATGGAGTTTATTCAGTTTTATTGTGAGTAAATAGCAAAATACCAGTTCTTTGTACAGATTTTTTGAAATATTGTATTAGATTTATCCTATATATCTTTTAGGTAAGAAATAACTATATTTTTTTATTTCTATAACACATTTATTGCAATAAAAAAGTAAATTAATATGTATTAGTTAGAGATGTACATATTATATTTATTTATTCATACAAACATTGATGACATTACAATAATTATTGAATCTGCAATGCCCCACTAGGCAAAAAAACCTGTGCCGGGGCCAATACATCTCGAGACAGTGACACTGTATTAGTTGACGCCAACATCAATCGTATATAAAAGTGATAATATCACAAACAACAATGGAAATAAAAAAAATATTTACAAAAAAAAATAATACAACTGTCGATTAGTTTAAGAGAATGAAATCCTCCGTGATCAAATGAGGAGCTCCGAAATAAGGAAAATTTGTGATGTTGAGGACGTGGTACGATGGGGTAGAACAAGAAGACGTTTCTGGAGAGAACACGTGGGGAGAGCAAGCTCAGACCGAGTAGTGAGGATATCAGCTGATGAACATCCTACAGGTAGCAGACCTCCAGGAAGACCACCCAAACGATGGAGGGACAGCTGGACGTCTTCCTCCCAGGAACAGGTGCCGAGAACTACAGGACATAGTCCTAGCTGAAGAAGAAGAAGAAGAAGAAATTCTATTGAAGGAAGAGGCAGTTTAAATCCAAGACGCGTGTATGAAGGAACATATTGTATGGCGAATGGGTTTATAGTTTGGTACTTATTCTTCAACTATACATACTATCGCTATTGACAGTTGGATCTCATGTGTTACATGCAACAATAAAAAAAATACACTTATATAATTAGAGCAAAGTATGGGGTCGAAAGCTATGGATGAAAAATCTCCTCTGCATAGTGTCTGCCTGATACTACATTCTATTTTTTTTTTTTTTTTTTAAGATATTTTTTTTTAATAAAAAGTAATACATTGTTCTTTTCCCGCCAAACTGCAAAGCAGTTTTTTGACAGAGCAGATTCTCTCTTTCACATAATTTTATGAATTTCACATATAATTATTTCAATAAACTAATCTCAAATATTAAAGATACAGAGACCAAACAAAAATTTGAAAGAAAAAAAAAACTTGAAATTCGATAGAAAAAAAAAATTGAAATAAACCTTACACATAATATACATTAGATATACCTATAATTAATCAACAATAATAATTCAAAGTCTAACGAACGCTTGAATTCAGATACAGATGTTTAAGAGTATTTTTTATAGTAACTATTTTCGTTTCGTCAGACTTTAAAATATTTCTTATCCTAATCGGCAACGCGTTAATAATATGCGGTACAAAATGTTTCCTGGTACGATCTCATCTCCATACACGTTGTTTGTCTTAGGTACCTGCAGGGCACGCTCCATCGCCAGCCAGCCAGCCACCCACCTCTCCCATATATGTGACTTAGGTACCTGCAGGGCACGCTCCATCGCCAGCCAGCCACCCACCCACCTCTCCCATATATGTGACTTAGGTACCTGCAGGGCACGCTCCATCGCCAGCCAGCCACCCACCCACCTCCCATATATGTGACTTAGGTACCTGCAGGGCACGCTCCATCGCCAGCCAGCCACCCACCCACCTCTCCCATATATGTGACTTAGGTACCTGCAGGGCACGCTCCATCGCCAGCCAGCCACCCACCCACCTCCCATATATGTGACTTAGGTACCTGCAGGGCACGCTCCATCGCCAGCCAGCCACCCACCTCCCATATATGTGACTTATTCATTAAGATATCTTTATACATTCCCTAAATTAAGGATAAATGTTAGTGCTATGAATATTTATGAATAGAATATTTTCTTGTTAATTTTGTCGATGGACAATTCGTGGTGAAACTCCATTTTACTAGGTACCTATAAATGAAAACAATAATTTGTTTAAGTTTCAATATTTTTTTTTAAGTTTAAATACTGGCACTGACCGGTATCGATCTGTTGAAGATCATCGAAAGAGTGCACGAAAGTGAATATGAACAGATTATAAATATAATTCAAATATTAGTACACAAACTTTTTTTTTATGAAGTTCTATCAGTTCGATTAGTATTGCCAGAAAGAACTGATGAAGAAAACTGGCAAACAAAACAATATGGAAAATATGTGTGGTGAATATGAATTTTGACAATTTTGAAGTAGAAAAAAAACTAATATTAAATTATACAATGTATAAACTAATTATAAAAAATATGACTGAGAATACAAAGGTACTCTTACTCTTCACTACCAAGTCACTTAATAAAATATACAAATTGTATATCATGAAAAATTTTCGGCATTTTCACGAAATGAGTCTGTTAAATTATTTTTTCTTATGAAAACTTGATAATACTTCGATTCCATTTTATGACGGCTCTGTGCCTATTTAGCAATTTGAAAATAATTATATCAAATTCTAAGTTATTACTTAGAATAAGTTATTACTAGGGGTCTTTTGAAATTGGCAATTTTAAGTTATTACTAGGGGTATTTTTCAAATAAATGACAGTCAAAAAAAATAAGAAGCACTGCTCCCTAGACAATCCCCTAGACAAATGACACGTTGTCTAGGGGGGCTGATTCTTCAAGATCAATAATTGATGTCTAAACGAGTATTTGATATACAAATATGCAAAATTTGAAAATAATCGAATGAGTATTTTAGTCTATAATTGATAAAGTAAAATAAACACGCCGTACATAGCACACATCACAATAGCAAATACAAACAGATACATTGTGATGAAATTTTCAGAATACATTCTCAACATGAGTGTTTTAGTATATAATTGATACTAAAATACTCATTCGAACACGCTGTACATAGTACACAGCAGGCACACAGATATATTGTGATGAAACTTTCAGAATACAATCTCAGCATGGTACTTGTTTATAATCTGCAATAATAAAATATCTTAAAAAATTACAAATTCATAACTCAACACGATATCTCCTCGGGGTAGTGAAGAGTAAAAAAATCAGTGAAATTATGGCTGAACAGATCGAATTTATTTATTTATTTATTTATTTATTTATTTATTTATTTATTTATTTATTTATTTATTTATTTATTTATTTATTTATTTATTTATTTATTTATTTATTTATTTATTTATTTATTTATTTATTTATTTATTTATTTATTTATTTATTTATTTATTTATTTATTTATTTATTTATTTATTTATTTATTTATTTATTTATTTATTTATTTATTTATTTATATATTTATATATTTATTTATTTATTTATTTATTTTTTTTTTTTTTCGTTATTTATTTATTTATTTATTTAAGATTTGGTACACGGTTAACATACAATATACATAAACATAATATAAATTATAATAAATCAACCCTACATACAAAAATCCAACAAGGCATAGCCTGTCTGTGGGTATAACAATTAAAAAAATATTCAAAATTATTTCGTTAATAACATTAGTTATTTATAAAAATAAAATTGAGCAAATTGCTTAGTATAATAAAGTCAGATAATAATCAACAAGAATAATCGATAAAGTCAGTTAATAATCAACGTATTCAACATTTTGAACGCAAAATATTATAGATTTAGACATGATGTTCTGAAGGTGATGCGCAACCAATATTCCTCTATCCTGTCCTCCTAGTCTCTCTTCTCTTCTTTCTCTTCCCTTCCCTAGTTGTTGTATATATGTGTGTATGTATGTATGTACGTGTGTGCGTGTATGTGTGTGTGATACTGTGTATGAGTGTGTGTGTGTGAGGGTGAGTATGAAGGTGTATGTATGAATATTTTTGGTTTGTAAACTGTTATTTGTTTTTATAATATGTTGAAGGAATGCTTTTTTTTTACCCTAACACTGTAAAGATAATATTGTGTCATTAAATCATCGCACCAATTACGCACAAAACATGGCAATTCATAGAATGTGCGATACATACAATTTATTTATTTATTTATTTATCAAGGAAACATACAGTTTTATTAATAAATTGTAATGGTACAAGATAATAATCAAATAAACCAGCAAAGTTTCCATAAATGGTTATGAAGAAAAAGAACATTAGTTGTGGCAGGAGGAAGAATAAACAAGATTGAAATAAAACATAACCTAAAAAAAAACAAAATAATAAAATAAATAACCAATTAACCAGTCAAGAAAAGAAAAAAAAAAAGAAAACAGTTAATACGTACCCACATATAAGTTAAAAAGAATTCTTTTCTCACAACATTATAAAGTTTTCTTTTAAAAGCTGCAAAATCGTCATTTAGAATATCGATTTCAGACTTAATGACAGAATTACCTATACAATTTACAACTACGTCTGACAAAAGAGTTCTGCGCATAATTAACAATAACAGATTTCAAGAGTTTGACATATTCCACCTCAGTTCCACAACATTTAAATACTCAATACAAAAGAAGATCAATAACCGCTTATTATAGGAAACCTTGACGGCATTAAATTCACTTTTTTCTTTTTTTTTCCTTTTAGTTGAATATTATGTTTTGAATAATTGTAAACTTGAAATGTTGCTCTTACCTACATATCAACCTATGATTATATTTTATGATTTTTTTGCAAACTTATTGTATTATTTTATATTAATCACAACGACAAAATGTAATAGGCCTTAATACTTGATGATACTATTGAATTGTACTATGTCTTAACGCTGTTTTTTGTCTAAATTTAACCTAAATAAATAAATAAAATTAAATTAAACTGTAAATGAGTTTTAGCTTCCCAAAGAAAATAAATAAATACATCACTAATAATATGTTACTAGGTTTGTTCATTCAAAACATTTTTATTAATATCGATATCGGGGCGAATAATATATTTTATTAGAGTTGATTACTCTTGCGGGAAGAAAAACCGAGAAAATGGGGGCAACGCGAAGAGTATTTATTTTTGTCGTTCGTTTTTCCCCCAACGAAAAGGCACAATGTATTGCCAGATAGGTTTTAGCCTTGGTAATAAACACCGCTAAATTATTCGACATGGAAATTTTACAACTATGAAGTCAGTAACATACCCAGCATCCACTAAGAATAGCGAATATAATAATAGACGAGATGTTCTCCTAGCCATCTATCGAAACTTTGTTGAAATAGATATTACATACTCAAACCAAACTTAATTATTATTGCACCATTAGAAAGTTAGTTTGTACAAAGGCCGATCGATGGCGTCGTGTTACATGTGCATTGTTTAGAGTTAAATAATTTACCTCATATATTTACATCAGCATCATTTGTCAAGAAGAATAGGAATTATGACTTTGAATAAGATAGAGCGACACAAGAATACTTAGGCCCGAATTATAGATTCGTTTACAGCTTGAGACTGATCTTGAGCACACCTTCTCAACCAATATGGTATTAAAGAAACAAATGTCACTGAGCTTGATCTCAGGACCGGCCTCGAAATGTATAGAAGAGGTGAGATTGCTTCGAGACAGCTATCCCACTCTCTTGAGTACGGTCTGAAAGAGAAATAAGGAGAGAACGCTTTGCACGAAAAAGAGATTTATATAGACACGGACAAACTTCACATTAATTACTATTTTGACGTTTACATTGTAGGCGGTACTAAAATGGATCGAGTATTTTATATAGAACCTTCCCGGAGTAATGTACATACGATCATTCATAAGCTAATTATGTGAATTAAATTATGAAATTTTGAAAAAAATCGAATGACTAGGTACTATAGAGTGTAATCATAGTACATAGCACACACACATAAACACACAAATACTGTAAACTAGCTATAAACCACTTATTTAAGTGGATGCAGTTATATTATTCAAAATAGTGAACAATAACCAGATTTGAACTATAATGTAAACTAGCTATAAATCATTTGTTTAAGTGGATGCAATTATATTATTCAAAATAGTTATAATAAATTATTTGAACTATTATGTAAACTAGCTATAAACCACTTATTTAAGTGGATACAGTTGTATTATTCAAAATAGTGAACAATAACCATATTTGAACTATAATGTAAACTAGCAATAAACCACTTATTAAAGTGGATGCAGTTATATTATTCAAAATAGTGAACAATAACCATATTTGAACTATAATGTAAACTAGCTTTAAACCATTTATTTAAGTGGATGCAGTTATATTATTCAAAATAGTGAACAATAACCATATTTGAACTATAATGTAAACTAGCTATAAACCACTTATTTAAGTGGATGCAGTTGTATTATTCAAGATTGTGAACAATAACCATATTTGAACTATAATGTAAACTAGCTATTAACCATTTATTTAAGTGGATGCAGTTATATTATTCAAAATAGTGAACAATAACCATATTTGAACTATAATGTAAACTAGCTATAAACCATTTATTTAAGTGGATGCAGTTATATTATTCAAAATAGTGAACAATAACCATATTTGAACTATAATGTAAACTAGCTATAAACCACTTATTTAAGTGGACGCAGTTATATCATTCAAAATAGTTATAATAAATTATTTGAACTATTATGTAAACTAGCTATAAACCACTTATTTAAGTGGATACAGTTATATTATTCAAAATAGTGAACTATAACCATATTTGAACTATATTGTAAACTAGCTATAAACCACTTATTTAAGTGGATGCAGTTATATTATTCAATATAGTTAAAATAAATTATTTGAACTATAATGTAAACTAGTTATAAACCACTTATTTTAGCGGATGCAGTTATATTATTCAAAATAGTGAACAATAACCATATTTGAATGATAATGTAAACTAGCTATAAACCACTTATTTTAGCGGATGCAGTTATATTATTCAAAATAGTGAACAATAACCATATTTGAATGATAATGTAAACTAGCTATTAACCACTTATTTTAGCGGATGCAGTTATATTATTCAAAATAGTGAACAATAACCATATTTGAATTATAATGTGAACAAGCTACAAACCACTTAAATATCTGCAGAATCATTAAATAATATTAGTGAACAATGCTTTAGAAAAGTCTGATCTTCTTTGATGACTAACATTTCTCACTTCAACTCGCAACAACAGACAATCTTATACCTTGTATCTTCCCCGAAGCAATACAAACTCTAAAAAGCACTCTTTCATTTACAGATCAACGAACTACTTCAACTAAAACTTTCATCAGATTGTTATTTTTAACTCAACTGTACAAACGATAAAACAATTATTGAATACCATTTCACACACTCAACAGATAACATAATCTCCTTTCAACTCTTTCTCATTTTCACCTTATTCTTCCTCCCCATTTCCTCCCAGGCTTCGCTTCTCACCACCCTTCACAAAGTACAGGTTGTAATTGTCAATAGTTTCTAGATTAATCAGTGGAATATTTTTAATTGGCCTAATTTAATCTTTCCTATTTTTTTGTACTTATTGCCTATGAAAACTGTATGTAAGTATTCCCAAATAAAGTAAAATAAAATAATTTTCAGTATGTCAAAGAATTAACTTATAACTTCCCACTATATCTCCTTAGGTTAGTAAGAAGTAAAAATATTATTTTTTTATACCTATTTAGTAATATGTGACCTAGCCATCTGAATAGGAATTTTTGTTTTAAGATGGAGAATATTTGTATACAACAATATAATTATACCGTACAATAGTATTTTTTGTAATCATAGAAATAATCTGAAGGAAAAAAATTATACACAAAACAAAGACACACAATTTGAACCTTCCCCACCCACCATCCAAGACTAACTCCATCTATTCAACACTCAGAATTCTATCTGTGAAATCTTAAATCAAGATATGAAAAATAAATCCCAGATGGTTAGCAAAGAAACAGAATTTATAATCAAACAACAGAATTAGAACCTACATTTTTTTTGTATTAGGCAATTCACCTTGAAAATATACGTAGGTATCTTAGAGTGGAAATAAAAATATTCAAAACATAGAATGCGTAAGCCTATTATTTTCACTCCTCACTAACCCAAGGGGATAGTGGGGAGTTATGATTTCGCAATTTTTATGGCTATTTTTTAATGCAGATTATCAACTAGTATCATGCTGAGATTGTATTCTGAAAGTTTCATCACAATGTATCTGTGTGTGTGCTATGTACGGAGTGTTTATTTTACTTTTATCGATTTTTTTCAAATTTTGCGAATTGTATATCCAATACTCACATATACTCCATTAGATTTTGAAGGATATCTGAATATGAAAACAGCATGATGGTATGTATGTATGTATGTTTGGAGATAAAGTATCAAACTATTGAGAGTCCCCGTAGATATTGTGTATATTGTCATACAAATTGTATGAAACGGTATCGTCACAAAATTCAATTTTTATAAAAATTGTTAGATTTATATAGAAAATCCAATTATCTAGTTGGAATGTTTCGACGTTTTTCGATATTTAAAAAAATGGAAATATAGGCAGTTAAGCACAACAATTAATCATAAAAGAAATGTTTTTCTTATTGAAAAATGATTAAGAAGCTCTGGAATTAAAAAAAAGACGAAACATGAGATTTTGAAATTAAATTTAATTAAATTTAATTAATAAAAGAAAATTAATAAAAATAATGAAAAATTATGTACATCTTTTATTTTTTATAATACAACTTGTGTTGTTATGAAGGGAATATGACTGCTAATATCTAAATTTAAAATGAACACATAATATATTAATTAATGTTTTCAAAGCATTATTTTTTTATTCTTTTAATGAGGTGTTGCCATAATCAAAGGGTTGTGTAATTGTACCTATGAGAAATAATAAATTTAACCTTTCATTTCAGTTTCGTGTAAAAAAACACGAAAGTGTCGTGTTCAATATCAAACAAAGCTAATAACATCATGGTCACATTGATTATTTATATAATCACAAACAAGGAGAGATTTTAGTATAAAATAATTTTAGACTTTAATGGGGTGACCACATGATGTACAATAATTTTGTTAACAGAAGAAAAATTATTTTAATTCATTTCTCACACAAATATTAAACTGGATCATTCAAATAAATAAACGTCGTTTTATGCTATCTAAGTATTTCAATACGAAAAAAAGGTTAACACGAATCGATTAGCATACCCATCTCAAAATTAACTCAATAAATTATGGCAAGGCTTTTAAACTTAATCATGATTGTGATAGATTCATGTATTATTAACTGCCTTCCTAACCCGTCTGACCGTAAATCGGGGCACCACCTAAAACCCTAATTTATTCCCTCAAGGTAAAGTAATCTCTTGGTCTGAGACTGCGAGGACGTAAGAACAGATGTGTGCATCCATCATTTTGCTTCTAAGTACGGCATCCGGGGTGTGGTTTATAGGCGATATCGGTCTAAAGATAGGACCGGTAGTACTTCAGAGAATGATGGGGTCAGCTGGGACAACCCTCGGTACTGGCGGGAGATGATGTAAGAATTCTGTGGATGTTTAAGTGTGCTTTGTTACATAGCTCATACGACGGTGGTTTTAGGGATGCCAAAAAATATTAATTTAAAATTTTCGGAGTTAATGTTGTGACAATTTTTTTTATAACGATACACAATCATTTGTCACTAATGGTATCAGGTCTACAAATTTAGTCTGTATTAGATATTTATTTATATATTTACAAATAATCAACATAAATTCCCTTTATATGCATACATAAAAACACATATTGATAAAAAATATATTAAACATAAAAAAAACAATTATGTACACATTTAGCATAAAATATATAAACTTTAACAGTAAAACGATAAATTCAATTATGAAAAAATAATAGATATAAGCAAACATAAAAAATATGGACTCTAAATAAACCAAAACAATAAATAAAAAAGGATTGTGAATCCAAAAAACAGCAGTAGAAGCAGTGTTTTGTAAATTATAAATAAACAAAAAAAGATGAATAGCTAAGTAGGTAACAAAATAAAAAAAACTCTTTTAAATAAGATAATAGAAAAAAAAAATAATATTATTTTTTTATTTAGTTATTATATTGTTGTTTTTATATATTTTATGTGTCTTTTTGTTTTTATGTAATTGAATCGTTCTATATAAACCCTGAGGGTTTCGATGGTTGACTGTATCTTTGAACTGTAAATGTTATTATATATTGTACCGAAATTTATATTTATTTATTTTATTATGGTTCAAAGTCTTATTTATTTTTACAATTTATATTTCTACAATTTATATTTTTATAAGGTTTGTCTAGTTTTTTTAACTCACTACTCAAATCTTTTGTTTTCATTTTTCTTGGGTTCTTATTTTCAAAATATTTCTATTTAAATTTTCAATTTAAATAGAAATAGTACTTAATTTCATAACACTGCCTCCCTCTTAGTTCAGTTCGTCCCGAACAGAATTCTCTAGATGAATAAATCGGCATTTTGAACCTTCTCTACAGTGAGATGCTTTGAAAAAGTAACATGGTACACTTTTTTTTATATTTTTACTGTATCTTGGATTATAGCAGCAAACTAGAACATTAATTCCAGTATTATGAAAAATCTCTTCTATCATATTCCGAACCACTTTCCAATCCATACCATCACTGATCTTTGGAATGCCGAGCTTCATAAGATTCAACTGTAACATTTGATCCCGCATACTTCGTAGACAGTTCCACATCTGAGCATACTCTGCTCGTTCCTCAGACGTTTCCTTATTCGTCATGTAGAATAAATGCTGTTTTCCATGCTGTGAATGGACCGCTTCTCCAATCTTCAGATTCTTGGCTTTTAGCTCATATAACATCCCATACTTTCTCATGATAACTTTGGCTATACCACTAGTCATCTTCATGTCTTGAGCCACACAGTAAGCTAAAACATTATCTTCTGGGATATCGAAGAGGTCTTGCTCAATTTCCACAGTCACACCATGGCGAGTGCGTCGATAAGGAGTCATCATGAATTCCTCGAAGGTCTTTTCTTCACTTTGGACATTGCAAACTTGAGCAACTGGATTTTTTTCCTCATCCTTGTTATCACCTAAAAAGGGAGCCAGGCGATTGAAATGTACCACTCTTGGCTTCCCATTTGGTTTTCTTCGTATACGATAAACCACATCATTAATCCTTTTGATCACTTCATACGGTCCTTCCCAGGATTTCTGAAGCTTTGGTGAGTAGCCTCGTCGTCGTTGTGGATTAAATAACCAAACCAAGTCTCCAGCCTGATAACCACCTTCCACAGCTTTAATGTCGTATCGCTCCTTCATCTTGTCACTAGCTACTTGAATATTGGACCGTACACGGTCATGTATAGCATTCATTTTCCTCCGAAGATCTGACACATAATCTTCTCCAACTAGATCTTCTCCAGGCTTAGATCCATACTGCAGGTCGCAAGGTAACCGTAACTCACGGCCAAAAATCACACTTGCCGGTGTTTGCCCTGTTGTCTCATGAATTGCTGCTCGATAAGCTAATAAGAACAAGTGGATGTATTCGTCCCAATCCTTCTGGTGATCGGACACTGCTTTTGACAAAAATCTTCCAATTGTTCGATTCATTCGCTCCACCATTCCATCCGACTGTGGATGCAAAGCAGTTGTTCTCGTCTTTCGAATTCCTAATGCTTCACAAATTCCCTGGAATACGGCTGATTCAAAGTTTCTTCCCTGGTCCGAGTGTAACTCCAATGGTACTCCAAAACGACTTATCAGTTCCCTTACCAAGACTTCAGCAACAGTGGTAGCTTCTTGATTCGGTAGTGCATAGGCTTCTGTCCATTTACTAAAATAGTCCATTGCTACCAGAATATATTTATTCCCTCTTTCCGTTGTGGGAAACGGCCCCGCTATGTCAATGGCTATCCTTTCAAATGGGCTACCAACATTATACTGCCTCATTGGCGCACGCCTTCGTTTCTGAGGTCCGTTTGAAGTGGCACAAGTTACACATCTTCTACACCAATCTTTTACATCTCCATTGTAATTGACCCAATAAAAACGTTGACGAATTTTTTCTGTGGTTTTTTTTAACTCCCAAGTGTCCCCCAGACACATCATTGTGAAGCAGTTTAAGAACTTCAGGAATTCTCTTCCTTGGAATCAATAGTTGTTGTCTCTGCTGTGTTCCATCTTCATTCTCCAATACACGCTTTAACAACCCATTTTCCACGACAATGGATTGCCACTGAGCCCAGTATGACTTAATATTTGGAGATAGTGAAGCTATTTCTTCCCATAAAGGTCTTTGATCATTTTCCTTCCACTGCATTACAAACTTGAGATCTGGGTCTTCCAATTGGTCTGCTCGTATTTCATCATCTTGCCAAAAATTGTCAACGACCGTGGTTCTACAAGCTATAAAAAACTTTTCCTCAGCCTTATTACAGTGCTGGCAATCCTCTGGACATGGTCGCCTTGACAGTGCATCGGCATTTCTATGATGAAGTCCGGCTCGATGTTCAGAATCATAGTCATATTCTTGCAATCTCTCTATCCATCTTGCCACTTTACCTTCAGGATTCTTGAATCGCAAAAGCCACACAAGTGCCGAGTGATCTGTCCTTAAAAGAAATTTCCGTCCATATAAATACTTGCGAAAGTGCTCAACTGACTTGATAACAGCAAGCAATTCTCTTCGTGTTACACAGTAATTGCGTTCTGGTTTCGACAATACTTTACTGAAGTAAGCAATCACGCGTTCTGCCCCATCTTGTACTTGGGAGAGCACACTTCCGATACCAACGTTACTTGCATCTGTATCCAGAATAAACATTCCTTCAGCTCGAGGATAACTCAAAACCGGAGAATTAATTAGAACCTGTTTTAATTCTTCAAATGCATGTTGGCACTTGAAATCCCATATGAATTCACTGCTTTCCTCCGTGAGTTTTGTCAGTGGCTTTGCGATGTCAGCAAAGCCTGGAACAAATCGTCGATAGTAGGTACTCAGACCCAAAAAGCTTCTTACTTCATGTTTGTCTTTAAGTACTGGCCAATCTCGAACAGCTTTAATCTTCTCAGGATCTACTGCTACTCCCTCCTCAGAGACAACATGACCTAGATAGTTGACTTGCTTTCGGAACAATATACATTTCTTGCAATTGAGTTTAAGGTTGGCCAACCTCAATCGTGAAAATACCTGTTCCAAATTTCCTAAATGTTCTTCAAAACGCTTCCCAAGTACGATGATGTCATCTAAGTATACCAAACAGGTCTCCCACGATAACCCTCTTAGCACACTTTCCATTAGTCGTTCAAACGTAGCCGGTGCATTGCAAAGTCCAAATGGCATCACTTTGAATTGCCACAATCCACTTCCAACAGAAAACGCCGTTTTTTCTCTATCCTTGGGTTCCAATCCAACCTGCCAATAACCACTCTTTAGATCCAAAGTTGAGAAGATCTTACAACCAGCCAATGTATCTAGGGTGTCATCGATTTGAGGCAGTGGATAACTATCCTTCTTAGTTACACTATTCAATAAGCGAAAGTCCACACAGAACCGAGTTGAGCCATCTTTTTTTTTAACTAACACTACTGGTGAACACCATGGGCTGCTTGATGGTTCAATAACGCTATCCCTTTCCATGTCTTGAATAATTTGATCTGCTTCCGCCCGCTTTGCTAATGGTAGCCTTCTAGGTAATTGGCGGATAGGCCTTGCGTCACCCGTATCTATTTGATGTTGAACAACATTGGTTCTTCCTTTAGAAAGACTCGCATTCTCAAAAACATCTTGATAATGAGCAATGAGGTATCTAATTTGTTTGCTTTGTTCTTTGGTAAGTTCCTTACAAGCATCTTTTACAAAGTCTTCAAGATGTTTTGGTACATCCTCTGAAGAAACTTGTGCGATGCAGGCATTTTGTGTTACTGATGAAACTGATGAACACACACTTAAATAAGCTCCTTTTTTGACAGTTACTGGATATTCATTTATGTTCATTAATCTGACTAAAATTTCCTGTTGGTTTTGAATCAGTGCTCTTGCAATTAATACTCCTTTTCCTGCTTCATTGTTGGCGTTGGACTCCACAACCAAAACATGTCCATTCGGGATAACACAGTCTAAATTGACTCGTACTAACATCTCACTTTGTTTTGGAATAGTTACAACATCCGCTGCAAGAACACGTGTAGAAAATTCCTCACGCTCTTGCACGAGAACATCTTCATCTCCAATTTTCAAAGATCGCCTCTTTAGATCCAACTGGAATCCATATTTCGCCATTATGTCCATTCCGAGAATAACTTCCTCCTCTATATTCGCCACTAGCACCTGATGATCGAAGATAGAACTACCAATTTGAAAGTTGGCATATGTCTCACCACATATAGATGCCGACTCCCCAGTAGCTGTTCGTAATGTCCATTTAGTTGGTGTAATACACTTTTTGTTATAAAGCAAATCTGGTCTCATGATTGTCATCGTTGCTCCAGTATCCAGCAAAAGTTTCAAATTCTTTCCGTTTACTTTGCCATTTATAAACATACTGGTATCTCGACCACTGAATGATGCAACAACTGCAGATCTCTTTGAGGCATTGGTAATGTAGGTCAACAGTTGCCCCTTCCCATCAAC